>CAHIKZ030000864.1:232500-365000 GCA_903632075.3 Acanthosepion pharaonis | reverse complement strand
TTTTTTCTTTTGTTTAAGCATTTCACCCCAAGCAAGGCGGGAGTCCAACTAGCACACAAGGGGTTACAAAGAGTAAGAGCAAAGAGGGGGGTGTTTGAGGAAAGGATATAGAGAAGGACGGGGATCAGGATCAAGGCACCAGAAGATGTCAATTGACATTACATTTGAATATTTGAAGATTATGCCTATCTGTGAAGCAAGTAGAAGGGAGTTCCACTGTCGGGAAGTGCGAAAGAAGAAGCTGTTGGAGTAGAACAGGCGGTTACAGTTAACTTAAATTCGTGTAGTTAGGGTACCAGTAAAGTAGCTACTCAGAGTAATTGCCATAAAAATATTTGTAGAGGGAAGCCACAACACGTCTGTAAGAAAGTGACGTTAGACGAGGTGCCAGATCAGGACTTACCACATTGCATATCCGTCTCTGGATTTTGTCGAGGACTTCGAGATGAACAGCGGGGGCACTAGATCATATTTGGCAACAGTATTCAATGAAAGGACGAATGGTAAATTTGTAGATTTGAAGCATGGACTCAGGTGAGAAAAACCTTTTGGCGCGTTACAGAGAACACACTTTCCTTGCTATAGATGAAGCTATTGATTCAATGTAGTTGTTCTACCTTAGGGCAGTGGATTACAAAGAAATTTATGATCTGTATTTTTTTTTATTCTACTTGAATCCTATTCTTTTATTGTCATCTTTCCCCAATAAGCTTATTTCAGTTTTTCTTCGTTTTCTGAGTTCCAATTGTTTCTTCATTCGCATTTCTCACCAATGGAACTCTCTTCCAGCTTCTTGCTTTCCTGTCAACCAGAAACGTCAACACCAATCGTTATCTTCTGTCTCGTTAAATTCTGTTCTTTTTATTGTCCATTCTCATCAGCAATGTTTTCTAAGTTTTCTTCATTCTCAAGCAAAATGGCCGACAAAAGGAAGGATTGCTGTCGGATTGGCAAAGACACTGGCGATAAAGAATGACTAGTGTGGGTCGTGTGTGTGTTGCAATGGAACTCAATTTGACAAAAGTGGTCATTAAAAGAAAAAAAAAAGGAGGAAAATTTATTTAGTTCTCAACCAAAGCTTTAGGGAAATTAAAGACACCCTCCACATACATTCTTTGAGCAAACGTCCCTCTGTCAGAGTTTATCACGTTGATATGCCAAATGTTTTTAATTAGTAAGTAAAAAAAAGAAAAAAATACGCTACTTTTTTCCCCTCAATTTTTATTTATTTAACCTGTTTCTTATTTTCTGCTCGTTAATTTCTAAATCAATGGTTCATATCCTGTTTTGCTGAATGTCTTCTTTTTCACCATCTGTCAGAATATCATTCGCTCCTTTTCAAGATCGTTCCTCTGATTAAATAAATTACAGGCATTATTTTTAACATAATCCGTTCATACTCACGAATAACATTCCGTGTATTGCAATTGAAAGATATAAGAAATGTGCAATAATAATAATAATAATAATAATAATAATAATAAGAAGAAGAAGAAGAAGAAGAAACTCGAAGACCCACCCTTACAATTAAAGAAAACGAAAGTAGAATGTATTAAATTATTGTCTTTGTTGTTTCATATTATAAAAGATTGAAAAAATATAAGTACCTGACTAAAGCAGTGGTTTTCAAACTTTATTGTCTGATGCCTCCTTTTCACCATAATTCAGGATGCCATTCCCTTATTTTCCAAGAGTGTTTGACTCAAAAAGTGCATTCCAAATAATACGCAGATATCATTGAAAATCTTCATTCTTTGCCATATTTGTACACATATATTTACATGGATTTTTTTTATAGAAGAGTTTTACAAATTTAGTAACAAAAGAAAATGTGGATAAATTTAAAATTTGAATATTTGTAAGATTTCTTTTTAACTGCCATGTCTCTTCAGGCAATCATGGCTCTCCACAGATTCCTGTTCTTTATTATCTGTGAATTATGAATTTTTTGGAAAGATAATAACAATAGTTTCTTTTGACTTTTCAAAATTTTCTTTCTTTGAAACCTGGTTGGCAACCAGAATAAATCTAGTTTGCTATTTAATCCATATGCTGGGGGGATGGAGAAAAGGTGAATTCGTGCATTTGTCAAGAATATTAGTGCAAAAGTTAACAGAGGAAGCTAGGTTGGAATTGGAACTCTGCTTACCAATTCCACATTCAGGTGGTTCTCAACCATTTTTTGCCCAATGCCTCCTTTTCCCCTTATGGTAGAATGTCACTCTTCATTTCCAAGATTGCCCGATTGCAAAGGTGCATCCCAAATAATATGCAGATATTACTGAAAATCTTCATTCTTTAGTACATATGCATTTACATGGATTATTTTTTATAGACGAATTTTACAAATGTAATAGGAATAGATAATACTGATTTGTTTTAATTCCCAACTTAGCACCGTTTAGAAAATCGCAACTTCATTTCCGGCTGATTGCTTTCCCGTCATTCACAATCCTCAAAGATATAAACGAAACGTCAATTGTCATGCTTTCTTTACTCAACTCTTCTTCTTCAATAAGGCTTTCTCAGTTCCTTTTACTCTCAGACACCTTAGTGGCTTTATTGCCTTACTTGGAATCAAAAGATTTATATATGGAATATATAGACTGGGTGCGATGGATAAATTGCCGTCAAGGTGACGCAAAAATGAAAATATCACATGACATCTCATTTTAACAGATATACAGCGTGCGGTGGATAAATTGTCGTCCAGATGACACAAAAATGAAAATAACGCTTACATATCATTTTAACAGATATATTTACCAAAATTACGCAAAGATATCCGGAAATACTAAAGAGTAAATTTATTCAATAAAATCAACACTGGCTTCATCCTCGGCCTCCAGACGACTTCGGAATCTTATCCAACTCTTCTGGACAGACACCTTGTCTAAGTTGATAAATTCTGCCATAATCCTTGCCTTCAGTTCATCTTTGGTGTTACAATAGGTTTTGTTGTTCTCTCGCTCAACTGTTCCCCACACATAATAATCAACGGGCTTGTAGTCTGGGGGTTAGGTGGTGAGATGTAAGGAATGATATGGTCGTAGAATTGTCTGACAGCCTTGACTGGGTTCTCCTGCTTGAGTAGTATGGTGCAGTTGTCAGACCTCCTCAAGGCACTTGACGTAGGCTTCCGTGTTGAGTCTGAGGCCCTTTGAGAAGATGAATGGAGACATAAGTACGTCGTCACAAGTGATCACGCATAAGTGCTTCGTAATCACCATTAGATTCATCCAACTCTTTCCGAATCCTCTGCACTGTCTTCAGACTGACACCCAAAGACTCTGAAATGTTCGTATTGGAGCTTCCGGTGCGAATGCCAAGCAGTAAAACATGCCCTTTTCCAAATTTCGGGTGGAGTAAATTGCGTCAGGCTTCACTTTTTCTCACAGACGTTACCCAACTGAATCTACTATACTGCGTCGTCGACAAAATCAAAATGATACAACGCGCATGCGCGAAATAAAAATAAAATAAAATGGTGACAATTTATCCATCGCATCATATATATATATATATATATATATATATATATATATATATGACGTCAGACATTATGAAATGGACAAAGTCCGACAATTATTTTAAGACGTTTTTTTTGTTTATACGTTCATTATGATACATACACACACACACACACACACACACACACACACACACACACACACACACATATATATATATATATATATATATATATATATATATATTTTTTTATGACAATTTCTCGGACATTTAGTTCGGTAAATGTTGTTAATACTGTTTATTATAAACAGAGCATTTACTTAAATATTTGTATCTATAAAAGAACGTATAAACATTAAAAATGTCTTAATATATATATATATATATCAAACTCCATTCGAATCAGTTTGTTTGACATCGGATCGAAAAACAAGCGCGTTTGTCTTTGAAAACTTCTAATTATTTATCAGAATCTGTTTCAAACACCTGATATAATTAGCTTTTCAACACAATGCCTGAAAATTCGTTTTTCTCTCTTTAGTTTCTAAATTCTTTTTTCGTTTGTGTCTTTATTTTCATTGTTCGATTTTCTGACTTGTTCGACGGATTTTATCAATCAAGGAGTATTGTCAGCCAATCGAACTACGGCGTCTGCACTTCGCCTGTTTTCTATTTGAAGCTTCAGCGAACAAAATAACCGAAGTGATCGATTTTTTCTCACCAAATGACCAAATCGTGCGTGCATCCCAATCGTCACAACCTCGCCATTCATGCGTCGACTTCGTTTCCAAAAATGACTCTTTCCATTTCTGGATCTTTTTTAGCAAATCCTTCTCTCTTCTCG
The DNA here is from genome assembly GCA_903632075.3 of Acanthosepion pharaonis. NCBI lineage: Eukaryota > Metazoa > Mollusca > Cephalopoda > Sepiida > Sepiidae > Acanthosepion > Acanthosepion pharaonis. The sequence continues at coordinate 360,685 of CAHIKZ030000864.1, read as the reverse complement.
CTTCTATTTCAAAGATTTTGGTTCTTGAATGAATGGCTTTAAGCACGGTATTCTTCACTCTGTGGAACAATATATTTCAGTGCAATCTTTAAGTAGTTCACGCGTACAAAGTCACCTTTTGTGAAGCTATAAAAATAACAAAAATAATAAAAAAAAACAGTTTCTAATTCTTATTTAAGATTTATTTTCTTGACAAATACAGAGTGACCCACGAAAAAAAAAGAAAAAAAAAGAAAACAAAAAACAAAAAAAAAGAAAACAAAAACAAGAAAACTAAACAAAAAACAAGACAAAAAAAACAGTAAATTTTAGTACATTTTATTTAATTGTGGATTTTTTTTTACAGTTATTTGAAGTAAAAGCAAAGAACAGAAATTTAGTAACTTAAAAAAAAAACAGAACAAAAACACAGATGTGGTGTTCAAACTTTAACAGAACACTCACCTCGCGTTGAATATTTGATAACTGCAGCATCCTGGAACAACAAATAGTTAAAAAAAAATTATGTTATTAATTTTTTTACTTCGTTTATATATTAAAATATAGTCATTCTTTTATATGCTAGTTAATTTTTTTGCTTCATTCATATAGTAAAATCTATATTTATTTTTTTATATGTTAGATAATTTTTCACTTCATTCATATAGTAAAATATATAGTTATTTTTTTATATATTAGTTACAGAGCATAAATATACAGAACATAAAATGTTTACATTGGATGCACAAGGCATGAGTTCAAGAAACGGGTCAACAAACATTATTCATTTCAGTTCATTTAGGATAAATAAATATCGAAATCAGACGTCCCTATCGAAATATTTCTGGCACTTAAAAGAAACCAATAAAACACCTCCTTTTAGAAAAAATCTTTATGTATACAAGTACAAATTTAACGGCGAAACAAAAGTACCGAAAAACCTTTTGTCGTTGAAAAAGACCAGACGACATGCCTTGAACGGATGTCATCATTCGTTTGAAAAAGGCACCCCTACCCTACCTTGATTTAACCTCTTTTTGAAAGTAACTAATATTTTGATACAATAGTTGTCAGTGAAAAAGCATACCCTACCGCCCCTTTTTAAAATGATTGGATTTTCCCATATCTATAGAAACTAATATTATGAATGTATGTGCTTATAAAACTCAGTAAATTTCAAAATAAGTTATTCCAAAATTCGTTTGAATATGAAACAGAACTAGTAGACTGTTCTAGTTTCACGCGCCATATATAGAACAGTCTACCCCAGTGAGCGAAATAAAGGGTTCATTTCGACATTCCAACTACCTGAAGAAGGCCGGAGCATACAACGGCCGAAACGTTGTAATAAATATGGCGATATATATATATATAACTTCCTAAGAACCAAACACACACACACACACACACACACACACACACACACACACACACACACACACACACACACAACAGAGACACATCCCCTTTCCAGGAAACCAATAAAACTGTCAAAATGACCAAGGGACTTCAGAGCAGCATGAATCCATCCAGCTCTTATCTTAAATGACAATTTAAAAGAGACTGTTTGACTAAGAGAAAGACTGACCAAAATTCATGTCAAAAAATAAAATAAAAAGAACAAACAAAAACAAAAACAAATGAAAACTACAGACAAAGTTCATTTTCTCCATCAAGACATTCATTTCTGTAGTTCACTGCTACCAGCAAACAGAATTTTTTTCTCTCTTGATGATGGCCGAAACTAGTCGAGGAATCTAAATGAAATAATAATAAAAATGAAATAATATTAATATACAACCCAGTGTGTCTAAAGATTTTAATTTTTTAATATTTTTTTATTGTTCAATATATATATATATATATATATATCGCCGTATAGATGACTATATATATATATATATGTGTGTGTGTGTGTGTGTCTGTATATATATATATATATATATATATATATATATATATAGTCATCTTTAATATATAGTTCTATTTTAATCAACTAAGTATTCATAAAGTTATTTATTATATAGCAAATAAATAAATATTTGTATGAACTATTAACAGTAGAATTCGAATTTTTTATTTACTATAATTTCAGTATATTTGGGTCTATTGTTGCATAAAACCTTTTAAGTAATCCTAATTTTTCCTTCCCCTATACGAAAGATATTCTTTGAAAGGCAAATTTAGAAATCCATTTAAAAGTCTTAATAGTAATATATATGAAATTTCTAGAGCCCTTTGTCTGTCAACAAAAGGTCTTAATGTAATCTGCCTTTAATATATGTCGACAGACAAGTCTTTATCGAGCAAGACTATTTTTTTTACTTATTTATTATTTTGTACTTAGGAATCTTACCAGGGAATCACTGTGATGACGACTTTAAATCCGCAGCGAGATTTAAATATACATTGAAAGCGGTAAAACTTACCTACCGAATTACCTACCGGGTAACAATTGCTGGTTGGGCGGCGGCAGCATGATGGATTTTTATATCACGTTTTAAACTAGCCGATACTTTTGCAGTCTTACCACATTCCGGCTCGTTGTTTTCAAGTGGGTAATGAATTCTGGGCTGATTGTTATGTAATCACAGGCGGAAAATTAACCCAACATTAGAAATACAATTATAAATATTACACGGTATAAAGCCTTGTCATTTGCTTTAACTATTATGGTCAGACATGATCATTTTTTCCCGATGATCGCTCCAGTTCTCCACGTTGTAGGCGTATTATTTCATATTAATGTTATGGTTCGGTTCCTTGTACCACGGTGATAGTCCAAGGTAGAACCAATAAAGAAGAACTCGAAGGCGGATATGGAATAACACAGATATATTACAAACAGGAATATATACAGAGAAGTAGAAAGTGTTAGTACGAACAATCAGGTTTAGTAGTAATTGTCTGAACGCGACTCTGTTTCGGACTGCCTCTGACTCGACTGACTGACTCGCTCGCTCTGACTGACTGACAGACTCCTGAGGGACTTCACTCCAGACTTCAGACGGAACTTAGACTTCAGACGGAACTTAGACTTCAGACGGAACGGTATTTAGTCAACGAGGGCATCATGTGGCACAAGGCCGGTTTAACGTGGGATCTCCGAGCCCGTGGGCTCGGCCAAAAATATTCCCTTTGAACCCGTATAAACGGGTTCAGGGTCGGTTTACCTCCCCGAAAGAGACCCCGCCTTTCGGCGTAGCCTCTTTCGGGTTCCTCCCCGCCCGAAGGCAGATAGTTCAACCGATCAGCCGATCAGCCGGTCGCCCGACTTCGGACTGAACTCCCTGCTTCCTCTTGAGGCGCAGTATTTATTACGTATGGAATAGTCCATTATGTTATTATGGGTAAGGTCCCGTAACAATTAAATTAGCGTCTTACTGATTTTAACCCTCTACAGTGTTCTGTTCTTAGCCACTTGCCAGTTTTAAGCAAGAAATGCATGTCCAGTTTAACGTACCTTTTATGAAGTCCTTATTGCATTTCTTCCAATTGATGACTGGGCCGCTTTCTGGAAACTGGTTCAACTGACAAAAGTTGCTTGGATTTATGGTTATCGCCCATCAAAGACGACTGAACATATTTTACTACGATTGATTTGCTTTCGAGTGTTCTTTAGTGTCAGGTGTAGATGACTGCCAGCGTATATGCAGTATACGCCCCAGGGATTTCTGCTGAAAGCTCTCAAGTGACTTTATGTAACAAGCTTATGTCACCATTGTTCGCTTTCCTATATCTGGACCACGTAATCAATGCAGAGGTTTTGACGACATTTCTCTCATTTCCGTTATCCAGAAGCACGCATTATTCTTTGCTGACAACTTAAATGTACATGTTTGGGCATGTAATCTCCTTTATTATATATATATATATATATATATATATATATATATATATATATATATATATTATATTTAAAAAGACATTTTTATTTATGTTTAACGTTGTTATTTTATAGATACAAGTATTTAACTGCAAATACTCTGTTTATGATAAACAGGTTAAATAACATTTACCGAACTGAATTTCCGAGAAATTTTCATAGAAAATATTCGTTCATAGAAATGTTATTCAATACTGTTTATCATAAACGGAACTGTTGCTTAAATACATGTATCCTAAAAGGTTTCGAATCCTAAACATAAATAAAATGTCTTTAATAAATAAATTGTCGGACCTTGTCCATTTCTTAACATATATATATATATATATATATATATAATAAAGTTACTTTATATATATATATATATATATATAAAAAAGCAACTTTTATATATAATATATATATATATATATATATATATATATATATATATATATATATATATATATAGAGAGAGAGAGAGAGAGAGAGAGAGGTGAGAGAGAGGGGGGCAGAGAGGCACAGTTGAGTAATGGATAACGGCTTGGATTGAGTAATCGGAGAGCTGAGTTCGGATTCCAGTCGAATCCATTACATTCACTTACGTGCCAATACCATTGGGAAAGGTGTGAATCCTCTTCTTCTCCCCCCAGTAATGGGTAAATAGCAGGACAGACTGGGTTCTATAGCCTTGGATGGTAACTGGTCTAGGAGAAGGACAACTCTGAATTCAAAACCTGCGAAGGGTCGTTTGGGGACCTTGTGACACGTAGTGCACCAAGTCTCTGTATTCGGCCCTACAAAAAATGTGGATGGTTCTGCACAAAACCGTCACCACTATAATCAAATCTCATGTGCTCATATATATATATATATATATATATATATATATATATATATATGTGTGTGTGTGTGTGTTTAAGGAGGCACAATGGAGTAATGGATAGCGGCTTCTCGGCTCTATAGCTTTGGATGGCAATTAGTCTTGGAGAAGGACAACTCTGAATTCAAAACCTGCGGAGGTCGATGGGGACCCTGTGGCACGTAGTGCACCAATTCTCTGTATTCGGCCCTACAAAAAGTGTGGATGGTTCTGCACAAAACCTTCACCACTATAATCAAATCTCACGTGCTGGTGTAGAGCTATCAGTTTCCTAGGAACCGCTCTGCTTGAACCTCATACGTTGAATTCGACGGGAGAGTCGATAATATATATATATATATACACACCTTACTTGACGGCATATAAGGCACACTTCTTTTCTTTTCTTTTTTTTTTTACTAAAAATATCTTTTAAAATTCACCCGCGTCTTATATGCTATATGCAGCTTTAAAATTCGCGACAGTCGGCCGAAATTAGCTACCTGGCAACTCCTATTAGCTTAGATGAAGGAGCAATGGAAGACGTGGATGACAATGCCTGATCATGACCTTACGCTTACAAGAAGAATAAAAAGACTCAGCATTGCACAATTCTGCAGATGGGTGAAGCAAGCTTGGGATAATATTAGACCAGAAATTGTTGCGAAATCTTTTAAAACGTGTGGCATTAGCAATGCTCTCAATGGAACGGAAGATGACCCATTATTTAACGACGATGATACAAGTATTTAAAATGAGTATCAGAGTTTTGATAACGAAAACGACGAATTTTATGGATTTAGAGATGAATAAAAATTTAATGGTAACGACTATTTTGCTCAATTGTAATAATTGCTTGATTTTTCTTACCTTTGGATATAATTAAGATTCTATATGTTCATGCCTTTTTTTCTAATTATTTTTTGTTTAATTGTAATCATGGTTTGTTTAACCAAAATAATACCTCATAAACATAGACTAAGCTGTACCATTTACTACCAATTTTACTGATTACTAATTTTTTCTTGATTTCCCCTGCTAAAATTGTCGTGCGTCTTATACACCCGTCCGTCAAATATATATATATATATATATATATATATATATATATATATGCAATTTTTTATATCTGTCTATATTTCTGAGATGAGGTATTATGTACATTATTTACATTATTCGGACTTTTGTCCTCATCTTTGTCGCCATATTTATTACAACGTTGTACGTTCCGGCCTTCGTCAGGTGGTTGGAATGTCGAACTGAACCCTTTATTTCGTTCACTGGGGTAGACTGTTCTAGTTCCACGTGCCATGTCTAATGGATGTCAGTTATCAGTTATCTCCTGTTAATTTTTCCCTTAAAGTACTCCACTGCATTAACCAGGTATTAAACTCACACTCTTTGGGTCCTGTCACTAACGCCTTTACCCACTGTGCCATGTTTCCTTGAGGAGCGTCGCACGGCATAGAAATGAAATCTTAACGCATTATATACGTAATGTATACTATCGCTAAATCAACAGCCTGAGTGCTCTATCCGTACGAAGAGCTCTTCGTTAAGCAGGAGTAGCTACTGTTAAAATTTCCCTTCTCCATAGTATATATGAGATAAAAATATAGTTTTAAGTTATGTTATTTTATGGGTAAATGTGCTCAATATCAGAGCGTATGTAAAGATATTGTTCAAGTATAAATTAAACTGTCACCGCTCGGTGTTGGCGTCAGTGTCTACTTCTCTCCCTCTCTATTTATTTCTCTCCTCTCTCTCTCTCTCTCTCTCTGTATATATATATATATATATATATATAAACACACACAAACACGCGCGCACACACACACACACACACACACACACATATATATATATATATAGATAAATAGATATATAGATAATATCAAATCCGTAAGTATAAAGCATAATCGAAGTAGGTCTTTTTAATATAAAATATTAAAAAGATAGATCCATGTTTGAGAGCTCAATGTATTTGTATACAGAGCAACATGATATACAAGAACAAACTTAACGCATCATCGAAAACGATTATAAATCATAATTTATTTCGGCAAGTAATTTTTTAAAATTTGTTTCTATCAGATTGAAATTACAAACGGTATAATTTTTTTAAAGTGGTTTAAATTTGTCCAAAGAAAATTTTTAAAAAACAGATAACAGGAAAACTAAGAAAATCCATTTTGTGGGTATATATATATATATATATATATATATAGCATATACAGACAACAGTGCTAACTAATCATTCTCCAAACTTCCTCCTACGAAGAATAACACTATATGGACCCCACCAAGCGGATGTAACCAACACTTGGATCAGTATGCCCACAAAGCCAGACAACACATGGATTACTTCTTAAAAACCAAAGGACACCAGATAAAAAAATACAACTTATCCAAAATAGAACACCAAGAAAAAAAACAACCGAGACATAATTATCGTACCAGCCGACAAGGGCGGAGCTATAACCATCTTAGACACTAACCACTACATTAAAGAAGCAGAATCACAACTTCAAAATAACAGATTCTATGTACCCTTACCTCTAGACCCAACTAGCACATTCAAAATAGAATTATCACTTCTCACTCAGAACCTGAACTACAACATAAAAAATACCATAAAATCTCTTATTCCTGAGAACCCTAAAACAGCAACATTCTACACTATCCCAAAAGTACATAAACTCCCCAAAATCCTTTCAGAAAAACACCCTAACACCTTTTTTATCCAACCCACATCAAATTACACAATCAAATAATGAAGAGAACATCTATGAAATTTCAAAATCCCTCAAAATCATACCACCTGGTAGACCCATAATATCAGGTATTGGTACCCCCACAGAACTTATATCTGGGTACATAGACAATATCCTAAAACCTTTATTGCCTGACATACCTAGTTATATTAGAGACACTACTGACTTTCTCAACAAATTACAAAACATTAACTTAGTCCACCATGATACAATTCTAGTAACGATGGAGGTTTCGTCCCTTTACACAAACGTTCCACATGTTGAAGGAGTATCAGCTTGCTATGAGTTCCTTAGTAACAAAAAATTACCTAACTACCAAATTACAGATATATGCCAATTAATAAATTTCATTTTAACACATAATAATTTTAAATTTAACAACAAACACTATTTACAGATTAGTGGCACAGCAATGGGCACGAAAATGGCACCTAGTTATGCTAATATCTTTATGCACATTCTAGAAAGGAAGATACTAGACAATTCAGAATATAAATCATCACATTATTTCAGATATATTGATGACATTTTCTTACTATGGACTCATGGATCAGAAAAATTAAAAAACTTTTTCACTTTCTGCAACAACTTCCACAATACAATTAAATTTACCATGGAGCACTCATACACATCCATCACTTTCTTAGACGTTATGATAAAATTAAACAAACATACACTTTCTACCAGTCTATACAAAAAACCCACAAACCAACATAAATTCCTACACGTTAACAGCTGTCATCCCCTTAAATTAAAAAAATCTATTGTATACAGCTCATTTCTAAGAATCAAACGCATATGCTCAGACCATCTAGATTTTCTATACAACCTTAATAACTTAACAAAACAATTCCTAAAATGTAAATACCCAATAAAAATAATAAAAGCAACACTAAATAAAACTATCCACATAAATCGTAACACCTTCTCTCACATACAAGAAAAGTAAAACAACAATCGGATTCCCATGGTTTTAACCACAATCAATATTACCACACACTTATTCACAATTTAAAAAGGATTACAAGAACCTTCAGTTAGACAAAAAGATCAAAGACATTTTCGATAAACCACCCATAAATGCAAAGAAACAATCACCTAACCTATCAGCTATCCTCACCTCTACCAAATATCTAAACAATACAAACCAATCAGGAAATTACAAATGTAACAAACCTCGTTGCTTAGTTTGCAAACACTTAATAATAGATAATATATTTATCAAGATACACCCACCTCACCTCACCTGTGATAGCCATAACATAATCTACTATTTATTCTGCACCTTATGTCCTCATAGTGGATATATTGGTGAATCTGGAAATAATTTTAGATTTCGCTTCAACAATCATAAACAAACCATACGTCAAAACAATCCTTATTCCTCCATAGCTGAACACTTTAATCAATCAGGACACTCATTAGAAAACTGTAAATGTTTATTGATAGATTCTTATTTCAGTTCCACGTACACATGCAGAAAAAAGAAAAATACTGGATTTTAAAATTAAATACATATAAACTAGGGTTAAATAAAGACTTAGGTATTTTAAATCTTTATAAATATTTCAATAGTTAAACATCTTTTTAGATATAGTTAAAAAATTTAAAAAAATTTTTTAAACAACATCTAAAATATTATTACAGTTAGATTTACGTTAGGAATATTCGTTCCATATCACGTGACGTCCGCATCTTGCGACGCACGCTACTTGTAAACAAACAGTTATTTCTGAAGAAAGATTGAGGCCTATCTGAAATATCAAATATATATACAAATAAATAAATACTTTCATAAAAAAAAACATTATTATCTTTTTAATTTGCAACTTTATATATATATATATATATATATATATATATATATATATATATATATATATATGATTTATTTGTAGCTCCTGAAGACGGAGAGCTGGTGGATTTAGAGCTCTCATGAAATAAAATTTTACTTATTCGATTTTAAGTGATTGATATTGTTGTGGTAGGATCCACCTAATTTGCATAGTGGAGTACCGACCATATAAATATGGTTGGTACCGGGAAGAGAGGGAGGAATCAAGAGATTCAATCCAGAGACTCTGCCCGACTGCGACTCAGTCAACACATTCTCCAGGAACGGTCTTCTCAGAAATATACAAAAGACTATATGTAAATATTGTGTACACTTTCTTGTTTCAATACATTTTGTTCTAAGTACATTTTGTGTTGTATTATTATTCCATGCATTAGTCAAGTTTCAACAGATATTCTTTAATTAATTAATTAATTATTAATAATAATAATAATAACATATATATATATATATATATATATATATGTATGTGTGTGTGTGTGTGTGTGTGTGTGTGTGTGTGTATTGAAACAAAATTAAAATTTTCAGACACACTGGGTTGTATATTAATATTTTTTCGATTTTTATTTTTTTGGTTAGATTTCTCGACTAGTTTCGGCCAACATGCCCATCATCAGGAGAAAAAACAATTCTACTTGTTGGTAGCAGTGAACTACAGAAATGAATGTCTTGATGGAGAAAATGAACTTTTGTCTGTAGTTTTCATTTGTTCTTTTATTTTTTTAACATGAATTCTAGTCAGTCCTTATGTTGGTCAAACAGTCTCTTTTAAGTTGTTGTTTGAGATAAGAGCTGGATGGATTAATGCTGCTCTTATATATATACATATATATATATATATGTATATGTATATATATATATATATATATATGTATATATATTCGAGGCAGTATATATATATATATATATGCATATATATGTATATATATATATATATATATATATATATATATATATATATATAGATATATATATATATATATGTATATGTGTATATATATATATATATATATATATATATATATATATTGAGGCAATATATATATATATATATATATGTTTATATATATATATATATATATATATATATATATATATATAAATTTTTTATAAAAATTTATAACATAAGTATGTTATAAAATCACTACGGAAACACCATCACTTGATAAGACACAGAGTGTGTTGAAACAAAATGGCTATTTTTGTAGTGATTTTATAACATACTTATGTTATAAATTTTTTTATAAAAATAATTATATCTGCTCTACTTTGTATTGAGCACTCTTTTAAGAATAGTAATTGTTGGTTATTGGAATTCATTCCGTGTATACCAATTATATACTTTGATATATATATATATATATATATATAGATAGATAGATAGATAGATATATAGATAGATAGATAGATAGATAGATATATCGCCTCGAAACCATTATGACTCTCCACCGACTTCGATGAGACGAACACCTTGCCTGAATGCTTATCCAAAGAAATTCTCTTGTCAGAGCTCGCATCTGGCAAGAGACCACGTGAAGCGCAACTTAGTCGATTCAAAGATCAGCTCAAAAACACTTTTCTGGGGACAGAAATCGATCCGGTCAATTAGGAGACAGAAGTTGATGAAAGAACCAATTGGAAAAGCTCGGTCCACAAAAAAAACAAAAACGATATCCTTGGAAAACACCAGAAGACAAATAGAAGAGACGAAGCGATCCCAAAATAAAAGCCAGAGCTCCCCACCCCCCTGAACCCTCCTACCCTATGTTAATGTGGCTGTGGACGTCTCTTCAAATCCAACATAAGACAAGTTTCACACAGGAGGAAATGTCGATGAGTACATCAATACTCGGCAACGAATTTCACCAACGATGACCATATATATATACATAATACTGCTTCTACTGATCTCAAACATATTAATCTCCTATATCGTAATCAAATGCATAGTAATTATAAACAAGATGAAAATATACTAAAAAAAATTAGTAAATTCTAATATATCAGATCCTAGCAAAAATATTAAATTAATCATATACTACACTAAATCTAGTATATCCAACTTAATTCTTCGCAATGATTCTTCTCCCCCGGTTAGCGATTTGCAAAAAAAACAACATAGTTTATAAATTCAAGTGCCCTTTGGGAGATTGTATCTCCAACGAATTAAATAATATTTATGTTGGTCACACCACAAACTCGCTTTCACGACGCTTGACACTACATTTGAATGAAAACTCTAACATTTTTAGGCATTTAAAACAACATACCTGCCCGCACACACAATTCCGTAAAATACTTGTCGAAAACACAATTATACTTCGATATGAAAACAATAGACAAAAACTAAAAATCCTTGAAGCATTATACATCAAACAGTTGAAACCCAACCCAAACAAAATCAATTATGGAATATCTACAAATATTCTTAAATGTCTATAATTGGTAACAGAAGCCATTGGTTTATACCAACGGCTTCCCATATTTCATACTTTATTCTTCTCCAATTCACTCTCGTGTGTTGATGTGTGACGTAATGAGATGCGGTGCGATTTTCGCTTCTAGCGTCTTATATGCACGTGTTTATCGTTGCTTAGAAATCATCTATGTAAACAATGACAGACTATCATCACTATCTTGTCCTTATATTATGTGTAATTGACATCTTTGATAATGGCTTATGTAAGCCGAAAGCTTAGATTGTATTAAATAAAAAATATTTAAAAATGATATTAAACTTATCAGATGTTACGAAAACGATTTACATAAAATAAATAGACAACACTTGTCTATATTATTTAATGAAACGTGTATGAATATATATATATATATATATATATATATATATATATATATAGTTAAGTTATGAAGAACTTGGTAAACCGAATTGGTAAATCCTGAGAGCTCAATGTGAAGAACAGAGCTAATATTTAATGAACAACAGACACTTTAAGGTACCATTACAATAATTTATTTCACCAAAATCCTTTTTAAAGGATTTCGGATCATCAGGTAACACTTCCAACAATGAAAGGATTTTGGTGAAATAAATTATTGTAATGGTACCTTAAAGTGTCTGTTTTTCATAAAATTTATATATATATATATTAAAAATACCTTTATAAACTTTTGGGACGGCGTTCTCACAACAAAGAAGCACAAAAGTCCATATAAACACATGTCCGCAAATATTTCGTTTTTGAGTTATTAAGTTTACTAGTGAGGCAAAATTTAGAAGAGTTAGCACAACAAATTTATGTAATCAACATTTGTGGGCAGATCGGAATTCCCATGGTACAAAACAGGCTAGACACCAGCATCAGTTTACGATTCCTGTGTGGGTCGGAAATGTAGGTGACTGCCTGGTAGGTTCCTTGTTCTCCCAGCACGTCAGACAGGAGCTGTTTACAGGGACTTTATTTCGAACACACTTACAGACCTTCTAAAGTATGTATCCCCGCTAATACGAATAAGCATGTGGAGCCGCCTAAAACAATTGGATTATGCATCGGACATCAACAATGCAGATATATATATATATATAGTGCTGTTCGATAAAAGTAACTCACCTGATTTTTTTACTAAATGTCCTCTTCTCCGATGAAACGAAAGTTGAGCCATAGAAAACTTATGGAGCATTATAAAGTACAGGCTCTCGAGAAAGCAGTTGAGCAACATGCTCCATAAGTTTTCTATGGGGTTGAGGTCAGGAGAATGGGTAGGCCATGTCATAACACTCACCTGCTTCTCATCAAAGTATTGCTTCATCAATTTTGATTTGTGACAGGAAGCATTATCCTGCATAAAAATGAGATTGGTGGGGTCGATTTGCACCCTTTCAGCAGAAGGGAGCAGACAAGACTCTAAAATTCTCTTGTACTGCTCGCTCCTGAGGGTCTTTTCAATAGGTTTTAAGAAACCAGTTCCATGAAAAGAAAAGCATCCCCAGAACATTATACTGAACGGATGCTTGACAGTACTTACTGCTAAATTCAAAGAGCTTTCAGATCGCTTCTCCTTTGAATTTAGCTCAACTTTCCTTTCATCGAAGAAGAGAACATTTAGTAAAAAATAGTAGAGATATATATATATATATATATATATATATATATATATATAATGGACTCTCACGTTGTATTCGATGTATGAGGGTCAAGCAATTCAGTTCATAGGAACCGACAGCCTAGACACCAGCACATATGATTTGATTATAGTGGTGAAGGCTTTGTGCAGAGCCAATCACATTTTTTGAAAAGCCGAATCCAGAGACCTGGTACACTACGTGCGACAAGGTCCCCAAGCGAGCCTCTGCGGGTTTTGAATTCAGGGTTTTCCTTCTTCTAGAACAGTTGCTATCCAAGGCTATAGAACCCAGTCAGTCCAACTATTTACCCATAGCTGGAGGGAGAAGAAGTGCCTTAATGCCTTCCCCAAGAGTATTAGCACGGAAGTGAATATAATGGAATTCGAACTCGGCACACAAATCCCTCAATCTGAGGCGCTATCCACTACTCCAACGTGCCTTTTACACACACACACACACACACACACACACACACACACACACATATATATATATATATATATATATATAATCATCCTAAGCAAAGTAGTACAGCCACTAAGACACATGATATTACTGAGTCTAAAGGAATAAGAAAAATAAAAACATTATTAAGGAGCGAGAACAGTAAAGGAACAATAATTAAAAATCGAGAAGATAACGATTGGCATTGCATTTAAATTTTTGAAGATCAAAGTTACCTGGAAAGCAATAAGCCAGAAAAGAGGCTCACATGCTAGAAGTGCGAGAAAAGAAACTGTTAGCATAGAACCTACGGCTACATCTAGCCATTTCAACTTTAATAGGATGAGACCTTGCCGCCAATCTAGTACTGCGTTTAAATTTATAAAGTCTCGGTACCATAGAGGAACATTCATCGTGGAAGTATTTATAGAAAAGACCCAGGGAAGCGACAGTAGGACGGTGTTAAAACGACCGAAGCCGGGATGTCATGTCAGGACCAGCAACATTGCAGATTATTCTTTGGATTTTATCATGACTCTCTAAATATATAGCAGGAGCACCAGACCATTTGTGACAGCAATATTCAAAGCATGGTTGAAAAGTAGACTATATTAAATGAATTAAAATATCAGGTATTTTATTAAAAACGTTCCAAGACGCTTTCAAATGAAAATATTGTTTTTCTTGATATACGCCCTACCCACAAACCCAAGCTATAATTTTATTTATTTGTTTACAACTGAATAAAATAAAAATAAATCATCATAAAAAATATTTGGTCAAATGAAAATATTTCTTTCGAGAAGAATGATCAGTTATTTTTCCGAGCAAATTGCCATATAAAGGGTGTTCCAATAACTTGGACCGATTTTAAATGTGAATTAAGTTTAAGCGTCTAATTATTTGGCAGACATTTGGGCGATATTATTTTTTACACATAATTGCCATGATTTTAAATAACATGATACAATTGAGAAATAAATAAACTATCACCAATAACACTGATTTATTTACTGCTGACTTTGATTCGTTTTAATGAAACACCCTTATATATAATCCGTTTTAATGAAACACCCTTTACACGCATTTAACACAAAACCACGGAGCCCCCTCTAATTATAGTTGACAATACAAAACTACACTACTAAACCAAATGAAAAACATGATTAAAATGTTGGAACCCCTTAAAATCAAAAGAGACCCCCCCCAATAATAAACTCGGTTTCAATCTCGACGGGCACGTGTTAAATTAGATTTGAATTGTAATTTTAGCGTCAACAGACTAAAATGGCCAGCTGACGCTAACATGTTTTTGACCACCGTGGCACTTAAAACAGAGTTTATTTTTTTCAAATTTCAGACCAGTAACTATCTACATGCTACAATGGCTAAGTATGACCTTTCTACGTTATTTTCTTGAAAATGATCACCAATAGTCGAAAGTACCCTGATATTGTACACAATTCCAGCAAGATTCTCTACTGGTTCCCGCCTTACCCAGCACAACATATTCGACTCCAGGATAAACTACAAAATGGTCAGCATCATTCTTTGTCTGTTTTATTCAATAAAACATGTTTAAGCGAAGGACGACTGTCTAAATATGTTTCATATATATTTATACGAGGTATCCCCAAAAAAGTTTAAAAAAAAAAAATAAAAAAAAATAGGATATACTATAACGAAAAAAGACCCCAAAGTTGTTTATACTATTATTAAGAGGGATGACCAAAGTAATTTTTGACTATTTTATTCAATTTTTAAATCCTTTCTCGCGCGTTCGAAATTTTGTTTAAAAATCTACTTTTTCTTCCATCAGCGGTTAGGCCAAACAGTAGTATAGAGAATTTAAGTGTCTTTTTTGACGTTAACAACATATTGTTTTGGAAATTCTTGCAAAAATCAAGTAAGTGTCGGATTTTAATGATATTTTCAGGACTTATTCACAAATGATGGAAAATATTTTTGACATTTTTTTAAAAAAAATCTTGTTAAAAATATTTTTTTATATATATGTTATCCCTACTTCGTTAATTTTATGAGATTTCGAGAAATTAAAATTTCACCCTCTTCATGTTTATATTAGTTGAAAGCAGCTCTCCTTGGAGAATTTAAATCATCGATTTGTTTTTGTCAAACAGAAACACCATTTACCGAAAATCTAATCTAAATCATAAAATAATAAAAAAAATGTAATAAAACTATGACATTATTTAATTAGAAAAGCTTTTAATTGCTTTTATAAATAAGATATATTAAGAGCTCTGTTTTCTTAAAAAAACATCAATGAATAATGAATTGTTTTCATTTTTTTTTAAATTAGTTATAATAATTTATTAAGTTTTAAATATTTTAAAATTTTGTATTAATTTCACCCTTTTAGATGATGCTCTTATCAAATGGAAACTATATTTACTAATCACAAATGGAAAAGCTTAATAGAAATAACCAAACACCAATATATTTAAAAGAATTTTGAATATTTTTGTATATGTGTAAACGTACCGATCTTTGTAAGTACGGGCGACCACACACGACATAATCAAAAAATAAGAGCGATAACTATATTAAATTTAAGTCAACATTTATAAATTCAATAAAACATTAGATTACGGAGAACATTTTCCAAGATTTTTAAGATTACTGAGTACTTGAAAATTATAACATAAATGGTTCTTGCGTCATTTTCTCCAGTTATTTTTTACAGATAAAGTCTCCGTAGAAGAACATTATATATGTCCCAGGTTTTCAATACGTCTGTTGTATTAAAAAATGCACTTCTGCAATATTTTAAATTTAAAGTAAATAATATTTGTTTCACATCAGATTAATTATACTTTAAATCAGCTAATATTCCTCAAATAAAGTTTCAGAAAATTATATTTTATGTTTGAAAAATTTTTTTAATAAAGAGAATTACATTTCCGATGAAAGACGATTAAAAAGGGTTTTTAGCAACAAAAAAAAAAAACAAAAAAAGAAGAAAAAATCCTTCCAGTAAATTTAGATTAGATTTTGAAATACAGTATTTTGTTTATTGCAAATATTGAAATTAATCTATTAGCTTGAAATAAAATCAAAAACTAAAATAAAAGCTTCAAGGAAGATTTTTCATTTTTAAAAATTTGTTTTAAATCTTAAGTATCGCGAATTTTTTGTGTGGCCCTTAATTTATATAAATCAATATTAGTATTAATTGGAGCCTGATGATTGGCATGTGCATAAAACTAAAAGTTGTACCTAAAGGTCAGAAACAAATATACATTTATTAGTATAAATTTTAGCACTATTATTTGTTTTATTTCCACCAGCAATCACTGTCCACCACTTGAAATTTATATTTATTTTTATAATATATATTTATTTATAAATACATAAGTCTGTGCTTATGTATGCATGTGTGCTTGTGTATGTGTCTGTATGCGTGTGTTTTATGTGCTTGTGTGTGTGTAAGTGGGGAAGAAAAGGAAAGTGAGTAAGAGAGAGAGAGAGAGAGAGAGAAAGAAAGAGAGAGCGAGAGAGAGAGAGAGAGAAAAGATTGAAAGCGACGGTAAGACTTCCTTTCTTTTTAACGGTACGAAAAATACAAATTAATACTCGCTTTAGGGAATCGAATTCTCTGAAATATTTTCTTCAATTTTTTTATTTTTTATTTTTTATTTAAAAAAAAAATGTTAGCTCGTTCCTAAAAAGTCGGGGAAGATGTCTACATTTTTAATGAACGCAACATATGTATCTGTTTTTTTCGGTTGTCGTCTGCTGTTGTGAAGGCTTGTCTGGTCTTTGGCAGGTCATTCATTTCCCCAGACAGTAAAGAACAAGAAAACAACGACAACGCATTCATTTATTGCAAACAGATGATAAACATTCTTTCATTATTTGAAATTACGTCATAAAACTGCGTCATTTGACCGCTTGTGATCATAGCTTGATGGTAAAGATTAGGGCCATATTGGAAAATCAAGTTGTTTTTATCAGAGTTGGTACTCCCGGCTTTGTCCAATCCGCTTGTGAATATTTAAAAAAATAAATAAATAAAATAAAGTAAAAGTTTTGACCACCCCCCACACCTCGATTATCTTATTCTAAACTTCTCTTGTTTATTTTCGTTGAAACTAGAAAGAAATTTAGTTCTAATAAAACCATTTAAAATTGCAGAACTGATTTTCTTCTTCTTCATCTTTTTATTCTTCTTTTTCCCTCCTCCTCCTTCTTCTTCTTCTTCTTCTTTTTTCCTCCTTCTTCTTCTTTTTTCTTCCTCCACCTTCTTCTTTTTTCCTCCTCCTCCTCCTTCTCCTCCTCCTCCTTCTTTTTTCCTCCTCCTCCTCCTTCTTCTTCTTTTTTCCTCCTCCTCCTCCTTCTTCTTTTTCCTCCCTCCTTTTCTTTTTCCTCCTCCTCCTCCTTTTTTACTTCTTCTTCTTCTTCTTCTTCTTCTTCTTCTTCTTCTTCTTCTTCTTCTTTTTCCTCCTCCTTTTTTCCTCCTCCTCCTTCTTCTTTTTTCCTCCTCCTTCTCCTCCTCCTCCTCCTTCTTCTTCTTCATCATCTTCTTCTTCTTCTTCTTCTTCTTCTTCTTTGTGCCCTGTCCTTTAAGGAAGTTGGCGGTCATGACTGTCCACAATTTCCTGCCCTTTGTAGCACTTAGTAAGTTTTCTCATCTGTCCTTTGAGGATTATATTTTCCGAGTCCTCTTTCCTCGTTATGCGCCCTAGAGATTTCAACAGTCTCTCTTTCTGATGTTAAGTATAATTTTCCTTTTTGTTTGCATTTTTTCTGAAACTTCGTCGCTGCTCACATGATTAGCCCATGGTATTCCCAGTATCCTTCTGTAGAACCATATTTCAGTCGCTTCAAGTCTCTTCTGCATCTACGAGGAGATTTCCCAGCATTCACTGCCGCATACGACGACTGATATTACGTAACATTTCAGTACTCTTTTCTTTATTTCTAACGAAATTTGACTGTTTTCTAATACTTTGGCTTTTGAAAGGCATTTTTCCTTACCCCAAACGCGCTTTTGGATTTCAGTGTCGCACTTTACGTCCATTGTTAAAACACTTCTTAGATATTTCAACTGTTGTATTTGCTTGATTTAGAATCTCCAATTTTTAAAAATTTTAATGAGGTATTATGTACACTATTTACATTATTCGGACTATTGTCCTCATCTTTGTCGACATATTTATTACAACGTTTCGACGGTTGTACGCTCCGGCCTTCTTCAGGTGGTTGGAATGTCGAACTGAACCCTTTATTTCGCTCACTTGGGTAGACTGTTCTAGTTCCATGTCTAATGGATGTCAGTTATCTCCTGTTAATTCCCTTCTGCAAGTTCTCTACCGGCTTAACCAGGCCACATGGCACAGTGGATAAAGGCGTTGGTTAGATCCGGTGATAGTGTGAGTTCAATACCTGGTTAAGGCGGTGGAGATCTTGGAGATGGGAATTAACAGCAGATAACTGAAAACTGATATCCATTAGACATGGCACGTGAAACTAGAACAGTCTAACGCAGTGAGTGAAATAAAGGGTTGAGTTCGACATTCCAACCACCTGAAGAAGGCCGGAGCGGACAACCGTCGAAACGTTGTAATAAATATGTCGACAAAGATGTATATAATACCTCATCTCAGAAATATAGACAGATACTGAAGGACCGAAACGTTGTAATAAATATGGCGACAAAGATGAGGACAATAGCCCGAATAATGTAAATAGTGTACATATTTCCTCATCTCAGAAGTATAGACAGATACTGAAAGGCCGAAACGTTGTAATAAATATGACGACAAAGATGAGGACAATAGTCCGAATAATGTAAATAGTGTACATAATACCTCATCTCAGAAATATAGACAGATACTGAAAGGCCGAAACGTTGTAATAAATATGGCGACAAAGATGAGGTCCATAGTCCGAATAATGTAAATAGTGTACATAATACCTCATCTCAGAAATATAGACAGATACTGAAAGGCCGAAACGTTGTAATAAATATGGCGACAAAGATGAGGACAATAGTCCGAATAATGTAAATAGTGTACATAATTCCTCATCTCAGAAATATAGACAGATACTGAAAGGCCGAAACGTTGTAATAAATATGGCGACAAAGATGAGGACAATAGTCCGAATAATGTAAATAGTGTACATAATTCCTCATCTCAGAAATATAGACAGATACTGAAAGGCCGAAACGTTGTAATAAATATGGCGACAAAGATGAGGTCAATAGTCCGAATAATGTAAATAGTGTACATAATACCTCATCTCAGAAATATAGACAGATACTGAAATGCCGAAACGTTGTAATAAATATGGCGACAAAGATGAGGACAATAGTCCGAATAATGTAAATAGTGTACATAATACCTCATCTCAGTAATATAGACAAATAATAATGAATTCTGTAGGACGTCTAATTCTCTCCGAATCGCCCCACTGTATAGATTGAATATGTCCGGTGAGAAGACACACCCTTGTCTTACATGTCTTCCTATTTTTGTATATTTACTGAATTCATTTTCTATTCGTAGTCAGGAGATTTCCTGTTAGTATAGGTTCTGGATTATTGTAATATTTGTTTGGTTTGTAATTAGTATGTTGGGCTGTTGCTTTTGTTAACCACCATGAATTCTATCTTCTTGCAACTGACCTTTAGTCCTTTCTTCTCGCTTTCCTTCACTATCTTCTGTAGGAGTTTTTGTAGTTTCCTGTCTGTGTCTGCTATGAACACAGTGTTATTCGCATCTTTTATGATTTTAATTGTGGGCACCAATAAGGAATCCTGATAAAACTTCTAATTCTCGCTGTATATGTTGAATAAGTCCGGTGAGAAGACACATCTTTGTCTTACATCCCTTTACTTAATTCATTCTATATCCGTATGCAGTCGGTATAGATTCTAGATTATTTCAGGTACCCTAATTACGCTTGTATCGTTTGGAAAGCTTTACAATTCTTCTGTAAATGTTTATTCAAATTTTGAAAATTAAAATCTATATTCACGTCATTGTCTCATCATAATATTCAATAGTCAATATTGTTCAATCAACAGTGCGACCAGAAATAACCATTTCATTTCTTTTTCATATTACTGTATACTGTTGCTATCTGATCCCCTGCTGTACATCTTGAGGTCCTCGACAAAATCCAGAGCCGGATATGCAATGTGATAGGTCCTGATCTGGCAACTCGTCTACAGTCACTTTCTTACAGACGTGATTTTAATGATCTTTTCAGGACTAATTCACAAATGATGGAAAATATTTTTGATATATTTTTTAAAATCTTATTAAAAATATTTTTTATATATGTTACCCCTCCGTCGTTAATTTTATGAAATTTCGAGAAATTAAAATTTCACCTTCTTCATGTTTATATTAATTAAAAGCAGAAGTCCTTGGAGAATTTAAATTAAAGATTTCTTTTTGTCAAACAAATCACCATTTGCCGAAAATCTGTTCTGAATCGTAAAATAAAAAAATGTAATAAAACTTTGACATTATTTAATTAGAGAAGTTTTTAATTGATTTTATAAATAAGATATATTAAGGACTCTGTTTTCTTAAGAAAAAAAATCAATGAATAATGAATTTTTTGCTTTTATAAATTGTTGACAACAATAAGGGATTCTGATAGGGCTTCTAATTTTCTTAGCATAAGGAATCATGATAAGAATTCTAATTTTCACTGTTTATATTGAATACGTCCGGTGAGAAGATACACCCTTGTCTTACACCCCTTTAGTAAATTCATTTTCTATCCGTATGAAGCCAGTATAGGTTCTGGATTATCCTAATATCCGTTCCAAATATTTCAACGTTCTCTAACCTCCTTCAAATTATAATTCAATCAATTCTAAAAATCCATTCGAATGAGAACAATCAAATCATTTTAGTTGTCTAGCTTAACCGAAATAGTTGTGAGTTCAATACCTGGCCACAGCAGGGGTGAACAAAAAAGAAAACTTGGTGAGTTGAGTTACTAAAGGGAAGCAACCGAAACTAATATATCCAGAAACGGCATGGCATGTGGAACTAGAACAATGTTCCTTCGAAATTCCAACGTACATCACCTGAAGAAGGTGGGAGCGTAAAACGGTCGAAACGTTGTGAATATGACCATAAAGTTGTGGACAATGTAAATAGTGTAAATATGTTGTTTCTATTTAGATAAAGATGATTTTGTGAATGTTCTAATCGCCACTTTTTAATAGTCATTATGCCGACTAGAAATTCGATATTTCTTGATGCGACAAATTTCCAGACTGGAATGGATTCTACCTGAAGCCGATTCCAGTTACCGTAATTACGCTTGTATCGTTTAAAAAGTTCTACAATTCTTCTGCAAATGCTCATTCAAATTTTGAAAATTAAAATCTATATTCACGCCATTGTCTCATCATAATATTTAATAGTCATTTTTGTTCAATGAACAATGCCACCAGAAATAACCATTTCATCTTTTTTTTTTTCACATTACCGTATATTGTTGTCATTTGATCTACTGCTATATCTCTTAAGCTCCTCAACAAAATCCAGAGTCGGATATGCGATGTGATAGGTCCTGATTTGGCAACTCGTCTACAGTCACTTTCTTACACGTGGCTTCCCTCTGTCTTTTCTACAGATATTTTCATGGCAACTGCTCTGACGAACTACTTTCACTGCTACCCCAACTGCATGAATTTAAGCGTGCTACTAGGTTGGCATCTCGGTCCCACCATTTCACTGTCGAAACAGTTAAATTTAACCGCCTTTTCTACTCCAACAGCTTCTTCTCTCACACTTCCCGACAGTGAAACTCCCTTCCTCTTATTTGCTTTCCTGATAGCTATAATCTTCAAATATTCAAATGTAATGTCAATCGACATCTTCTGATGCCTTGATCTTGATCCCCGTCCTTCTCTTGATCCTTTCCTCAAACAACATTCTTTACTCTTGCTCTCACTCTCAGTAACCGCTTGCGTGCTAGTGGAACTCCCGAATTGTTAGGGGTGATATGCTTAAAAAAAGAGAAAGAAAAAAGGTTAAGAACTTCGAATCACCAATATATATGGGAGAAAATTATATATAAATGTTTATATACAAGAACAATGTTAGACGTACTACCGACAAAACGGGAAGAATTTTCATGACGCGATTTAAAAACTACAACTTAAAGTGTATAGGAATTGTTTTAATCGTTAGATTATCCACAGTCCATTTATTTTCAGGTTCTTACAAAATTTCGCATTTATTTATTTTTCTATCTTCACAATGTTGGATGCTTAATAATAAAAACGATAAAAATAGGCACTAAAAGAAAAACTAACTAAATTCAATTGGCTAAATCAGTGTTTCACAATAGACGGAGGAAGGGCGTATTCAAAATTTGATAATTTTGTGGTAACAGGCGATTAAAGTTTTTAGGCAGTTTTGATAAACATTTCTTTTCGTGGTTAGTCGTAAGGAATTGTAAATGTAGGACTACCTTACACTTAAGTAAAATTATAACAATAATAATATTTATTAAGTATTTATTACAGGAAATATCAAGTTTTATGGAAACATTGTTGACAATTACGTATTTAGTTACATAACAAACGAATAAAAATAATATAAATTTTGATGCTGTATTTTTGTGTAATTTTGGTAAATATATCTGATAAAATGAAAAGTCAGTGATGATATAGTTCTGACCTGGCATCTCGGCTTCATTCACTTTCACACCGCCGTAACGTAGCCTCTCTGCCTTTTCTATAAATACTTTAATGGTAACGGATCTTCCCTCTATGGAAATTAGACTTTATTAATTTAAGAGCGCTAAGGTATTTACGGCAAGGTCTCATAGGGGAGCCTGAAATTTTAATCTTTTTTAAATATGTGTTTGGCAGAACATTCAACATTTGACAATTTCGTGGCAATACGAGCTTAAAGCTTTTAGTCTGTTTTGATCAACATTTCTTTTCAAGGTTAGCCGTGAGGAATTGTAAAAATAGCTATATATACAGTGTAACCCGGATATAAGAGAGTTGTCAGGACCGGAGAATAAGTCTCTTATATCCGGGTTTGATCTATTTTGTTTAGGTAAGTATGGGAACACTTTGGGACCAGAGAAAATCTCTCTTATATCCGGGTTTCTCTTATATCCGGGTCTCTTATATATATATATATTTTACACTTAAGTAAAATAATAACAACAATTATGTATTTAGTAACATAAAAAATAAATAAAAATAATATAAATTTTAATGCTATATTTGATTTGTTGTTAGGTATTTTTCATTTTCTCCTTTGTTATTGACAGCATTTTAGAATACTTTGGCTGCAATGCTAAGTTTCCTACGATGAACAAACTGGAGCAATTTCGTTTACGCTTTGTTACTTCGCTTTTCCATTGTTGTTTTTAGATCGTTTTCTTCCAGTCATTTTTATAGGCAAGAGCGAAATTCTGAAATCACATGAAAAAGTAATGTAAGCAAAATATTTCAATTTATATTCTTACAAATGGCTATGGGCAGTTACCTCGAAAAATAGCGAAAAGGGAGCCATAAGATGAAAAAGGTTGAGAACCCCTGCACTAGGCGACTGTCCCGTGGGATTATTCTGAGTTGAAAATTGCATTGTATTTACAATTCCTTTTGAATGTATTATCAGCAAACTCCAATATTCGTACAAAGGCACTTAAAGCATAGCTAATTAGAAGTTGGAGAATGATAGAAATTGCTGGTCGATTATATAGCTCCAAGCATTTAGCTTCTGCCAATGTTTGTGAGTGCCGAGCAGAATAAAAATATTTGGAAAGTTCTGCTAAAGTGTTTTAGAATTCTGTTTGCTTCTCCCATTAAAGGAAAAGTACGAAAAAAAAGAGAGTTTCGCCATCATAGCGTTTTCACTTTGAGCATCTGCGTAAGGTTTCAGTTACTGAGATGTTTTTACGAGATTCTTATAAATATAGTATATCTCGAAGAAGAGAATATATTCTACTGTTTTTTTAAGCGAAAGATTGTTCCGTTCTGTTTTGACAGATGCCTCTTTTTTTTTGGTTTTCCGAAGAAGTCTGTTTACTTTTGCGGAGAAGCAAAAGCCACAATCAGACGATTAAACTGCGAATGAAAAGACAATACATTAAAACTAAAGACGAAACTATTCAGCAAGTTCTAAGAAATAAATGGAAGAAAAAAATACCGCACAGAGAACAAAGATGTCGCAAAGAACAAGGAAATTGAATACAGAATAGACTCCGCTAAGAGTTGCTTCGCAAAACACCACATACATTAACCAAACCAAAATATTTACATAAAACCACGAGCCATGTTTTTTCTTAAATAGCCACGTCAAATCTAGACTTTCATATGGATGACATACATGGCGCCAGACCCGTTTAGAAATACCTAAACTGTCAGCTGTATATAACCCCTTTCTCAGATCAATGATTAAAAATCACTTCAAGCGAATGAAGCCTTAGAAAGTGCCATACTTCTTCAAAGCTCGTGGCCTGGAGCTATAGAATCACAAATAAAGAATTGTACCAAAAAAAAAAAAAAAAAAAAAAATGTCTTAAGAAAAACCTTTCCCAAATAGAAACTATAATCTGGAATTGGAATGAAGGCAGGGATGGCACCTATCCTGAATCTATCACAAAAAAAATCAAAAGCGGAAACTAGTAAATAGTAAACACTTTAAATACTTCGTTATATAGATCACTTATAACAAATTTAGTGTAGAAGAAAAGGACATTGAACATAGAATAAGTAGCACTAGAAGTAATTTGGTTTGGTTGGTTTTGTTTTACAGCTTGCCGACCTCAATGGGTTATTTAATGCCGACAAGATTTTCATTGCTGGTAATATTTTTTTTTTATCTATCTATCTATCTATCTATCTATCTATCTATCTATCTATGTATCTATCTATCTATAATTATATTTTTAATTTTGCGCATGCGCGTTGTTTGTTTGTGATTTTGTCGACTACACAGAATGGTAGGGTCAGTTGGGCACTGTCTGTGAGAAAAAGAGCACCATGAGAAAATTCACTCCGTGAGAAGTTTGGAAACGGCATACTGTACTGCTTGGCATTCACACTGTAAACTCTAATACAAACATTTAAGAGATTTGTGGCGTCAATCTGACGACAGTGCAGACAATTCGGAAAGAGTTGGATGGCCCTTACAAATGTGACAGGCGGGATCCCTAGTGATGGTTAACTTATGCCTCCACTCATCTTCCCACAGGGCCTCGGACTCAACACAGAAGTCTACATCTAGTGCCTTGAGGTGGGAGTACTGGCCTGGGTCAAGAGGATGTCGGCTGGATGACCCTCTGGTATGGTTACCAGGGTTCTGTATCATGCCACAGAAGCAGGAAAGCTCATTCATGGCTGCCAAAAATGCGACCACAAAACTCTTCACATCTGGCCACCAAACTGCCCAGACTGGAACACCCTTGATTATTATTTGTGGGGCACAGCTGAGCGAGAGAAAAACAGAACTCCTTGTAACACCAAATATGAAGTGAAGTCAAGGATTATGGCAGCACTCACAAAAATTAAACAAGGAGACCGCTCAGAAGAGATGCAGGAGATCCCGAAGTCGTCTGGAGGCCGTGGTTGAAGTCAATGGCGATTTTATTGAATACATTTACTCTAGTATTTTAAAGATATTTTTGTGTAATTTGGGGAAATATAAATGGTAAAATGAGATGTCAGTGTTCGTTTCATTTTTACGTAATTTAGACTATGATTTATCCATTGCACCATATATATATATATATATATATATATATATATATATATATATATATATATAATATGTGTGTGTGTGTGTGTGTGTAAATCTGTCATTTTCTTTCAATTTAACAATAAAAAGAGAAAGGAACGGCCACATGATGTCATCTATCCATTTGTGTAAATATTTTGCGTCTGTTAAATGCATTCACCTTGTACATTTAGAAACGTATTTACAATATATATATATATATATATATATGTGTGTGTGTGTGTGTGTGTGAAAGAGAGAGAGGGAGAGAGGGAATATTTTGTCAATAGATATTTGAAATGAGATGCAATTTGAAGAATCCATCTTGATAAAAGGTTTTTATATGTCCATTTTACTTCTGACCTTGAAATAGCAATACTGACAAAAGCCAGAGAAATGAATAATAATGTTTGAGCTTAGAACGTTTTAAAAATGTCATCAATGAACGCAATTAAACAAACGTGTCTCAAACAAAAGTTTTTTATTAAATGAACGCCATCAAATAAAAACCTATGGAGTCTGGAACATTTTGCGTGGGTAACAGAAATATTACAATAACTAGAGACAGCTATTATGTACGTCCAGACAGTTATTTCTTTTTTTGTTACATTGTTATCCAAAGACGTGAAAGAATTTAAAAATGTCATATATATTTTGCAACTAATAATAATAATAATAATAATAATAATATATATATATATATATATATATATATATATATATATATATATATATAATATAAAGAACAGTAAGATATAAAATCCGGTGTTCTTATAGATATTTTTATTTTTACAAAATGTAAATTTACAGAACATTAATATTATAAATTAATTGATTTAAACCCGGTAATTTTTAAAAGTTACTCAAAATTCGCTTGAAGATGAAATGGAACTAATGCTTTTAATTTAATTGCAAAATTAAATTCAGGGTTTTTAGCTTCTATTTTTTGAAACATGGTTGGAACTGTGTAGCGAAAAAAAACCATATTTTAAATCAATTAATTTATAATATATATATATATATATATATATGCTGGCGAAAATAAGTTTGAGACCGATGGTTAAATTTGTATATATATATATATATATATATATATATATATATATATATATATATTCAGATTAATTTCGTGTACTGAGACGTCCATATCTTCTTGTCTGAAGAGATGGACGTCTGAGTCAACAATATAAACTATCACATGAATTGAAATTTAAGGATTCTGTATTCATTATTATATTTGCTCTGTTCTTGCACTGGGCTCTCTTTGTATTTATATCCTCCTTGGGATTATCCCTACTAATCATAAAGTGATTATATCTATCTATCTATCTATCTATCTATCTATGAATCAATAAAATGACAATAAGAAAAAAGCCATTCTTAGTCGACAAGTTTAGTCTGATGAGGGACTTTATCAAGGCATACACACACGCACACACACACAAACGCGGGCGCGCATACACATAAATATATATGCTTTTCACAAAAGCTGTCTGCGTGCAATCTGTGGAGTTAAGCTTCAAGATAGGACATCTAACGTAGACCTGTTTAATAGGTGTAATATTGGCGAAAAAACTTTTATCATACAGTCTCAGTTACGGTGGACTGGTCATGTCTTGGGAATGTCTGATGACAGGATACACAAGATGCTAATGTACAGCCAGTTAGATCAGGGCTACAGGAATGTAGGATGCCCATGGCTAAGATACAAAGACAAGCTGAAAAGCAACTTGTTTGCTGTCAATATACCACATAATACCCTTGAGCGCTTAGCCTTGGACTGGGTAGAATGGAGATCAACGTGTTTTAGTGGACTCAGTAATTTTCAATCTGCTTGTCTGAATCATCTTCAAGAAGCGAGAGCAAGATCTAAAAGGTCAGCCAATCTAACAGTTATCTCATCTCACAATCCTCACACTTGCTCCATATGTGGCCTCCTTTGTAAATCACTAGCGGGTCTTAAATGCCACTTAAGATTATCGCACAAACTTTCATAATTGAATCAACTAAGCTGTCAGATCCTCATACGTCGAAACCGACGGGAGAGTCCATTATATATATATATATATATATATATATATATATATAGGCAGCATATCTTCAGTGAAGAATATTTGGTTGAATAATCTGGCGATATTGTGTCTTTCATGTTAATCCTAGCGAATTTTCCGATCAACTTATTAATGCTGATATTAAATTCATATATATATATATATATATATATGAATTTTCGGGTTATTTCAAGCCAGAAAAATTTTTAGATTTAAGAATATTTTTTTAAGATAACAGTGATTTAGTAATAGACGTCTTACTTATTAACCCACTTTTGGGGTGAGACAAGAGGTGGATTCGTAACTTTCCCAATAGTTTATGCTCGTGAGTGAATATAACGAACCCAATGGGAATTGGAACTCGGCTCTCAGATGAACAGTTCCGAGCCATTATCCATTATATCAGCCGCACATCCAAGAGTACAGTACCTGGCATTCTCAAAAATATAGACATATCCTGAAGAAGGCCGGAGCGTACAACGGCCGAAACATCATCCATATGACACTAAAGATGTGGACAAGTGTCCGAACAATGTAAATAGTTACAATACTTTATCTCAGAAATATAGCTATTTTTCAAGCGTAGCTTAGATGTGGCACAAGGCCGAAAGTATGGGGTACCCCGTGAGGATCGAAATTCAGTCGTAATTGTTCTAGCGAGACAAACTTGCTAATCATTAAACGGCCTCTGGATGCCCACCTTATCTCAGAAATATAAAATGAAACTGTCTAACGTTTATATTTTTTGTTCTGATTTTGTTTGAGTACTTTCGACCGGGAAGATGAAAGATGGTAATCAAGAGGATGTGGATAGCGATTGACATTGTATTTGACTTTTGCAGATTAAAGTTGATTAGAAAGTATAGAGCTAGAAGGGAGTTCCACAAGCGAGATGTGCGAGAAAAGAAACTGTTAGCAGACAATTTATAGTCATATCTAGCCAGCTCAATTGTAAATTGATGAAATCTCGACGCCAGTCTAGTATTGCGCTTAAAATGAAAAAAAAATATCTAGGTACCGTAGCGAAGAGCTCATCCGAACAATTAACATGACACTATCTATAGAAAAGACATAGAGGGGCAACCGTACGGCGCGAGAAAGTGACTGAAGCCGAACTGTCAGATCAGGACCAATAATATTGCAGATTCTTCTTTGGATCTTATCAAGGAGCTCAAGGTAAATAGCAGGGATACCGGACCATATGTGGCAGAAATATTCTAGGCATGGACGCATGGTAGACTTACAGATATGTAAGATAGATTCTGGACAGAAAAATTGTATCGTACGACTTTCTTAGCAGCTTACTTATCAATGGATTCAATATAGTCTTTCCACTTCATGTCAGCAGAGAACGTGAGTTCGAGAAGACGCAATGAATCACTTTTCTGGAGGTTAGCATCAGCCACACTGATGGAAGGCAGACAAGGGCCACGCAGATGATTAATGGAGCGAAGTTTAGTTTTGAAGGCGTTAAAATTAACAAGCCATCTCTTGCCCCAGTTAACAACGAACTTGAGGACGTTTTGGACATCGGCTGCTATTTTGACCTTGTCGGAGTAGTCAGCCCGACTTATAGTTATATTTTGAATGATTGTGATGCGATAATCGGTAAGTGACAAGTTAACCTACGAGAAAATGTGGGGATTATGTAACCAATATATGAATTTAATTTTATGTGTGACTATTGGCAGTGAAGATATGAGAGCAAGAGAATTCATAATCAACATTGTTTTTACCGAGGTGGGGATAGAATACAAGTTAGTGTTAATGCCTTCAAATTCTATAGTAAAAATAACAGTTTTAATTTATAAATAGTTCAGTAATAAAATATTTCACACTGGTGTATTGGGTTTGATTCTGTGTGATGATAATTGTTTAAAAGCAAATGCCACGGCTATCCCTTCTGATGAGGGTGCAGTTCTAAGCTTACAACATTGGGTTGGTAATTATTCTACTGAAATTTAAAGAATTTCATTGGAATGCAAACCCGAGTCGTTGTCCTATTAAATCCGATTTAAGCTTTTACACCTACGAAATATTATTTCTGTCTGGTTTGTTGCGAAAACCTCCTTGGCATGAAGATTAGCACGAAGCTAATCAATTTGCTAATGGAATATTGGGAAAATCGAAGACAGACGACGTAAACTTTGTGAACAAGCGTTGATCGGATTTAGGTTTCGGCAATCGACTTACAGTTTCAATATATATATATATATATATATATATATATATATATATATATATATATACTCTTAAGGTGTGCTATATTTATGGGATAAAGTGCTCAATATCAGAGATAGAGCGTGTGTAAATATAAAGTGAACATTGAAGTCAACACCTAGCGGCGACAGCCTGCATGACAAAATATTTATGACAAAATAAATATTACTTTCCTCTATGATACCTAGACTTTATGAATTTAAGCGCAGTACTAGATTGGCGATGAGGTCTCATCATTTTACAATTGAGCTGGCTAGATGTAACCGTAAGTTCTATGTTAACAGTTTCTTCTTTCGAAATTTCCACTTGTGGAACTCTATTCCGGCTTCTTGCTTTTCAGAAAATTAAATGTAATGTCAATCGTTATTTTCTCTCTTCCTAATTTCCCTTCTTTCATTGTTATCTCACTTTAAAATATATATTTTTTCAATATTATTTAATAATTAGTAACTCCTTGCGTCTTAGAGGCTTTAGTGCCTTACTTGGGGGGAAATGATTAAGAAACCGCCATTGCTTAGTCTTTTCTTCTCCTTTGCTACCTTGTTTAGGTAATTTTGTACTTTTCCTCCTGTATCCACCATCAGTGAATTGTCTTAAGTTTATGCTAATAAATTCTGGTAGGTCTTCTAGTTATCAATATATAATTATACTGGGATTATGTATTGTTTATTTTATTTTATTTTATTTTTAACAAGGCCAAACTGTATCTTTTTTTTACACTGCCTGCAACAAGCCAACAAGAAAAATTATAAAAAAATACGAAATTCGCTGGAAGTAAATTCCCATTTTTGTAACGCGTTCTGCCTCCGCAATTAAGACCTTTCTACTCCTCAGTTGAAAGTTTGCCTTGACAACATTCAGACCGCAAAAATGTTGGATGGGGTTGTGACTTATAGTTAATCTCCGTGTACAGGCAAGGCTTTCATCTCTGCTTTGTTGTATTCAATTCAAATCTCTACCGTGAATATATTTCGTATTATGAACAACGCTGTTCTTTGAACTTTTCTCGACAGAGAAAAGAAATCAGAGAAAGAGCGGAATTTTCTGCAGTTTGCATGGCTCCCAGCAAAACTCAGATCAAACGAGCTTATATCTTTGAAAAGAAGGGAATCTAAAACATGGTAATATCGCTGTTGTCTTATTGGCGAGGCCAGCTATTGAAAGAGACTCTCGACACCAGCAGAATCTATGCCTCGATAATGTCCGAACATTTTAGCGAAATTTCTTTATCCATCTCTCATTCATGGATATCAATTGAATAGCAGCTTCGGTTGTTGTCCATCCCCTTTGAGCTCTTTCATGATGGAATCGATGAAAAACATAAGCACCAAAACCTGGCTTGTTTTCAGGTTTTATATTCAAAGAAAGAAACTGGTTTCAACTCGGGAACCTTACAACTGTCGTCGATGTGGACAAGCAGGTTTCTTCATAAGACCTCAGAAAACAGATCAGACCCACGACGGACGTGACAGAGCCCCTGAAACCTTCTCTAAGGCATAGCATTCTGCTGACTTATGAATTATAATAAAACAGGATGCAATATTAAACAACATTAAAAAATCTGTCTATATCTCTAAGATGAGGTATTATGATTACTTGCATTATTTACATTATTCGGACTGTTATACTCATCTTCATTGCCATATTAACGTTTCGGTCTCTGTACGCCTCGACCTTCTACTGGTGATTCAATTTTTTTCCATATCTGTCTATATCTCTGAGATGAGGTATTATGATTACTTACATTATTTACATTATTCAGACTCTTATCCTCATCTTCATTGCCATATTCACAACGTTTCGGCCTCTATATCTCTGAGATGAGGTATTATGATTATTGCACTATTTACATTATTGGGAGTGCCATTCTCATCTTCATTATCATAATCACAACATTTCGGCCTCTATATCTCTGAGATGAGGTATTATGATTACTTGCATTATGTACTTTATTTGAACTTTTACCCTCATCTTCATTGCCATATTCACAACGTTTAGGCCTCTATATGTCTGAGATGAGGTATTATGATTACTTACATTATTTACATTATTCAGACTGTTATCATCATCTTCATTGCCATATTCACAACGTTTCGGCCGTTGTATGCCCGCCTTCTTCAGGTGAGCGAAATTTCGAACCGAACCATTTTCTTGTTTCGAATCAGAGAAATCACTTGTTTTTATAGTGTTTTAGCTAATGTCTGTCTTTTCTTTTTGGATTATTTATTTAAACAAAGTAACCTTTCTCGTTGAGACTTTTACGAATCTATATCTCCAAACTTATGTTACGTACCCGTTGTGTCGGCTGTTATTAATATTCAGTCATATTTTCTCTTTTGATCAGAGTAGCATTTTTATGTTAAATTTGTGGCCAGTTTCGTTACGGAGGGCAACCAACGCATTTGATGAATTATTTTGTAAAATGTCCCTTTTGTGTTCATATAATCTTTTACTTAGATTTCCTGAGGTTTCTCCTATGTATTTTTGTGATCATTTTTACAAGCGATGGAGTAAAATCTTTCAGGTTTCATCTTATTGTTTTGTTTAGCATTGACAACATGTTTTATTGTTTTTGATGTAGTAGCAGCAACTTTTGATTTGACTTTGTAGGCAGCATAATATATCTTTTTATTCATTGGGTTTCTCAGGAGGGGCTATTTTTATTGGAATATTTTATGGGCCTTTTGTTTTGCATTGAATATAAAATAGTTAAAGTAATGGAGAAGTTTGAAAGTGTTTTCAATGTATTTCACTTCGTATGAATAATCCGAGCTGTAAATTCTTTGAGCTCTTAGGTAGAATAGAATAATTATACCGGATTGTATTTTGTTGTTATGGTGAGAATAGAAATTTATAAGGTTGTTTTTGTTGGTTGATTTCTAGTGGACACCAATTTTTAACCTGTTGTTAAAATGGCGTAGCTTGATATCTAGGAAGGGTAAAGAATTGTGTTCTTCCATTTCGTACGTAAATTCTATTATGTTCAACTTTCTTTAGTTCATCTACTAGTTCAGGTAAATCATTATCACGAGGATATATATGTATGTTGATTGGGTAAAATATTTTGGAAAGAGCCGTATTCGAGAAGATGCATGCCATCACTCCACTGAGAGGGGATCCCATTGCTAAACCAAATTTTGGTTTGTAATATTCATTATTAAATGTGAAGTAGCATTGATTGGTGATGAGAAAAAAAAGAAAGGAAAAACTTTTATATAGGAATAAAGTGTCGCTGCCGACACTTGAGTTTGAACATAGATCGCCAGTGAGAAAACACAGGCGATCCCATTATTGAATTGAGTAGACCACGTGGCCATATAGGAATCGCATATATGGGGGGGGTAGCGTGACGTTCTATTCTATTCTCTATTACTATTCTGATCACCATTTCTATTCTATCCTCTATTATTATACGGACCATTATTCTCTACTCTATTCACTATACTATTTCTATATTCAGATCCCTATTCCGTGGTTACTATTCTAGAGAGTATTATCAAGCAAGTACTATTAGTGCGAGTGCTATTCGAAGGCGTCTGACACCAGTATTGTTCAACGGCGTTACTATAATTGTATCTGTTATTAAAAAAGACGGAAAATTTATTATCAGTTTTATCCTTCAGGAATAATTGACCTTGAATAAATTTCTTGAATATTCATGACCTTGAATAATCACCCGACTCTCCGATTCCTCAATCTAAGCCGTTATCCATTACTCCACCGTGCCTCTAAAAGAAATATTTAGTCTTGTACGAGCTTTGTCTACAAATGTTTAAAGTTTCAGTGCCAGTCTCTTCTTATCTGTCCTTAGCAAAATGGTAAAACATTGTTGCAAGTCTAGTAGTACGCTTAAATTCATGCATTCTTGGCAACAAAGAGGAAATCTCATCAGAAAATTTGCCCTATAACTATTTATAGAAAAGACAGAAGGAAGTCATATCAAGGCAGTGGGTAAGCAACTGCAATCAAGATGTCAGATCTGGATAGCTTAGATTACAGACCCTTCTGGATTTTGTCAAGAATTTTAAGATATAGCAGGAGCACAAGGCCAAATATGGCAGCAATATTCAATTCACCAAAAAATGATTGAATTATAAATATGCAAAATAGATTCTGTCGAGAAGTTGCAAGTTTTCTATGAAGAATCTTTTTTACAATGCTTCGCGTTTAATACAAAAGTTGATTCGTCATTTCCAAATCATTTTATTTCGATTCCCAATCTAATCCAATTCCAGGGTAAGACGATAAACTACATCCAACAGCAAGGCCTCTGATCAGGAGGTTTTGAGGAGCGTGGAACAACTTCTTAATTGCTGGTGTTCCCAGGTCCAACCTGACCCAGGGTGGTAGCACCTCTCAGGGTCCCAGCTGTGGGCAAATACTTAACCCCCACAAAAGGAGTCAAAACATTATAAAAGTATAAAAATAGGTTTTAATACCAGCAATAGTTTTTTGGAAAAATTATTACCGGCATTACATTTTTGAAAAAGAAAAATATTACCAGCAATACATTTTTGGGGAAAAATATTACCAGCAATAGAATTTTGGGAAAAAATTATTACTAGCAATAAATTTTTGGAAAAAATTATTACCAGCAATACATTTTTGAAAAAAATATTACCAACAATACTTTTTTGAAAAAAATATTACCAGGAATAAAAATCTTGTCGTCATTAATTAACCCATTGAGGACGATATGGCGTAAAACAAAACAAAACAAAACCAGATTCTCTACAAATCCTCTTTACAAAAATACGTCAATGCAACCTAATCTACAAGATGATTTTTTACAAAGAATACATATTCTATTCATACAATACTATCGCAAAAATCTTGTCGGTATTAAATAACCCATTGAGATTGATATACCGTAAAACAAAATAAACCAAACCAAACCAAACCAAACCAATTCATATCGCACACCTTATTGTGCATAACTATTTTGAATGTAATACTCTAACTTGAGTGACTCTCCAGTCATAGATCGTGTTAAATTTATTATGAAAACAATCAACGTCAGACTGTTGATTTGAATCACATTTTACATGTGTTTGGCGGAAGAACGTCATTATTGACAGCAAGGAGATACCATCTCTAAAAAAACGAGACTCTTCTTTACTAGGAACTGCGATCTCTAGCTGTTCCAGTTGAAATGCAATCGAAAAAGAACAAAAAAATAAAAAAACATGATGATTAATGAATCTAATGTAAGGTGCTTTGTAGTAGAAGCAGAAGAAATGATAGCAGGGGGAGTTTGAGAAGGGGAAGAGGAGGAAGGACATTACTTTAATACTTGCAAGTTACACATGAAATTTTAATGAAATTGTTGTATAAGAATAAAATGTCGGCAACGACACTGGAGTTTGAACACAGATCACCAGTGATCAAATACGGGCGATTCCATTATTATATAAGTATATAAAGGAAATGTATATATGGGAATTAGCGTGGCGTCTAAGTGATCACGATTCTCTATGCAATCCTCTATACTATTTGTCTATACTGATCACTCTACGGGTTACTATTCAGTGGTTACTATTCGAACAAGTATTACTAGTAAGTGAGTAAATGTTGTTCCTGGCCTGTTCCCGGCTGCATCTTTGGTTATGATCCAAGTTGAGATTCACAACCTCCCCAGTTTTTTTTGGCTCCCTTTTTTTTTATCTCGACTGGCTCAGGTTTTTTCTTTCCTATGTCCATATAATTTTCTCTTTTCCCACTCCCTTATCTAGAGAGCCTCTTGATTGTGTCCAATTGGCAGAATACAGCGGCCTCTCTTTTTTTGAAGGTTGGACGGGCCCTACTAACGTCAGTTATGTTTTGTTTACTTTGTGTTCATGGTTTGGTTTATTTTGTTTTACAGCATACCAACCTGAATGGGTCATTTAATGCCGACAACTTTTTTTTTCCTGGTAATATTTTTGCTTTGTCAAAAATTTATTTCTGTTAATATTTTTTTTCAAAAATGTATAGCTGGTAATATTATTTTAACAAAAACGTATAGCTGACAAAATTATTTTTTTTTAAAAACTTATAGCTGACAACTTTATTTTTTCAAAAACGTATAGCTGGCAACATTATTATTTTAAAAACGTAGAGCTGACAACATTATTTTTTCAAAAACGTTATCAAAGGCCTTGCTGCTGGACGTAGTTTATCGTCATACCCAGGACGCGGATGTAGTCTATTGTTATACCCAGGACGCTTTGTGTTCATGTTTAGTTTATTATTGGGTTCATATCCCTTCCCTCTTATTCTTCATCTTTAGAATTTTATATATAATAATTCATTATCATTAAATTTTTAAGGCATGGGGTGCGTTTTGTAGCCCCCCCCCACCTTGAGAGGATGTGGTATTATGGTGTATGGAGGATTGATTGGTGACGGACGAATTTTTGTGGTGAATGTGCAAATTGTAATGAGTGAATGGGTCGTGAATCGGATTAGCTAGGTATAGGATAGTTAGTGAAAACCAGCCTTAACCCCTCCCCTTTTTTCGGCCTTGTGCCATAATTGTATTTTTATATACAATAAATACCAGTATTACTAGTGCGAGTATTATTCGAAGGAGTTACTACTACGATTCCAAAGTCAACGAGAATTACGAACGTGATAACGAACATTCGTTGATATCACAAAAGTGACAACGCAAAGTCATCTGACATCACAAAAGAAATAAAAACTGATAATGTATTTTTAATGACCCTCAATCATATTTCAAGGTCATGTTTTATGCTATTAATCTACTTAATTAAATAAAAAAGAAAGAAAATTGTCAAGTCAGAACAGTTCTAAAATATCTGAGGATGATATTCAGCTGAACTCCCCACAAAGGCAAGATTTGTGACACAACGTCTTATGTTGGGTATCTGTAAGCTTGTATATGTATATGGGCTAAGGACAAGAATTACTCATCAGCTGCGACTACTTTTACGCTGGCATCGATATTACACAAACCCCACAATGGTCAGAGCAATGATAAAGTTGCCGCCGTAGGTCTGGAACTCACGAGAACAGGTGTAATCTTCCATCTTAAACGAGAAGAGAACAGGTACTACAATTTCATCCTGGCCAAGAAACTAGGAAACGAAAATATACCAGCAACATTTCAAACAGTCTCTCGAGAAGAAATCAAAGCATTTT
The DNA here is from genome assembly GCA_903632075.3 of Acanthosepion pharaonis. Taxonomy (NCBI): domain Eukaryota; kingdom Metazoa; phylum Mollusca; class Cephalopoda; order Sepiida; family Sepiidae; genus Acanthosepion; species Acanthosepion pharaonis. Next base: position 322,671 of record CAHIKZ030000864.1, on the reverse strand, counting down.
TTATATATAGTTGTCCACAGACAGATGTTTCGCAGCTCCTCAGTGTGGATAGACGTCAGATGGCTTCAAGCCGGGATCGAAACCTGACTGATTTGATATCAGTCAGAGCTCTTACCTCCAGACCATCGTCGCACGGTAGGAAAGAAAGGGAATTTTAACGTCTTTCTCTATACGAAACACGCCAGTCGCTCATAGAACTCAATGTAATTTTACTTGAAGAGTAATGCTTGATAGCTTGATAGCCACAAGTTTTTAAAACCACCTTTTTCCCTAAAGAGCTCAACCGGACTTCCAGGAGCATATATATATATATATATATATATATATATATATATATATATATATATATATATATATAAAAAAAAACGAAACCAAACCAAACCAAATATATATATATATATATATATATATATATATATATATATATATATATATATATATATATGACTGACTTGATGTCACATTAATATTGTCTTTCGTTTGCATAAATACAAATAGTATATTTTTTCTAAATAAACTAGAAAAAATCTATAAGTTCCTTATGATATTTTTGAAATAATAAGTTTTCGGATATATTTTCCGCGTAATTGTTAGTGAACACTGTGGTAAAAATACAAGACAGTGAACACTGGAAAAAACATGCCTGAAAAAAATTAGTAGGTCTAGCGTAGAAACAGTTACCATATGGAAACTATTCATAAAGAAATAACTAGAAAGATAATAAAGCTAAAACAGTAACAACAAAACGAGGAGATAGTTCATGTACTCAAGCGTAATAGCTAACAACACGGTCAGTAAAATGTCGTACCAAATGAACTGTCATTAAAAATTATTTTGCGAAAGGGTTCTTAGTCGGGCCGAGAACCTTTCAGAATTTTCCCGAATATTCTTTCACTTTCCTAATTCATGTGACGCCTCTTTCTTCAATATACAGGAGCTTTATCTACTGGGGCAAAAGTTAAGAGATGTCAGCCGAGCTTAGATACATCCCGAGTGTAACAGCATGGGGTAATTGTCCATCCCACAAAATGATAGATGCATGATTTATTGTTTATTATCTGTCTATATTTCTGAGATGAGGACAATAGTGTACATAATATGTACACTATTGTCCTCATCTTTGTCGCCATGTTTATCACAACGTTTCGGCCGTTGTACGGTCCGGGCTTTTCTGGTGGCTGGGATGTCGAACTGAACATTTTATTTCACTCACTGGCGTAGACTGTTCTAGTTCCACCTGTCATGTCTAATTGATGTCAGTTATTTCCTGTTAAATCCTTTCTGAAAGATCTCCACTGCCTTAACAAGGTATTGAACTCACACTCTTTGGGTCCTGTCACTGGATATAACTAACGCCTGTATCCGCTGTGCCATCGGTCTTTGGGGAATTAACAGGAGATAACTATTAAATTAAACATGGCATGTGGAACTAGAACAGTTTACCCCATTGAGTGAAATAAAAGGTTCAGTTCCACATTCCAACCACCTGAAGAAAGTCGGAGTGTACAACGTCCGAAACGTTGTAATAAATATGGCGACAAAGATGAAAACAATAGTCCGAATAATGTAAATAGTGTACATAATAGCTCATCTCAGAAATATAGACAGATACTGAAAGGCCGAAACGTTGTAATAAATATGGCGAGAAAGATGAGGACAATAGTCCGAATAATGTAAATAGTATACATAATACCTCATCTCAGAAATATAGACAGATACTGAAAGGCCGGAAAGTTGTAATAAATATGGCGACAAAGATGAGGACAATAGTCCGAATAATGTAAATAGTGTACATAATACCTCATCTCAGAAATATAGACAGATATTGAAAGGCCGAAACGTTGTAATAAATATGGCGGGAAAGATGAGGACAATAGTCCGAATAATGTAAATAGTGTACATAATACCTCATCTCAGAAATATAGACATATATTGATATATATATGTAAATTAGTATTGAAATTATTAAGGGTTCAGTTATTGCTTATTGTCATAAAATCTTGCAAGCATGTTCGTGTTTTAGAGCGTGATAAATTTTAAATAAAACAATTCTGCATATTTGTTTAACGTGAACCTCCATTTAACTTTCCACTCGGGAGTTGGTGGCGACAGCTTCATGTTGGTTGGTTAAAGCTTCAGGCTAAAAGTTGATAAACATCCATGTATCGATCTGAAGGAATCTGAAACCGCCTCTGGTATTCCCATTGATTCTTGCAGGTAATAAAGTTAGTCGGCGAGTTGTGTTCTCTATTTGTAATTCACTTGAAGCCACGCGGTCCATCCATTACGTCCGTCAAATAACCGCGGCCATTGTTTTCTTCTCAATGCCTGGCAAACAAAGTCGAAAGATGAAGAGTAGGAAGAATTCCAAGACAATTTAGTGCCATCCATTTCTATATTCGCGACCATTTTAGCATTAATACCAGAACATTGTAAAAGATCATCGTTCCTCCGTGACGGGTGGAGACACAGCCGTGAAAAGTATCTCAGACAGGTTCTGATATCTAGATCAATAGCATTTTATCTACACTAATATGGATTCTAGAAAAAGAAGTCTGTAAATATAATGACATATCGATGTGCATTTAATGGTCATAGGTATGAAATGACATAAATATTCGGTTACAGATGGGTTGTTTTGATTTTAATTAGAAGAATTGCCAACATTTTAGATGAAACATTGTCATCCATTATTATTAATTTTTGACTAGTATTTACATTCATCTTCATTTTTTATTAGATGAAGCATTGTCAGCCATTATTATTAATTTTTGACTAGGATTTACTTTCATCTTCATTTTTTATTAGATGAAGCATTGTCAGCCATTATTATTAATTTTTGACTAGGATTACTTTCATCTTCATTTTTTATTAGATGAAGCATTGTCAGCCATTATTATTAATTTTTGACTAGGATTTACTTTCATCTTCATTTTTTATTAGATGAAGCATTGTCAGCCATTATTATTAATTTTTGACTAGGATTTACTTTCATCTTCATTTTTTATTAGATGAAGCATTGTCAGCCATTATTATTAATTCGTTAGAATTCCATTATCATATTTTAGGAAAATAATGTGTCTTTATCTGTAAAGCAACCTGATCTCCACATATTTACTTAAATTTAAACATCTAACACTTATTTTCACCTATTGTGAAGGGACGCAAAAAGAAAGAAAAACTATAATACCCGTGAAAATTGCAATGTTTTCTGAACAATCATAATTCTTAATTCAATGATAGAATTATTTCTTTGCGGGAACCAGGGCTATCAATACATCCATTTCAGTGTTAGATCTTGTTGGAATTTAATTTGAGAACAATATTTTATAAGTTCACATTCTCACTATTTTTACTATCCTCACTCCAACCTCTTTTTACTTTCAAAACCAGCTCCCAAAGCCTTGATTCTTATCAGAGATAAGAATATATTTTCTGACCAATGAAGGGGCCAGGAAATTTGTTCAAAAATTTTGGCGGGAAAAGTCCCCGATTCTTCGGAGCCTACCAAATCTCCATAAATTTAGAGAATCTTTGCCTATTTAGCAATGAGAATTCAGCCCACCGTCTGTGAGATCGACGATAGGGAACTCAAGTCAACTTCAGAACCACTTTCAACCTACTACGTACTAAAGGACTGTCAACAACGAACCTCGGCCCACAATTCCAGACCAATTCAAAGCTGCATCCGTTCACCACTGTATCTGACGTGCCCACTGGACTTCTGTCGTCGACTCACTCAACTGCAAGATTCCTATATCTACCAACAATTTTCCCACTCAACAAGAACTGAGCGTTTTTAAACCTTAACAAAATTCTACTCGCTTAAAGAACTTTTTAGGCGCCCTGAGAAATATTTTGAACAAGCCTTTTTTTCTGTTATGAACATTTTCTCTTCCCTTAAAGGACATTTTCTCTTCCCTTTCTTTCACTTCTAATTGTTTTTATCCCTTTATCCTTTTTTTCCGTATGTTGTAAATAAACATTTTCTTCTTTTATCGTTACACACCGAGCAGGAGTTTTTTCTTTATTCATACGCGCCTAAAAGAGAGAGAGTTTGCCCGCTCTAATCTTGCTGTTTTTTACTCGCGTTTTGTCGCAATTTTTTAATGTCAACCCAGTTTTTTTAACCTCAACCCTTGGATGCGGGAAAGCCGAGACAGATTTCCCTGCAATATGTGAGCTAAACAAATTTAATAAAATAACAAAGATAAATATGATTAGTGATTGACTAATTTGGTTGTGTAACGGCATATCAACATCTTATGGGTCATTTGATACCGAAATTTAATTTTCTTGTTGCTTTGGCAATATTTTTTATAATATATTGCTGGTATTTTTCTCTTTCTTTTACAATAATGTATTGCTAATAATTATTTATTTATTTTTTTTTTTTTGATAGGAAAAGGCATTGCTGGTATTCTTACAACAAAAATGTATTATTATACTTACATAATATTTTGACCCAGACTGCGAGTTCACTATTTGCCCATAGCTGGGACCCTAACAGGTGCTACCACCCTGGCTCAAGCTGGAAATGGGAACACCAGCAATTAAGAGGTGGTTCCACGCTCCTCAAAACCTCCTGATCAGAAGCCTTGCTGCAGGAAGTAGTTTATCGTCTAACACAGGACGATTGATTGCATGGTAAATATTTAAGTAATATACAATAACATATACAATAATGGTCAGTCTGTAATTTTATGTACGTTTCTTTCTTTTTCTATCTGTAATTTCTGTCATGCTAATGCCAAAAAGTTATATAAAATTAACCAGTGAATCCTGCCAGGATTTAAACACCTGAAGGTAAGCAAACAAGCACTATCATTCTCCCACTTTAACAGCATGGTTTGGTTTGTTTAACGGCATATCAACTCCTCATGGGTCATTTAATGCCGAAATTTAATTTTCTTGGGAATTTTGACGTAATAAAAATATATGTTATTCTGCTTTCACAATTGAATACATGGTAGATGATACTCAGCTTTCGTGTATATACATGTTTGTGTGGATATAATTATTAGGAGGTGGTGATGTGAGTGTTATATGTTGTAGTGTTTTTTAAAGATATATTTTGGAATACAGTTTGATTTCTTTAAGAAATTGTAAGATATTATATGGATATTAATCCATATAATATCTTACAATTTAATAAAAAAAGTTCTCCCATGTTTGTTGTTTGGTTGATTCATTTTGTTTAGCGGGATATCAACATCTATATGGGTAATTTAAGGCCGAAGCCTAAATATTTTGTACGTAATTTTATACTTTCACAGTAAAAGGTATATTTTTAGATATATATTTTGTAGATCATAAAACGAATAATTGGTAATTTTACTATAAAAATATATTTTTATGTATTTTAGTCTTGTGTTGATTGTTATTTTGCTAAAAAAAAATTATATTCTTAGTTATGTTATTATGGAGATGTACTGCTGATTTTTGTTTAGGGGTTCCCATAGTTGGGAACCTAACACGGGCTAAAACCCCGGGTCAGGGTGGACCTGGGAACAACAGCAATGAAGAAGTAATTTCTATTCTCCAAATCAGAGGCCTTGCTGCCGGTGTAGTTTATTGTTATACCAAGGACGCTCATACGCATGAATGTCGGTTATTTAATAAAGAGGGTACAAATGAAAAGATTAAAAGCTGACAAAGTTTTCCATAAACGCATGTGAGCATTATCGCCGCCTCTATCTTCCTTTTTTTCCTTCCTTTGCCTAAAACCAAACAGCTCTTTTCCTTCGTCTATCTTCGCAATCAAACAGTCTACTATTTACTTGAGGTAATGGAAGAGCTTAATGTTCGTGCGCATTAACTAAGCATGTCCACTGTTTTCGCGGAAAAACAGCATAGCGTAAATGAAAAATGCCACAAACTTAAAGAAAATAAAGTATTATCGTCAAAATGCTTATGTTATTATTAAGATGAAAGAAAAAAGTATTTTTTAATTATTTTTTGAAATTATTTAATATTTTCTAACACGTTCGAAATTTTGGTTAAAATCGTCTTTGTTTACGTCATCGCGGCGACGTTTAAAATAACATTGTTTTTTTGCGTTTTTTACCGTTGAAAACATATTGATTTGGAAATTCTTGTAAAAATAAAATAATTGTCCAATCTTAATGAAATTTTCAGGACTTATTCACAAATGAATGAAATTATTTTTGAAATATTTTTTTAGAAAATTTTGGTAAAATTATATTTTTTTAAAATATGTTACCCACATTTACTTAATTTAATGAAATTTCTCCCAAAACCTTTTTGGTTTCTGAATTTTTTTTGTTAAAAGTAGGAGTCTTCGCAGATGGTAAATAATCTACTTTTCTTTCACAAATTTGAGCTATTTAACTGAAAATCTGCTCTGAATTGAAAAATAATGAATCAATAAAACTATGATATTACTTAATTAGAAAAGCTTTTAATTGCTTTTGTAAATAAGTAATATTAAGGACATTATTGTCTGAAGAAATAATTTTTTTCTGATGAATAATTAATTTTTACAAGAATTTTTTTCGTTTTTAAGAAATTTTAATTATAATAATTTATAATAGTTTTAAATCGTGTAAAGCTCTATATTAGGAGGGTTCCTCGATATTATGTACTAATTAAGTAGAAAAAAATTTACGAATCCAAAATTGCTAAGTTTAATAAATTTAGTTGCGCTACTTTTTTTAAAATAATTTTTTATGTTGTATTTTTTTACTTAATACATTCCTTATTTCCATGTATGATATACAGAAATTGCCATTATTATAACAAGGTCACGTGATCTAAGGGTTTTGTCCTTTACGTGGCCTTTTCAAAACATTTTCGTTTATTAACAGATTGTATTTTCCGATCAGCTGTAAAAGTGTAAACTTTAAATTTTAAATTATTTTTCTTTTTTTCATTTACTATTTCACTAAATAATTTTATTTTTATGTATTGTATTTCCATTAGTGTGTGTCATACTCAAATAGAATAATTTTTTTAAAACTCAGACTTAAAAATTATGTCATTTATGGTCATCAGTAGTAGCTGTCATCGGCTCGTCAATCAATCATTATCAGTAAGATCGAACAACTGAACAGGACCGCTCGTTAATAATTGGTTGTATATTATTTTTATGCTATAAGTAACAAAGATTTTTTGAAATCAGATTACTTTAACTTTAATTTTTTTTAATTTTACTAAAATAACGTGTCAGAATTTTTTTTAAATATTTTAAAAATCGATAAATTTGTGTTTGTTTACAAATTTCTTAAAATTAAGAAAATGGCCGTTTTTAAGAAAATTTAAAAATTTGAAATTAAATTTGACAATGAAACGTATATAGTTTCTATCTGAAATACACCAGAATTGTTTAATTAATTTATTAAACTTTCAATTAAAGCTAAAATGAAATCTTCAAGAATGTTTTTTCGTTGTAAAAAATTCATTTTAAACTTCAATATAGAAAATTTATGCCGAAATAGTGGACATACTTACATTAACTAATTAAAGTTATTATAAGGCGTGTATCTATCTCTTTAAAACCTGCCCCAATTAACGGTAAAGTAGCAGTACGGACTGGGACCACGACACAGATCGTAAAGGAAAGGTTCGACATGGAGTAGCAATGGCCGCAAAAAAGGTCCGCAAAATGTAAACAAAATCACACAGATGCATGCTGGGATTTCTTCCTAGCCAATGAAATAGGCCACTTCTTGGTCTCATCCGTTCTGTACTTTTTTCTCAAGATGTCAGAAAGTTGCGATCTGTATCCCCTCTTGTGTGTTAACACCATTCTTAGTTTGTGAAGATTTTGCTTTATAACTGTTTACTTTGCCTTACTGCTGTTATTTTTACCTTACGTATATTATTTGCTTAGTATTATTTTTGCCCTGTTAGTTTTTTTCTTTCTTTCTTATTGTTTTTTTGCGAACAAGGAAGCAAAAATTGAGGAATCGGAGAGCTGAGTTCGAATTCCAGTCGTATCCATTGCATTCACTTTACCCTTGGGAAAAGTATGAATCTTCTTCTACCCCAGCTATGGGTAAATGGCAGGACAGACAGGGTTCTATAAACCTTGGGTGTCAACCGGTCTAGGAGAAGTAAAAACTCTAAATGTAAAACCGGCCCCCAGGCTATCTTGCCCTAGATGTAGCAGGATAAAAAAAATGCGAACATTGTTGGATGTTTCAGCTAATTAGTTTTGGTCAGTTACTCTACAAAGTTCTGCAACTTACAAGCCTCAAGAGCAACTCAAGGGTTACTAAATGACATTAGGGCAAGTAGCAAGTAAGTGTAGATTATGTAGATACGTAGGATAAGCAGCAGTTGACTATAGACATGAATAGGTTAAGGTTATAGTGTTGGGAAGCATCATCTCGGGAGTCTATTCCATAAAAAAGCGGCTCTTGGGGAGAAGCTGTGAGAATGGAGCTTACTAATAGAATATGAAAGAAATGAGCATCAGATTGAGGAATTTGATTAACAAGAAAATATTATTTGCTCACATAACCATTTTTTTTTTTCGATTCTGGAAGTGTCTTGACCCAAGTGTCAATGCATGGAATGAAAGAGCGGACATAGGGACAGAGTTCGCATTTCACGGAGAATTTCGTGCTCAAATATATCGATCACGTGACAGTCGATAATCGTCAGTTGCTATTTGTGCCAAGACAAATTATTGCGAGAGGAAATAATGGCCGCGCGCGTTGTTGCGCTCAAGAAAAAAAAGTCTTTGGAATGGGATGAGTTTGTTGGGAACGAAGAGCAAGAGACAATAGGTCGACGATTCATCAGACCCAACGAAGGCAAAATGTGGCGCTTGTGGGGTGCGTGGGCGCGTAGTTGGCTATTCTCGGAATATCAATGGAAGGAGGGCGTTTTAAAAAGAAGCAGAAATAGGAATGGGGAGGAATCGCAAGGATGTAAGTGAAAGGAAGAGGAGGAGAAGAAGAAAAAGAAGAGAGAGAGAGAGAGAGTGAGAGAGTGAAGGAAAGAAAAAAGAAGAGAGAGAGAGGCTAAGGAGGAGGAGAAGAAGATAAATAGAGTGAAGGAAATAAGGTCAAGAAGAAATTTTGGATTAGAGATTAAGAAAGGGAGAAGAGAGTAAATATGGAAGAATTAAAAGAAAAGAGGGGAGAGTGATAAAATGAGATAGATAGATAGATAGATAAATAGATAGATAGGGAGAGAGGGAGAGAGAGAAATAAGAAGAAGAAGAAGAAGAAGAAGAAGAAGAAGAAGAAGATAAATAGGGTGAAGGAAATAAGGCCAAGAAGAAATTTTGCATTAGAGATTAGAAAAAGAAGAGAGTAAATATGGAAGAATTAAAAGATAAATGGGGAGAGTGATAAAATGAGATAGATAGATAGATAGATAGATAGATAGATAGATAGATAGAGAGAGAGAGAGAGAGAGAGTGAGGGTGAGAGTGAGAGAGAGAACGTGTTTGAGAGAGATATAGAAAGATAGAGAGAGAGAGAGAACGTGTTTGAGAGAAATATAGAAAGAGAGAGAGAGAGAAAAAATAAAACGATGCAGACATTTGGGATTAGAATTTAGGAGAGGGTGAAGAGAAAAAAGATAGAAGTTATAGGGAGAGTGAGTAAGTATGTTTGTGTGTGTGTTTGAAAAAGAAAGAGAGTTAGTTCACCTTATACTTTAATATCCCACGTCCCCTCAGGGCGTATTTACAGCCACATCACGATGAAACACCGGTTCCCGTACGACCACCGAAGTTAAGCAACGTTGGGCGTGGTGAATACCAAGATGGGCGACCGCTTGATAATACCAAGTGCAGTAACATTTGATGTGCGGGTGATATAATGGCTCAGAATTGTTAATTAGCGAACCGAGTTCCAATTCTCGCTGGATTTGTGATATGCACTTACGCACAAAAACCTTTGGGAAAGGTATGAATACGTGTCTTCTCCCAGCTATGGGTTAATTAGTAAGACTTGTATCACTAAATCAGTATTACACCCCCCCTAATTTTACAATCTGAAAATATTTCTGGTTTTGAATAATATGTAAAGAGTTGATAAGACATAGAACATTCTTAGGAAAGGTAGTGGAGTAGTTTCCAGTCTTCAACGGTTTGGAATTCAGAGTTTTCCTTTTCTTCGATTAGTTGCCGTCCAGAGCTAGAAAACTCAATTCGCCTTGCTATTTATCTCATAACCAGAGATAGAATAACTTAATTCATGTCTTCCACAAGGGCATCGTGCAAAAGTGGGCGCTACAGACTTGTCCAAAACATGAACTCGGCGGACCAATTCCAATTTCTCTACCGGTATCCGCTATAACGTTACACTGGTTGCACATCCAATAATAATAATAATAATAATAATAATAATAATTATCGGATGAGGTGTTCTCTATGATACCTAATTTTTTTAATTTAAACTCAGTACTCCAATATATTCGTTCCAGCGTTAAAGAATTTTTCCCTTCTTTTTTATGAGTGTTCCTTTCTTGGATTGGAAAGATATTAGAATAATCAAGAAACGGCCTGCATACGGACAGAGTTCAGCAGGTATACAAAAATAGAAAGGGGTGTAAGGCAAGGATGTGTCTTCTCGCCGGATATTCAACCTATACTGTGAGGCAATTCTGAGAGAAATTGAAATCCTACCAATGTTCATCATTGGTGGCAACAATCTTAACAACATAAGATATGCAAACGACACAGTGAAGTTATAGTTAAGGACCTATGACACGAAAAGTGTCATAGGTCCTTACCTATAACTACAGAATGAACTCTTCCTAACACTATGTATACTACGCCTCTCAAGAGAGAGGGACGAATCAAGCCGATCTTTTCGACTTGATGGTCGAACTCTCTGCTTTTTGAGCGAAAGGAACCCGACGAGGTTCCGCCGAAGGGCAGAATCTCGTTCGGGGTGAATGACCTACACTGATCTCGTTTTTACGAGTCATACGGGCATATTTTTGGCTGAGCCTACGGGCTCAGGAAACCCACGATAAAAATGACCTTGTGTCGCATGCAACCCTCGTGGGGGGTGGCTAGATACTGAATCAAGCCGATCTTTTCGACTTGATGGTCGAACTCTCTGCTTTTGAGCAGAAAGGAACCCGGACGAGGTTCCGCCGAAGGGCAGAATCTCGTTCGGGGTGAATGACCTACCGATCTCGTTTTTACGAGTTCTACGGGCATTTTTTGGCTGAGCCTACGGGCTCAGGAATCCCACGATAAAAATGACCTTGTGTCGCATGCAACCCCTCGTGGGGGTGGCTGAATACTGAATCAAGCCGATCTTCTCGACTTGACGGTCGAACTCTCTGCTTTTGAGCAGAAAGGAACCCGGACGAGGTTCCGCCGAAGGGCAGAATCTCGTTCGGGGTGAATGACCTACCGATCTCGTTTTTACGAGTTATACGGGCATTTTTTGGCTGAGCCTATGGGCTCAGGAATCCCGATAAAATGACCTTGTGTCGCATGCAACCCTCGTGGGGGGTGGCTGAATACTGAATCAAGCCGATCTTCTCGACTTGATGGTCGAACTCTCTGCTTTTGAGCAGAAAGGAACCCGGACGAGGTTCCGCCGAAGGGCAGAATCTCGTTCGGGGTGAATGACCTACCCGATCTCGTTTTTACGAGTTATACGGGCATTTTTGGCTGAGCCTACGGGCTCAAGGAATCCCACGATAAAAATGACCTTGTGTCGCATGCAACCCTCGTGGGGGTGGCTAGATACTGAATCAAGCCGATCTTCTCGACTTGACGGTCGAACTCTCTGCTTTTGAGCAGAAAGGAACCCGGACGAGGTTCCGCCGAAGGCAGAATCTCGTTCGGGGTGAATGACCTACCGATCTCGTTTTACGAGTTATACGGGCATTTTTTGGCTGAGCCTACGGGCTCAGGAATCCCACGATAAAAATGACCTTGTGTCGCATGCAACCCTCGTGGGGGGTGGCTGAATACTGAATCAAGCCGATCTTTTCGACTTGATGGTCGAACTCTCTGCTTTTGAGCAGAAAGGAACCCGGACGAGGTTCCGCCGAAGGGCAGAATCTCGTTCGGGGTGAATGACCCTACCCGATCTCGTTTTTACGAGTTCTACGGGCATTTTTTGGCTGAGCCTACGGGCTCAGGAATCCCACGATAAAAATGACCTTGTGTCGCATGCAACCCTCGTGGGGGTGGCTAGATACTGAATCAAGCCGATCTTCTCGGCTTGACGGTCGAACTCTCTGCTTTTTTGAGCAGAAAGGAACCCGGACGAGGTTCCGCCGAAGGCAGAATCTCGTTCGGGGTGAATGACCTACCCGATCTCGTTTTACGAGTTATACGGGCATTTTGGCTGAGCCTACGGGCTCAGGAATCCCTCGATAAAACTCGACCTTGTGTCACATGCAACCCTCGTGGGCGGGTGGCTAGATACCGAATCAAGCCGATCTTTTCGACTTGATGGTCGAACTCTCTGCTTTTGAGCAGAAAGGAACCCGGACGAGTTTCCGCCGAACGGCAGAATCTCGTTCGGGGTGAATGACCTACCCGATCTCGTTTTTACGAGTTCTACGGGCATTTTTTGGCTGAGCCTACGGGCTCAGGAAACCCACGATAAAATTGACTGTGTGTCGCATGCAACCCTCGTGGGGGGGTGGCTAGATACTGAATCAAGCCGATCTTCTCGGCTTGACGGTCGAACTCTCTGCTTTTGAGCAGAAAGGAACCCGGACGAGGTTCCGCCGAAGGGCAGAATCTCGTTCGGGGTGAATGACCTACCCTGATCTCGTTTTTACGAGTCATACGGGCATATTTTTGGCTGAGCCTACGGGCTCAGGAAACCCAATAAAAACGACCTTGTGTCACATGCAACCCTCGTGGGGGGGTGGTTAGATACCGAATCAAGCCGATCTTCTCGGCTTGACGGTCGAACTCTCTGCTTTTGAGCAGAAAGGAACCCGGACGAGGTTCCGCCGAGGGCAGAATCTCGTTCGGGGTGAATGACCTACCCTGATCTCGTTTTTGCGAGTCATACGGGCATATTTTTGGCTGAGCCTACGGGCTCGGGAAACCCACGATAAAAATGACCTTGTGTCGCATGCAACCCTCGTGGGGTGTGGGGTGGCTAGATACCGAATCAAGCCGATCTTCTCGACTTGACGGTCGAACTCTCTGCTTTTGAGCAGAAAGGAACCCGGACGAGGTTCCGCCGAAGGCAGAATCTCGTTCAGGGTGAATGACCTACCCTATCTCGTTTTTACATGAGTTATTGGCTGAGCCTACGGGCTCGGAAACATTTTTGTCGCTGAACCTACGTGCTGGGGAAACCCGATAAAAACGACCTTGTGTCACCTACAACCCTCGTGTGGGGGGGCTGAGCCTAAGGAAACCCACGATAAAACGACCTTGTGTCACTAGATACCCCTCGAATCAAGCCGAGCTTCTCGACTTGACGGTCGAACTCTCTGCTTTTGAGCAGAAAGGAACCCGGACGAGGTTCCGCCGAAGGGCAGAATCTCGTTCGGGGTGAATGACCTACCCGATCTCGTTTATACGAGTTCTACGGGCATTTTTTGGCTGAGCCTACGGGCTCAGGAAACCCACGATAAAAACGACCTTGTGTCACATGCAACCCTCGTGGGGGGGGTGGCTAGATACCGAATCAAGCCGAGCTTCTCGGCTTGACGGTCGAACTCTCTGCCTCTGTGCAGAGAGGAACCCGGACGAGGCTCCGTCGAAGGGCAGAGTCTCGTTCGGGAAGGTTGACCAACCCGATCCCGTTCATACTGGTTCTACAGGAATTTTTTGGCCGAGCCTACGGACTCGGGAAACCCACGTTAAAGTCGGCCTTGTGCCACGTGCAACCCTTGTGTGTGTGTGTGGGGGGGGGCTAGATACCGAATCGCGTCGAGCCGATAGTAGTTCAATCCAAACCAGACTGACAGTCATACTAACACCTTCCACATCTTGTATTATTATTTCGTGTATAATACCTTCGTTATTTCTACTCTTGCGTTCGTGTTGTTTTTCCTTGGTCCTAACCTGGACCATAACAGAAAGGAAACTACAAAACCTCCTACAGAAGGTCGCGAAGGAGAGCGAGAAGAAAGGACTAAGCATAAACTACAAGAAGAGAGAACGCGAGATCTTCACTAAAAAGGTGAGCCCGAAATGCGATTTGCAGGTCCAGGGCACTAAAATCAAGCAGGTGAGGAAATTTAAATATCTGAGAAGTGTTCTGACAGAGGACGAAAAATGCGACGCTGATATCCGAAGACATATCGGGATGGCCAAAGAAGCCTTCCAAAAGCTAAGCAGAGTATTAAGAGACAGGAAGATTTCGTTGGTCACAAAGTAAAGAATACTGAACTGCTACGTGATGTCTGTCCGCCTTTATGGCAGCGAATGTTGGACGGTTTCCTCAAAGATAAAGAAGAGACTAGAAGCAACAGAGTTGCGGTTCTACAGAAGGATGCTAAGGATACCATGAACCAAACATGTGTGCAACGATGAGGTTTTGGGGAGATTGCAAACAAAGAGGAAATATTTACTTAACACCAGGAAGAGGCAGCTGAAATTTCTGGGACAAGTAATGAGGAAGGGAGGCTTGGAAAATATGATACTCACATGGCAGATAGAGGGAAAGAGAGACAAGGGAAAGCAAATCATGATATACCTAACGGGCTTAGACAAGTGGATGACAGAACAGGGTCTAGGAGAAGTAGCAAAGAGACAAAACTTTTTGAGAACTACAAGGGATAGGAGGAAGTGGAGAGCCATGATCGTCTACGCGGCACATAAGATTAAATTCACGTCAAGATCACACCAATTTACAGTTGGGTTGGTTAGATGCAGCTGTATATTCTGTGCTAACAATTTCTAATTTCATTATTTACATTGATCGGACTGTTGTCCTCATCTTTATTGCCATGTTCACGACGTTTCGGTCGTTGTACGCTCCGGCCTTCTTCAGGTGATTGAAATTTCGAACAGAACCCTTTATTTCGGTAGATTGTTCTAGTTGTACGTGCCATACCTCTTCCTGATATCTCAGTTATCTCACTTTAACTCAACCCTATGAGTTTTTGTTCACCGCAGTAACCAGGTATTGAACTCACAACTCTTTGGGTCAAGCTACTGGATCCAAACAACGCTTTTATCCACTGGGCCATGTGTCCTTAAGTCACAAATCATGAATTATATATCTACAGAGCAAAGCAGAGATACAAAAAGGAAAAGTCTTACCTATAATAAGGAGATACTCCTGTGTCTGGAGAAGTCATTTTTAGGACTCCAGATTCAAACGGGCTGGATTGATCTATGTCTTAGACGAAGACGTATTCCACGAACGTAAAACAACGAGCCTTGGGTTTTCCCAAATTGAGTACTGCGAGCTGGAATTTCTTTCTATATCTGGAAAAGGTATATTCCCAAAGGGAAACGATAGCATGTGCTTGTAAGCTCCCGGGGAAGTAAATTTAGTCTCTACCCGATCCATGGAAGTATGTGGGCTAAATAAATATTCCTTTCGGTTTGGCTGCTGTAAAACGAACTGAACTTTAACTGCCGCTTTTGTCACTGTATAGAATGACGTCATTAAGCGGTCGTTTACCTTACATGAATAAATCAAATGATTAAACAGAATAAGTCTATTTAACAAATAGCGACGCAATTTTACCATAATATTTTGACAAGTCCAACTCACGCTTTGTTGAAAGATCGGATCAACATAACAGATATCATTGAATTTGTCAATCAATCTTTTAGATATACATGGCAAATCTCACATTGTGGGCCTCCATATCTCAAAGATGTTCGATATTGTTTGGCATAAATGCGTCCACACCAAGCACAAGGGCTACGATGTCTCTGGACGAATATTTGGCTTAATCTGATTGTAAAAGTTGTGTAATGAAGGTCGGTAGGAACGGACACGTCTCTAGATCATTTAGTTAAGCAACGTCGAACTTGGTCAATACCTAGATGTATAACCGCTTGGGAAGACCAGTTGCTGTATGCTTGGATGTGCGGGTGGTGTAATCGGAATTTTTAATTGGAGAATCGAGATTTCGTACGATCACCGAAGTTAAGCAACGTGGTGCTTGGTCAGTACCTAGATGGCAACCGCTTAGGAATACCAGGTTTTGTAAATTTGCATGTGCGGGTGATGTAATGGATAATGCATCGGAATTGTTAATCAGAGAGTCGAGTTCCAGTACGATCACCGAAGTTAAGCAACATCGAGCCTGGTCAGTACTTAGATGGGCAAACGCTTGGGAATACCAGGTGCTGTAATCTTGCATGTGCGGGTGATGTAATGGATAATGGATCGGAATTGTTAAATGGAGAGCCGAGTTCACGTACGATTACCGAAGTTAAGCAACGTTGAGCTTGGTCAGTACCTAGATGGGCACCGCTTAGGAATGCCAGGTTCTGTAAGCTTGGATGTGCGGGTGATGTAATGGATAATGGATTGGAATTCGTTAATCAGAGAGTCGAGTTCCCGTACGATCACCGAAGTTAAGCAACGTCGAGCCTGGTCTAGATCAATTGATATTAATTCAAGGGTTGCCCATGTTTCTGATTTTCATCAACGACCTTCCAGATGTCCTCAGTTATCAAATAAGTATTTATGCAGATGAAACAGCTATTTGTATCTGGCCGAAAGATCAAAGGACAAACTGGTAGCTGCTCTTGAAATGAAACTTAACTGGAGCAAGGAATGGCTTGTAAATTTTAATGTCGCCAGAAACAAAACTGCTTTCATGAAACATTTTTCTGTTTGCCATCAGCAGAGTTGATGCTTTCCTCCAGGGTAACAAAACTTTGCTAGGTCTTCGGTTAAGAAGGTTGGTTAACAATATCACGCAAAACAGTGTTTCTCGTCCGAATCTATCTTGCACATTTATAAATCTACTATTCACCCGTTCATTAAATAGTGCCGCCATATCTGGTCTGGTGATCTAACTATATATATATATATACACAGGGTGTAACATCAAAATTGTCCAATTCGTGTAACAGCAAAATTGTCCAAATCGTGTAACACCATAATTGTCTATCCCACAAAATGTTTAATATCTTAAAAAAACAAACAAACAAACAAACACTAAACTAATTGAGTTTCTATTTTCCCGGGTTTTCAGATAAGACGTTCAGCCATCTTGCCACAATTTGTCGTAAGAATCACATAAAATCCCTTATTCAGCTAAAAGAGAAAAGAGGTTAGAATCGTTTTGTGTCAGCCTCACTGTCATCCCAAATGAGCTATGGTGGGGGGAAAAAGATCATTCAGGCCTTCAGTAATGGTACCAACATTCTTACTCCAGCTTCCATCTTCAAAACGCATTCAAGAACCATCAAGAGAACGGCGAATAAGTTTTAAAAAAGAGGGAACAATAGAGAGTAAAACTGAATCAGGAGGTCAAAACAGAAATAAGGATCATCATTAGAGCTAAAGAGATAAATTAGAAAAGATCCAACTCAATCCATAAGACGTTTAGCACATGAGAGAGGAGTTTCAGTTATGACAGTCCAATGAGCAGTAAGAAAAGACTTGAAAATGAAATCCTACGTGAAACTTGTGAGGCATCTTGTTACTCCAGGGCAGAAAGTTAGAAAGTTAGAGAGCGGACATCATCTTGAATAATTATCCCTGAATATTATATATATATATATATATATATATATATATATATATATATATATATATATATATTGAACATAATTTTAATCCTTCATGAGCTTTCGATCCTTAGCTATGATTAATTAATGATGAACATGTTATTTTCGTTTATGATCGATTTCATCACGATTCTTCTGTTAAGCTTGGAGAGTAATTATGCATTCTTATTGCTCAGAGTAGAGTCCAATATCAAAACATTTTTCGACAAGTATCACATTCATTTTCGTCGTGGAATTTTACCCGAAATTACCTGAAATTGAGAAAAAAAAATAACATCTATGCCTGAGGAAGGTAAATGTTTTTACTGAAAGTACTTGCAATATGGACCGAACATCTAATCCATTTTATAATTAATAAAAACAATGATCGCGTCGTTCAACGAGCGGTTACTGAGTTAATGCCTTATTTAATTTGTTAGTGAATCTGTTAGCGATTTTGTCATTAATTACATTAACTTTATTGATTTATTCTTTGAATGACTATTTCTTTACAATATATATATATATATATATATATATATATATATATATATGAGAGAGAGAGAGAGAGAGTAGCAAATAAATCTAAACAGGCGTACTCTATTTTCAAGTTGAAATTGTTTAAGGCAGCACATACATTTTTTTTCTGGAACCCTGCATTTTTTGTTTTTTTGTAAAAACTATGGTGCAAGTATTCTTTCTTACCAAATTACTTTGAAGAGAAAGAAAAAAAAGAATGCATCCGTTGTATTGAAGGATTAACAGGCTGTATGCAAAAATTAAAGACAAAACTTAGTATGTTTGATCGAACTGTCAGGGTTTTGGGGCGAATTTTGCTGGAAAACTTTCAGAAAAATAGTAATAACTGAAATAAATTTGCTTAATTTTTGCTTGATAACTTTTGACGAAAAATTGGTTTTCGTTCTTTAAAAACTATTTTTCATTATTCTTTCAAAATCCTTCTTGTCATGAACAAGTCTTTGAAGAAAATTATCATTCTTTCTTCTCATCCACTCTTATTCATTCAATAAAATACAAATAATTTTGTCAAAAAAAAAAAAAATTAGATTGTTAATTTTTTAGTATAATTTTCTTTCTTTCAAACTGATTACTTTTTAGTCATTTTTCTCAAGTTTTCTTATTTTGATTGCAACTTTCACTCAACTTAATTTTTTTTTTCTTTCTTTCTTTCTCCTTTCCTTCTATTACTGATTTTATTTATCCCGATTTTTTTCACACATTACTCCTTTTCCAATTACGATTTTCCCGTCGACCGCTCGCTATATATTTGATTTCCCTCGGCCATGCCACCTCTCTTTTTCAATCACCTTCAATAACAATGACTTCCTTTTGTTATTTTCCAATCAATTTGTCAATTTTCTCCATTTCTTTTGAAAGATGCTGCGTTGTTAAAAAACAAAACAAAAGAAGCAAAAACTAAACAGAGGAGTAAAAGCCCGGTGACCGGAAGGAGGCGGCAAGATTCTTCCTCGGGTGTTTCAATATGGACGACATACTTTACAACTGAACAAGTCATTCAATTTGCAAACTTTGATCTTTTAACACCCAGCCTCGTCTTTTATTTGAGCGACATTTTAGATCGCTTGAAACAAAAAAAATACCAATAAATGGAAGACTTGATTTTTTTTTTTTTAACATAAAGGTAACAAAACATTTAATGAAAATTTACACTGCATGCATCTGGGTCCAGAATTCAATACTTTTCATTTTAGAATAATGTAGAAGCCATCAAAACGATTTTATTTGGTTTTGCTGGGCTACACCATTATTTCTATGAAGAATATTTGTAGGCCGTAAATTGGTATTAGCAAAATTATTCTAATTAATTCAGTTCGATAGGTTTAAGCATCATAGTAGTCGACTCATGTCCATGTTACTGGGCAACTGAATAACTAGATTTTTCTCATTCAATTATCCGCTATTCTGAGATGAGTTTGTAAATTATATCCCCTCCCCAGACGACATATAATTTCTAGGTGTGAGATTTTCACAATATACTGTTAAAATATCAACATTCCTCACTTCCTGTTAAGTATTCCTTCAGTTCGTTCACTGTGACATGCCAGACATTTTTCTTGACAGAACCCATCTTGCACATTTATAAATCTACAATTGTGCTCTGATCTGGATATTGCTACCATATCAGGTCTGGTGTTCCTGCCACAGAGAGTGCGATGAGTAAATTGTCGCCTTTTTATACATTTAATTTTGCGCATGCGCGTTGATTGTTTTTTTTTTAATTTATTTTGCCGACTGAACAGTATAGTAGGGTCAGTTGGGCACCGTCTGTGAGAAAAAGAGCAGCATGACGCAATTCCCTCCGCCAGAAATTTTGACGCGGCATGCTGTACTGATTGGCATTCGCTCATAAAGCTCCAATGCCAACATTTCAGAGTATTTGGGCATCAATTTGAGGACAGTGCAAAGGATTCGGAAGCAGTTAGATGAGTCTAATGGTGATTACGAAGGTGTTTGGTGGGATCACTAGTGATGACAACGTTATACCTCGATTCATCTTCCCACAGGGCTTCAGACTCATCACGAACGCCTACATCAAGTACCCTGAGGAGGTAGTGCTGCCCTGGGTCAAAGGGTGGAAGGCCCTATGTCTGGTAACAGACAATTTCTGCGACCACATCATCCCTTACATCTAGCCAACTACCTCCCCAGACTGCAATCCCCTTGATTATTATGCGTGGGATGCAGTTGAGCTAGAGACCAACAAAATTCCTTGTAACACCAAAGATGAACTGAAGACAAGAATTATGGCAGCATTCACCAACTTAAACAAGCAGACTGTCCAGAAGAGTTGCAGGAGATTCCGAAGTCGTGTAGAGGTCGTGGCTGATGCCAATGGCGTTTGTATTGAATAAATTTACTCTTTAATATTTCAAGATATTTTTGTGTAATTTTAGTAAATATATCTGTTAAAATGAGATGTCAGTGTTATTTTGGCGTCATTTAGACGATAATTTATCCATCGCACTGTAAATTAGATAAGATTTTTCGTTTGTACATGTGTGTTAAGGTGGAATATATTGTTATTGTCGAATTAAAGAAAACCAAATGCACGAGAAATAAATTATTACACCGCATTCGATGTCAAACACTGGGATTTCCTGAACAATGTCTAATGGATGTCAATTATCTCCTGTTAATTCCGCTCTCAAATACAATATGGGAACCAGTAATAAGGAGTGTCAGAGAAAAGCATTAACAACAACATAAATTGCAATATGAGCTCTGGTAAAAAAACATAAAATGATAACGGCAAAAATTGCAATATGAGCACTGGTAAAAAAACGGTTGCTGAAGAGATTAGGTTTATAATACTCAGAAATTCATACACAGATGAACTCAAGGACACATGGCACAGTGGATAGTTAGATCCAGAGTGTGAGTTCAATACCTGGTTAAGGCGGTGGAGAACTTGGAGTGGGGATTTAACTGACATCCATTAGACACGGCACGTGGAACTAGAACAGTCTACTCCAGTGAGCGAAATAATGTGTTAAGTTCGACATTCCAACCACCTGAAGAAGGCCGGAGCGTACAACGGCCGAACCGTTGTAATAAATATGGCAACAAAGATGAGGACAATAGTCCGAATAATGTAAATAGCACAAACGGGTTTGTAAAAATCGATTACACCCTGTCACTTCAGTGGGTCTAAAACTGACCATATGGTGAAAGAAAGGAAATTAAATCTGATGTTTCAATTAATTTGCATAAGGGTGTATTGACATTACTCCTATATGGCAGTAAATGCATGACAATTTCCTCACAGAAGAGGAGGATGCTGAGAATATCAAGAACAGAGTATGGGAATAACGACGATTCTATACATGGAATCGGTAAATAAAGGGAAAAAAAAACAAGTTCAAATTTCTAGGAAACATTTTCCGGCATCTTGCTTTGATCTTCAACGAATTAAATGAAATGTCCATCGTTAACTACTCTCTCCATCAAGTCTTCTTACGCTTTAATTAATTTTTTATTCCTTTTTCTGTATTCTTTCATATGCAGTAACTGCTTTTGTCTTAGTGGCTTTTTTGCTTTACTTGGGGTGAAATGATGAAAAAGGTACATAAGTGTCCTTTTTGTTTTCAATTTCCTAAAACATTTTTTTCTTGAAAATCTTTCTATTTTCTTCTCATTCTTTCTGATTGCAATTATAGCTTTTCAGTTCATTTCTATTTTTCTTAAAACTTCCTTGTTACTCACATATTCTATCCATGATAATCTCAGTATTGGTCGATAAAACGACATTTATGTCTATTTGCATTATTTACTTAATTCAGACTGTTACCCTGATCTTCATTGCCATATTCACAACGTTTCGGCCGTTGTACGCTCCAGCCTTCAATATCTGTCTATATGTCTGAGATGAAGCATTATGATTACTTGGATTATTTACATTATTCGGACAGTTATCCTAATCTTCATAGCCATTTTCACAACGTTTCGACCGCTGTACGCTCTGGTCGTTTTCATGTAATTGGGATTGACCAGAAACAACGTAAATGTCTGTCTATATCTCAACATTTATGTTGTTTCTTCTATTTCTTTCATTTTGGACGAGATTGTTTAGCATTGACTGCCATATTGAAAATTAGATATTACATCTCAGTTCATCATCATCAGTTCTGAGGTCAGCTTCCGAATCCATAATGTCATAATTCAGCCATGTTATGCGTGCATTTAAACTTAAATTGAAACATATATTCAGGGTGTTTAAATTTTATTTTCCGTAAGGATATATATATATATATATATTTATATATATATATATATATATATATATATATATATATGTAGATAGATAGATAGATAGATAGATAGAGATAGATGATAAAGAGAGAGAGAGAAAAGAGAGAGAGTATGCCTATTTTAAAAATACATACGCAATATATATTTTCTGTGATTTACATTGACGCCTTTATTAGAAATTGCCACAGATTCAAATTTTTGTTTAATGTGATGACAGTCATTTTTTTTTTTCGTTCTTTGGTGGTTAATTTTTCTGTTTTGTTATTCTTCTTCCAAATTTTGGTCAATCTTCCCGACAATTTCATCTTTCGCCAGTTTCATTTATTCTTTCTTTCTTTCCTTCTTTCTTTCTTTCTTTCTTTCTTTTATTTTCTCTTTCTTTCTATTTACCGTCTGCCTTTTTATTTTTCCTTGGTCTCTTTTTACGTAGCTCTCTTTCATGTTTTCTTTCTCTCTTTTTACCTTCCTCTCTTTTATTTTCTTTCTTTCTTTCTTTCTTTCTTTCTTTCTTTTTACCTTCCTCTCTTTCATTTACTCTTTCTTCCATTTTACTTTCCTCTCTTTTATTTTCTCTTTCTTTCTTTTTAATTTCCTCTCTTTTTTCTCTTCCTCTCTTTTTACCTTCCTCTCTCTTATTATCTTTCTTTCTTTTTCCTTTCTCTCTTTTATATGCCCTTTCTCTTTTTTTGCATGCCTTTTCTTTTTCGCTCTATTTTAATTCCTCCAATCTCTTTCATTTTTTTATTTTCTATTTTCTCTCTTGTCCTTTTTTTTTCATCTTTTCTTTCGATCTTTATTCCTTCTTTTCTTTTCTCTCGTTCGCCCTAATTTCGCCTTCATTCCTTCGATCTTTCTCGTTCGTTTCTCTTTCCTCTTTTGCCATTTATTTTTACATTCAGTCCTTCTATTCCCTCTTCTTCCTCTTCTTCTTCCTCTTCTAGAATTTCCTCTTTCAATCCTTTTTTCTTTCTATCTCCCTTTTCCCTCTTTTTTCAACATCATCTCTTTTACTCTCTCTCTCTCTCTCTCTTTCGATCGTTTTATCTTTCTTTCGTCTTTTAAGCTGTTCACCGAGTCTGTAAACGCGTATCTGGATACGAATTAGCCAATGGCTTTTACGTAGGCGTGACTCTGTTGTGATAGCAACGCATTGGCGTCTAAGCTGATTCAAACGTATAGAACATTGTGTTACCAAGGGTAACAAACAATTACAACCCTGACGACATTCTTTGGAATTTTCACACAGATCTTCGTTCATATAGTTCGCTATTTCACGGCAGGGTCAAACTGCCCATTTTAAGTCGAAAGTCGTTAAAGTACAGTACAATCCCTGACAAGCGGACTAAGAAGGCCTTCCGGATATGAGGAATTGGTTACAAAGTCCGGATATGAGGGGTTATATTTACATTAAAATAAAAGAACTGAAATCAGCTTTAACATTTATTTTCAATGTTTTATAGTAAATAAAATGGTGAGTGAAATATAACGGAATTGATTTTAAGGAAAAAGAAATAAATTATGTAATGTTAATGAAAATTCATTAAATTAAGTATGGCACGTATGCAAAACAAATAATGTAACGAGGATTTTTTTAATCGCTGTTGCATGATGATTCTTTCTCTTCTAATGTCATTCTCAACTTTTCCGTATTTCGTTTTGCTTTTGTTCTTGAAATTTTTTAAACGAAAGACACTTTTTAAATCTGCGTGCGTTATTGCAATCGTCATAGCTGAATGCTGGCTTTCTTTCCATAAAACTGACAACCTTTCCAACAGCTTTTTCAATTTCAATCCAGGTTTCGTCACAATCATGCATCTCGTCGCTATCTTGTTGCAGATGTATCTCGTTGTCATCCTTTCCTCTTATTTCCATCATCTTTTGCATCTACACAAGACATTAGGGTGAAATCAACATAAGCAATTATCCAAAGTAAATTTCCTGAAAAAAAAGAAATTTCAAATCAGGTACATATCACCCAAATAGTTCAAAAATACACATCAAAATCATGTCCGAATATGCGGGATCCCGGATATGAGACACTCCGGATATGAGGTTTTCCAGATATGAGGGATTCTAATGTATATACACTTTCTATCAGATTTATTCTACATAGCTGGTATTTGAGCTTGACGATGAAATAGCCACGTATTTTGTGGCTGTCGCTGTTCAAGCGAGGGATTTTGAATTTTTCCTTTAATTATTTCACCTTAAGCAAAGGATTACTGATCGAAAAAGAATCCCCGAGAAAAATATTTATAGGAGAGGACAACAAGTGGACAGGGATTAAAGCGACAGAAATATGAATATTGACATTATATTAGGTTGGTGCAAAAATAATGACGTAACAATGTCGTTTTTTGACGTATTTTTTTAAGGTAAAAAAACGACATTCTTACGTCATTATTTTTGCACCAACCTAATATATACATTTTTAAAGATCAAAATCGACTGGAAAATAAGAAACCGGAAGTGAGTTCCACAAACGAGAAAAGAAACTGTTAGCATAAATCTTACTGCCATCTCTATGTATAAAGAAGAGGATATCTGTGTGTCTGTCCCTCTGTCTGTCTGTATAATACCTTTTCACTCGAGGCTCAGGCAACTGATTTTAACCAAACTTGACACATACATTGTACAATGAAGAGATGGGTTCTTAGCTTAAAAATCGATTATTTAAAAAAAAAATCAACAATCGATAAAGCCGATCAAACACCGATAAATTCAACTTTTTGACTCGGATTTCGTTCAGACTCGCTATATAGGATACTTACATCATGACGGGTTCAACAATACCTCATTTTTATTGCTACGCCACTGTGAAAAACCGCAACAAACGAAAAATCGATTTCAACACATTTTAAACTAAAAACTCCCTCAATTTTCAAGCAATCTAATACAAACTTCACTCAATTGTAGACAACAATAAGTTGATTGTTTAACAGTCATTTAACTTGATAATTGAGCCGACACATATAGTGAAAAACCGCATAACTGGCGAAAATTTTTTACTGGTTTCTTATCTTGATCTTTTCAAAAAAATTTTCATCAATCTTAACAATTGCTTTCTAAATGTATCCTCTTTTACATCCCTGGTAGCACATTGACAAATTGAATTTCAAAAACTCTAAAATTCAAAAAATAGAAAGGGGCGTAAAACAAGTGTGCATCTTCTCACCGGATTCATTCAATCTTTACAGTGAAGCTTATCCCGAGAGAAATCCTTGCGTATAACAGCAAAATTGTCCATATCTTTTAACAGCAAAATTGTCCATTTGTTTGATTAAGTTTGAAACGTTGCACCTTAGAAATGATTAAAGATATCTTACTGGAATTCTACACTGAGAAATTAGAATCGATAATTACTCTCCAAGCTTAAAAGAAGAATCGTGATGAAATCGATCATAAACGAAAAGGACATGTTCATCATTAATTGATCATAGCTAAGGATGAGAAGCTCATGAAAAGTCAAATAAAGTTCATATATATATATATATATATATATATATATATATATATATATATATATATATATATATATATATTATTCTAGGATCATTTTCAATTTATTCAAGATGATCTTCGTCCTCTCTAATCATATAATTTTCTATCCTGTTGTAACAATTTACCTCACAAGTTTCACGTGCCATTTCATTTTCAAGTCTTATGGATTAAGTTTGATCTTTTTCTAATTGATCTTCTTGGCTTTAAGTTGAAATGCTCATCCCTCTTCCTGTTGTGACCTCCTGATCCAGTTTTCCTCTCTACTGATCCCTCTTTTTTAAACTTAACCGTTCTCTTGATGGTTCTTTAACAGACTAAGATGAAAGTCAGAGTATGAATTTTTGTACCACTATTCAAGGCTTGAATGATCTTTTTCCTCCCACCATTGCTCAGTTATGAAGACAGTAGGTCTGACACAAGAAATTTTAAACTGTTATCTTTGTAGTTGAATACCTCAAAGGGTTTTTCAGTGATTCTTACAAAAAAGGGTGTCAAGAGGGGTAAACGTCTTAACTGAAAACCTGGAAAAAAGAAACTCAATTTTTTTGTTTTTTTTAGATATTAAACATTTTGTGGGATGGATAATTATTCTGTACACGATTTGGACAATTTTGCAGTTACAGCCATAAGCTCCCTTTGGTGGAAGAAAGAGAATTTGTTGGCTGATGCCGCTGATTAATGCTAAGTTCTTCGCTATGAACTGAGCCCACGTATGGCCGGTAATGCATATATTGTATATAATGTGTTAAAAATTCCATCACTTCTCAAAGTGCACTAATAGCCTAGGGAGGACAGTCCCCGACTGATAAATCGCTCAGGTTTCGATTCCGGCTTGAAGCAATCGCATGTTTAGCGATACTGATGAATCGCGAAAAAACAGTCTCTCTGTTGATGACTGTATGCATTCACACACACACACACACACACACACACACACACACATATATATATATATATATATATATATATATAGCCGAATGTAATGAGAACGAAAATAATGTATAAATTCTACCGATAATTACCGAGAGCAATAATTATTTATTATAAACCATTGTTCATAGCCATTTTGGTACTCACCGGTCGAAGTTCAATTAAATGCACTGAAACTAAATTGCATCTTTGTAGTGAGTAAATAAATTGTTTTTGTCTATATGAAAAATATATATATATATATATATATATATATATATATATATATATATATATATATATATTTAAAATAGACAATAAAATTCCAAATCACCTCATATAGGGAATAAAATGAAAATATATGTCGTCTATCTTGTCAACGTCAATATGGACTGAGTTCATGTCAGAAATAGAAATTTAACTGAGAAAGCTATATATGAAAAAAATAAACAAAAGCTAAAAATTCTTGAAGCTATATACATAAAACAGTTGAAACCTAACCTGAACAAAATAAACTATGGAATCTCTACAAATATTCTTAAATGTCTATAATTGGTAACAGAAGCCATTGGTTTATACCAACCGCTTCCCATATTTAATACTTTTCGAATTCACTCTCGCGTGGTTATGTGTGACGCCATGAGCTGCGGGGCGATTTTCGCTTCCTGCGTCTTATATGCACGTGGTTATCGTTGCTTGGAAATCATCCATGTAAACAGAATCAGACACTCATCATTTTCTTGTCCGTGTTTTGCTTAATATATTGCACTGTAATTGTCATCTTTGATAATGGCTTATGTAAGCCGAAAGCTCAGATTGGATTAAAAAATATGTATCAATATTGTGATTTTCTTTCTTCGTTTAATGATAATGCTATTAAGCTTATCAGACATTATGAAAAGAATTTACAGAAAATAAATAGACAACACTTGTCTATATTATTTAATGAAACATATATATATATATATATATATATATATATATATAAATTCCCAAGAGGCTAGAATCCAGGTAGAACTCAATGTTCAGTACAGAGTAAGAATATAATATGAAAGTCTTAAACACTAATATTCCATGGTTATAATTTATTTCATTGGAATCGTAATCCAATTCATCAGACCTACAAATTCCAAAAGCTTTTTTGAATTTGTAGGTCTGATGAATTGACCTTATATATATATATATATATATATATATATATATATATATATTCCAAGTGGTATTCTAGTAATATAAAATATTAAAACTAATCCGCAAAAAGAGCTCATTGTATTTATTATTAGAGAACAAATTATTAATACGCCATAAAATGCCAAATCACATCATATGGAAATAAGCTTATTTCGGTAGACGGAAATATTAGTCGCCTCTCTTATCAACTCCGCTGTGGATTGAGCTTGTGTCAGAAATATTAATTTTACGCTAAAAACTAAAAATAAAAAAAAGAAGGTTGAAAACTAATAGAGAATTTATCTGTTTCAATGTTTCAGTCAGACGAAAGGCCTGGGTCAAGGGATGGTGGAAGGTATATATTATGCGAATATTTTCGCTTTACAAACATTTCGTATCACGAACGGTCTTCACGAAGGAATTACATTCGTGAACCGAGTTTTAACCTGTATTTGCATTTCTTCTAAAATCTGAATTAATATCTTATAAATCACGACAAGACTAATTAAATTGGTTGTAGGTAGAAAGAAAATGATCCGAGAGACATTATTCGTATTTATTTTGATTTTTTTCTTCCTTTTTAATGTACGAAGTCTTTGTTGTCAATGAGAAAGATCACGTGATACGTATAAAGGAAATAAGAATGTGGTTCCCGGAAGCGTTCTCTCGCTGGTAGGCTTTTATTGTTTTATTGCTTTCTCTGTTGCTTAGCAACAATACCTGGCATCAGTGCGCTCATTGTGCCTGACTGATTATCAGCAAAGTTAAGCGACGCCATATTGGATGGCTAAATAAGACGCGTAACCACCAATTTGTTCATTGCCAAAGACGACATCTTCCACCAAAATGAATTTCGCCTTGTAATTTTTAGGAACATTCGCTCGCACATACACACATACACGTAATTCTTATAGTCATATTTATACATGTACACGTATGTGCATACACATGTATACACTATTCTCTACGTATCACTTTTCTGTATCTATCTTAAACTTGTAGGTCGTGTTTGTTCAAATTAGCGGATAGTGAAAATGGAGTTACTCTTTAGGGTGTAGGCAGGGAGGAGTGTTGCATCGAGGCGTTGTTCTATCTACACAACACTGCCTTACTGTCAACCAAACGGAACAGATTCAAAGGAATGCATGCCATTGCACATGAAGCCGGCTTGGATACTGAGACGAGGTCAGTATTGGGAGTCCAGTCTTCTATAGCCTTTTCTATATTTGCAGTTTTCATTCTACTAGATTGGTTGCCACCAAAAGCACGAGAGACCATTCGCCACTGTTATTTAACTCATAGCTAGAAGAATATGGGTGAATATTGTTTTTGTTTTTTCTTTTTTTTTGCCCGGAGGGCTTTGGTTCGCGGTGTAAATCAATTCGGTCAGAGGTATAACTCTGCGAAACGATTCCCCACTACCAGCTCCAATAGCCGTTACGCCACCGTCAAATCTTTCCCATTTATTCTCCATATATAAAAAGAGCTGCTGAAAAGTTTTTGTTTTGACCCATTTTCGAAAATCCGACCAAATGGTTGTGGCACCTTGCATTATTAGAAATATTCATAGAAATATGATTTAATTTTTTCTTACTCGGTTACTAAACAGGTTGTTAATTTTTTTTTTTTTTTTTTAAACGGAAAATAACTGAGTTGAAAATAATTCACTAAGAGTGTACTAGACGATCCTAAGGAAAGAAGAAGGAAAGAAAGGAAAAAGGAAGGAAGGGAAGAAAAAGAAAGAAAGAGAAATGTATGACGCATGACCCAATTGAGGGTGGAGATAGGAGTCAGAAAGAGATTTAGGTCAGCGTCTTGGCCGATTTTCGAAAGTCATTTTGGTAAGAATGTCGGTCAGAGCACCTAGCCTACTTTTGCATGGAAAGACACCTTATCAATTTGGATAAAGAGAAATTTTGGGAACAATGAAACAATTTTTAATCAGAGAAAAAGTGTCTTTGGGTTGAGGGGAGTGACCGGTGGAACGATATACAGACCTGTTAAGAATTGGACACCCACGTTAATAAAGTAGAGACATTTCAATGTAGATAATTAAGATTTTCGACTATCAGGTAAAACAAAGAGGTAAAAATAGGGACAATTGCTTTTGGCTCACAGAGGGCGCCAAGAAGGCGGAAAAGATCCTTTCTAAAGTCAAGACTAATTAGCAGCGGGCTGTTTGACAAAGTCCAGGTGAGAGAAAGCCAAAGATTGTCATTTTGCGTACGTGCAAAAAGGGGCAAAATTGGATTTTGTTTTTTTTAAACAAGAACGATGTAACCACGCCCGCAAACAGAGGGGAGAGGATGTTCGATCAATAACAATTGGTCGAATACGATCACGTGACCTGCGGAAGAAAAGGAAAGAAATGTTTGATCAATAACAATTGGTCGAATACGATCACGTGACCTGCGGAAGAAAAGGGAAAGAAATGCTCGATCAGGAACGATTGGTTGAAAAGCGGTCACCTGACATACGAGAGACTAAGAGAGATGGATGTGCGCCGCCCCACCAAAGGTACTGCGAGGAAGTAGGGGCGAAAACAATAGCGATAATGGAGAAGACAGAATTAATGCAGTTTTTGGAATTATCGAGAAAACCCTGACACCGACAGACCCACCCCAGTTTGTTGCGGCGTCAATAAAAAGCAGGGCCCCAATCGACAAAAATCAGTTCATCCCCGGACGGCAGCGAGAAAAGAACCCTCAGACAAGAAGAACTTCCAGCCCAAGTAGACGAAGAAGAAGATTGCCTGAAAGCCTGAGAAGAATTGGAGCTGCAGACAAGCCGAAAGTCGATGAGAAGTTAAAGTTCAGCTCCGGACGGCAGTGAGAAGAGACCACCTCAGACGACAGAGAGTTGCGGCTAAGTTGAAACAAGAAATCTTCCACCAAGTTGAAACAGGAAAACTACCAGCCCAAGCAGACGAAGAAGAAGAAATACAACTCAAGTCGGAGAGAAGAATCAACTGCGAATGATCGATAGAAATTAGCCCCAGTGTCGAACTGAACCACACTCCGACATACATACATGATTCTAGAAAGTAGGTAATTCGACATTTTTCTATTGTGTGATAGAAGCTTGGTGCCATAGTCCACAGAGCGGGTCGGGAAATGAGAACAATTTTTGTTTTTATGTAACGGACTTTAAGATATAAAAAGGTTGTTACCCTTTTTATCAGCAATTTTGTTTGGTGTCGTGAGTTTTTATTTTATTTGTGTTTTGCCACCCCGTCGGACTCAACTTGTATCGGCCCCGATCCCTGCTGGTCCCGTCTGTCTAAGATCTAAACACAGCGTGGGTAGACAGACCGGAGATCGGTATAGTTGCTTTAGTGACCAGGTATTGGAAGCGAGTCGGGAAAGGCGAGGCTGGTGATCATCTGACCAAAGGGTTGGAGCGGCACGCTTGGACCCAGGAGGAGCGACCAGGAGGAGCGACGTCACCGTTGGCGCCGTAACCAAAGGATCCGACACTGGGCCAGGTGTGTAACCGTCACATGGTTAAACAACAGTATTTTTGGTAGGACTATCTAGCTATCTATCTAACTATCTCAGTCTGTTCATATCTATCTATCTATCTATCTATCTATCTATCTATCTATCTATCTATCTCAGTCTGTTCATATCTATCTATCTCAGGCTGTTTATATATATGTATGTATGTATGTATGTATGTATGTATGTATGTATCTATCTATCTATCTATCTATCTATCTATCTATCTAAAAACGAATACCTTGTAAAATACCACCATGAAAAATTACGAATATATACAACGCAGATTATGTAATATACTTTAGACAAAGTCAATTCTTGAGACAAAGTCAATACTTCAAACTAAAAAAAAATGAAAATAACCAACCTCGGAGACAAAATAAACAAAATATTAAAATGAATAAATTAACAAATTAAGTAAATTTAACAAACTGCCAATTCACACAAGAACACAAGTCATTTTAAAAATAATAATCAACATCAAATAATTTCGTAGCAAAGAATAAATAATGAATAAAAACAGTTAAGAAGCAACACCATGAAATAACTTCAAATAACGTCAGTTAATTCTATTGGGGAATAATTTGAAACATAGCCGTTACCACCCACCCAATAACCTTTAAGTAAATACGATAGATTTTATTTTACTAAGCATACTACACTGGCCAGCATATATAAAACACGACACACAAGGCGTGAAGATTGGTTTCAGACAAGAAACAAACTTTCCCCGTTTCGTAATGACCTCAGTGTCGACACACGTGAAAGCACACGCACCCCCCACACACACAAAAAAAAAAAGAAAAGAAAAAAAGAGACAAGATAAAAAAAAAAACGTTTCATCCTCTAAAGGATTTATCAAAGCATTGCATTGATAAAGTCCCTCAGAGGACAAAAAAAGTTTTTCATATATATATATATTTTTTTCATATATATATATATATATATATATATATATATATATATATATATATATATAGGCTGCTGAAATATTCTCGAGACAACCCATTTCCTAAAATTGAACCAAATGGTAATGGTTTTCTTAGCCAATATCTTTTCAACATACTCCGCCTTGTGGTGTGGCCTGGTGTATGGTTCGCGCGCACGCTCGTGTGTGTTTGTGAAGTTGTAGTCATTCTTAAACTTAATTTTTAAAGTATCTTAACCTCATCAGTTCTCGTCTGATCCCTACAGTTAAGTAACGTCAAGGTTGTTCATTAACTAGGTGGGTAACCGCTTGTAAATGCCACGTATTGTAAGCTTGGGCATACGCTGTGCAGGTTTGGGGCACCTCGAGGCTAGAACAATTACGACTGAGTAGTGAGTTCGATCCTCACTGGGTACACCGTAATTTCGGCCTTGTGCCACATCTAAGCTACACTTGGAAAAATCACTATATGGGCACCTCGACGTGGTGTAATGGTTAGAGAGATTTACTTTCTAGATCAGTTACGACTGAGTAGTGAGTTTGATCCTCACTAGGTACCCCATACTTTTGGCCTTGTGCCACATCTAAGCTGCGCTTAGAAAATCACTATACGCTGTGCGGGTTGTGTAATATGGTGACGTGTCGGAATGTGAAATCGGATACCCGAGTTCAAGTCGGGTTTGTTACATTTACTTACGAGTAAAATACCGATGGGTAATCATTAAATAAAAAGAAGGCTTAATCCCTGAAGCGTGTCCCATCTGTACCCTACCAACACGCATTGGGCCAAAATGGTAAGGCTATGACCCATTCCTGGTCAGGAATCTGGAGAATAGACTTACCTTCAAAAAAAGCTCTTTACAGATTGAGATGGAGATAAACCTATAATAAACGACAAATGGTTTATCGAAACTGCAAAAACGGCAACGTCATTTTCAGATTCAGTTCTCTCTGCATTGAACATTATGAACTGGCGCTACATATTCACAAAGAAAGAATACCAGAAACCCTATCACTTATGGACTACCAACAGCAGCAACAACTAAAATGGATATCAAACTGTTATACCTGATGTACCTATTCTATTATTAATAGACTCTCCCACACATAATAAGTAGTAGTAGTAGTAGTGGTCGCCAGTTGGGCTCAATGGTGTTAAGAGAGTCAGTCGTTGCCGGACAATTAAGATGCTGCATCATTAACTCTTATTTCAAGTTCCTAACGTTTTGTCCGTCGAACCTAATTTAGGACAACTTATTGAAATACAAGCCTCCACTGTGAAAACTACAACACAAACGCAACTCAAAGAGAAAATAATGGCATAATAACGATGTTTGACATTCAACACTACTTAAAATAAAAGGTTAGGAAGGAAACCCCCATCAATAATGGAAAGAGTGATAACAGCTACTGGGCTTGAGAAGAGAAAATAATGACATAAGATGTTGGCATTCCACACTACTTCAAACAAAAGGTTAGGAAGGAAACACCCATCAATACTGGAAAGACTGAAAATAAAAAAAAACAGACGAAAAGCTCATATTTAAAAAAGAAAAAAAAATATAAGTGAATAGAAAAGTTTCATTGAAAAACATTAAAATGCAAGTTCAGATCTCATTGTTGCTTTCTCATCCTCTGTTAAAACACTTCCTAGATATTCGAATATCTGTACGTGATTGATGTTTATAGTACTTTAAAAAGTAAAGAGAGGTTGGACAATTGAGACGTAAAACTCACTGTCACTAGGCAGTGTTGATTACCATGTCGACACTGTCTACATCTATAAGCACTCTATCTCCGATACTCGGATCTCTTCCCCGATAAGTATAGCTAATTATAGATATAGCTGATATAATGGAATATGCATACACCTGTGTTCCCCCTCACTGGAATATGATTGGCTGGTGTCCGTCATAAATACGGACGGACGTGTCAAGAGCCTTAGTCTGAGAGCTAAGTCTATAACGACGCCCATTGGACCACGATATTGATCTACACTTCTACCTACGACGCGTACCAGTCGATTACTGCTACCATATTCTACTTGGTTATAGTAGCCAAAACCACTTAGCTACTTCGTTCAAATATATCCCTTTCCGGGACATATTAATAGCTAATTTATACTATATGCAGGGAGTATCAAAAATAATTTTACAAACTTTGGGGACTGGTTTCGTCACACGGTAAAATATCCATTTAAACATAGGTCCAAAAGGCCATCGTTGTACCACAACAACACCAACTCTTAACAG
Organism: Acanthosepion pharaonis; assembly: GCA_903632075.3. Classification (NCBI taxonomy): domain Eukaryota; kingdom Metazoa; phylum Mollusca; class Cephalopoda; order Sepiida; family Sepiidae; genus Acanthosepion; species Acanthosepion pharaonis. Next base: position 288,018 of record CAHIKZ030000864.1, on the reverse strand, counting down.
ATTTTTAAATTGACGCATGCAGGCGCCCGTCGGATCCTTGACTGGCAGACCCTTTCAAATACTCCCACACAGTTTTAGAATGGTTTCACAGTCCGCCATGACACGTTGATGAAGCGTCTCTGCATTATTAATGTCTGCTGTATAAACCAATTATTTTAGGTCGCCCCACAGATAAAAAAAAATCCAAAAGACTGATGTCGGGGTAACGCGTAGACCTCGGAACCAGTACTCCCCTACCTATCCATCTTTCATGGTTGATGTCAGTCAGTTCATCGCAAACAATGTGACTAAAATATGCTGGGACCCCATTATGCGTGAGCAACATGCATTTTCGTATTAGCAGGGGTACATCCTCTAACAGGTCTGGAAGTGTGTTCGAAATATCGTTTCTGTAGACAGCACCTGTGAGAGTTGATGGGAAAACATATGGACCTACCAGACAGTCACCTACAATACCAGCTCACACATTAATCGCAAACTGATGCTCGTGTCTAGCCTGTAATGTACCATGAGGATTTCGCACCCAAATGTTGGTTATTCCATTTCTTCCAAATGTTGTTTCATCCGTAAACAAGTTTGAATAGACAAACAATGGATTGGCAGTTTGTGCAATTAACAACCGGCAAAAGTTCTTCCGGGGCGACTGCTCTGAGGATGAAAAGACCCTGCATACGTTTTAAATGATACAGGAGCTGCTGTTGAAGTACCCTACATCAGGTACTATGATATGTACGACATGCTAGGACAACTTGGCGTGTGCAGATAACTGGATCAACTCCGACAGCCTATAGAATGTATTCTTCGTGGTCAGGCGTACGAACGGATTACGATCTCCCTCGATCCATAGATTGTCATGCCACAGACCCTATCTCAGCAAAGCGCCGATAAACAGTAGTCAAGATTGGATGACATGGTTGCCTTCGGTCTGGAAACGCAATCTGATATAGACGTGCAACCATGCATCAATTACCATTCACGTAGCCGTTTGTAAAAATCATTTCTGCCTGCTCACGGTATGAATATCCTACCATTGTTAAACGGGACTCTTCTCAGTTAACGTACTGCTACACACGTTAAACGTTGAAGATAGACTAACCAGAAATGTACACGATTGACAAATGTAACCTCGTCTACATGGCACCACGGCGCCATCTACGGTAAACTTTCTTTAAAGTTAAAAGTACTCACGGTATGAGTATAATAATAGGTCGAGACTATATATCTAATGTGTTTGGAACCTAAATCTTATTTACAAGGTTGGAATTACCTATATATACGTCATATATATATATATATGTAATCTCATTAATTGAATTTATATTTAGTGGATATTTGTGCTTGAGCCGATATCCCAATTTTTTATTTTTTTAAACTATGTCAGTTTGCATCTATCGGCTTGTGCATTCAACCGTTTTATTAAAACAAAATACGCCTTACTGGCAGGATTCGAAACTGCGTCCGTCTTGTATGGGAATACCACTTCACGTGCTTTAAGGTCATTCAAATACAGAAAACTTTCTTTTTTAAAAGTGTAAGTTTACGGTTACCGGCCTGTGCAATCGAGGATCTTTCTAAAGAAAATATGCCCTTCGTTACGTTCCGAACCTGCTTATGGGGGGTATTATCGGAAAAGTTCAGCAGTGGGATCTTCTGGTAGATTTCTTGACTGATTCCAATCATTTGAAACAAAGGATAGACTGTTTGACGATGGTTCTCATGGATGAGCTGACGAACGTTTGATCATTCTGCACGCTCATAGTCTTAAACACACACTAGACATTCCTTGAAACGCTTGTTCCATTAATCGCCATTGTAGAATTAAAACTTGGCGTGCTCCATGCAAAATTTGATCCCGGCAAGTTGCTAGAATATGTCAACTGTCGTAAAGATCACAGAGTCGTTACAATGCAACGTTTCTAAAGTCTTCCATAATAATAAATGTATAGAAAAGGCTAAAACACTAATATTTCATGATTATAATTTATTACATTGGAATCGTAATCACGATCCAATTAATCAGACCTACAAATTCCAAAAGAAATTCTTTTTGAATTTGTAGGTTTGATGATTTGGATCGTGATGACGATTCCACTGTAATATTAAGTTGGTGCAAAATAATGTCATTTTTTGACGTTCAACAACGTCAAAAACGACATTATTTTTTTGACCAACCTAATAAATTATAACCATGAAATATTAGTGTTTGATCCTTATATTATATTCTTACTCTGTCCTGGACATTGAGTTCTACTTGCATTCTTGGGAATATATATATATATATATATATATATATATATATATATATATATATATATATATATATACCCTTCTCCATCCAGCTATGGGTAAAAAGCAGAACAGACTGGGTTTTAAAGCCTTGGATGGCAACTGGTCTAGGAGGAGGACAACTCTGAATTCAAAACCTGCGGAAGATCGTTTGGGAACCTTCTGGCACGTACTGCACCAGATCTCTGTATTCGAATCTTCAAAAGGTGTGGGTGGTCCTGCACCGAAACCTTCACCACTATAACCGCAGCTGTTGTCGGGCTGTCGGTTTCCTAGGAACTGATCTGCTTGACCCACATACGTCGAATTCGACGGGAGAGTCGAGTATATATATATATATATATATATATATATATATATTGACCACTAATGTTATCTCTCTCTCTCTCTATATATATATATATATATATATATATATATTATTAAGATTTATCTATGACTTCCGTCATCTATTCGCTCATTTCCGTTGAATAGTGAAACCATGATTTGCATAGTTTTCGAACATTCCTATATATATATATATATATATATATATATATATATATATATATATATATATATATATTGAAAGATTTATCTCTGTGTTCAACAAGGTAAGTAATATGATTTAAACAGATATGAAGGAATTAAACTTGGCTGTAATATTTAGATGCACTTTTTAAAATTTAGCTCAAGTATTTACTTCTTAGACAAATTTTTTTGATATCTCTGAATAAAACGCTTTGAGCAGAATGAGAAATGAAGATAAAAGTCTAATTAGGAGTTTCATTGCTGACGATATCGCATTGGAATTTCCATTAACTCTATTGAGTAACTTGGTTGTAATCGATTTTCTTAGTAGTGAAGAATCGATTGATTGATTTTAGCTGCAACACTGGCGATAAAGTGTTAATTTCGTTAAAAAAAAATTAAATTATTGATTTGTTGAATATATTGACCTCGTAAATAAATCAGCTAATTTGGCAAATATTGTTTATAAACCGAAAAAAGAAAAAAAAAGAAAAAGAAGAGAGAACACAAAAATGGATGTTTTGTATTTCGTTGTCATCTGATTCTTGACTTTTTTCGTTTTATTTTTTTTATAAATTATTATCTCGCAATCTAAACAAACGTAATTTAAAAGATCTTTAAAATTTTTCAGATTCTTGATCGAACCTTCCTGTTTACGTTTAATTTTGTGATTATTTTGATGCAAATTTCTCTTCATAAAATAAACTGTCTCCACATTAAAACGTAAATTAAAAAATTCAAGACATAATCATTTTACTCCTTCCGGATAGCTTACGACCGTATCACGTTGAAAGATCGGTTCTCGTACAATCACCGAAGTTAAGTAATGTCGAGCCTGTTCAGTACCCTGTTCAGTGACCACTTCGGAATAACAGATGCTCTAGGCTTTGATGTGCGGGTGGTATAATGGATAATGACTCAGAATTGTTAATCAGAGAGCCGAGTTCTAATTTCATTTGGGCTCGTTAAATCCACTTAAACGTAAATACCCTTGGGAAAGGTATGAATCCAGTTATTCTTCCGCCAGCTATGGGCTAACTTGGAAAACTAGTTTAACTAAATCATTATATATATATTTTAAGACTATTTTTTATGTTTATACGTTCTTTTTATAGATACAAATATTTAAGTAAATGCTCTGTTTATAATAAACAGTATTAAACAACATTTACCGAATTTGCCTGAATGTCCGACACATTTTAATAGAAAATATGCGTCCTCCGACAGGAATCGAACCTGTGTTCTATACGGAACCGTCATATATGTTAACCATGTTCACCATAGTCTATGAATATAGAATACAACGCAATACGTAATCTGTTCAATGAAATAACGTTAAAGATTAACACTCACGAGTCAGACACTCTACTGAATCTGACTTTATCGCCAATACCACCACCAGCTGTTCTGTAATTCTTTAGTCTTCGATATCAAAGGCTGCCAGTGAATATTCGGAAAAAAAATGGCCGCCTTTATACACGTCGCATTGAATATTTTGAGCCTTCTGATTGGTTAACCCTTCTATTGGTGAACTATAAAATGAGTCAGCACATTTTTGGCTGGCTGACTAGTACACCAAGATACCCCAAAATTCTAACAATACAGCCTGACGTGCTTTTACCGATTGAGCCACAGAGGAACGTATCGGTTATCAAGGTCGATTTTACTGTTTTTAAACCACAATTCTCCATAATTTTCTTTCATACAATCATATCTGCTCGATGTGTATCCAAATGTAAACAAATGACGTCACATTATGAAATGGACTTTGTGCTGTCGGTGCATACACTAGTATGATGGATATGTTGAAATGCTTTCGTTTCAGTTTAAAGTCAAGAATCCTTTCAAATAATTAGCATTTCTTGAACTAGTATCAATCTTACTCCTCTTTCATTTTTTTTCCGCCTGCATATATGATGCTATGTTTGTCATTGAAAAAATCGCCATTGTTTGCCCACCTCGTTTCACATATGCCTAAAATATTGACATTTAGCCTGCTCATTTCCTATCTATATTTCCGAGATGAGGTATTATGTACACAATTTACATTATTCGGACTATTGTCCCCATCTTTGTCGCCATATTTACTACAACGTTTCGGACTTTTAGTATCTGTCTATATTTCTGAGATGAGGTATTATGTACACTATTTACATTATTCAGACTATTGTCCTCATCTTTGTCGCCATATTTATTACAACGTTTCGACCTTTCAGTATCTGTCTATATATTTCTGAGATGAGGTAGTATGTACATTATTTACATTATTCGGACTATTGTCCTCATCTTTGTCACCATATTTGTTGCAACGTTTCGGCCTTTCAGTATCTGTCTATATTTCTGAGATGAGATAATATGTATACTATTTACATTATTCGGACTATTGTCCCCATCTTTGTAGCCATATTTACTACAAAGTTTCGGACTTTTAGTATCTGTCTATATTTCTGAGATGAGGTATTGTGTACGCTATTTACATTATTCAGACTATTGTCCTCATCTTTATCGCTATATTTATTACAACGTTTCAACCTTTCAGTATCTGTCTATATTTCTGAGATGAGGTAGTATGTACATTATATACATTATTCGGACTATTGTCCTCATCTTTGTCGCCATATTTATTACAACGTTTCGGCCGTTGTACGCTCCGGCCTTCCTCAGGTGGTTGGAATGTTGAACTGAACCCTTTATTTCGCTCACTGTGGTAGACTGTTCTAGTTCCACGTGCCATGTCTAATGGATGCCAGTTATCAGTTATTTCCTGTTAATTCCCCTCTCCAGTTTCTCCACTGCCTTAACCAGGTATTGAACTCACACTCCTTGGGTCCTGTCACTGGATCTAACTAACGCCTTTATCCAAAGGAAAAAATCAGTCGTGGCTTCCAACAACTTGAAGAAGGCCGGAGCGTACAACGGCCGAAACGTTGTGATAAATATGGCGACAAAGATCAGGACAATAGTCCGTATAATGTAAATAGTGCTCATTTTCTGTTTAATAATTTCTAACTGGACAGAGTGAATTAATGTTCTAACATTTCATGTCCCGTGTATTTGATATTTTCAAAAATCCGGCAGACAAAAGATGAAATTATTTGAAGGAAAATATAGACCCCCCCCAAAAAAAAATTAACGGAAATAAAAAAACAAAGCAAAAAAAAAAATTTTCCTTAAAAATTGGGTCATTTTTACAGGGATGAAATAAAGTGCAATATTTATTTAGTCTATTTTAATTGGGTGCATGAGCACAATAAAAATGCATTCGCGGTATGGAAAAAATTAATGCAACGAAACCTTTTAATAAATTAATTCATACTTTGGTGCAATAAAGATAGGAAGCTTTATGAAGATTCAAGAATTACTTCAAATTCTGAAGATTTAAAAATAAGAATGTGTCAAGTGTTATTGATTTTTCACTGTAATTTTTTTTTTTAACAAATGAAAAACAGTTTCAAGATAAAAATGTTTCCAATTCTATTGGACGGAAAGTATTTTTCTAACAGAATATTTTATAGTTTTTCATCTTCGTAATGGCAAAAACTTTATGAAAAATTGAATTAACTTTTTAATCTAAATGGATTTTTCGTCACGGATGTCAATCTCGTCAAATGTCTGTGGGAAATTCCATATGGATAGATGGATAAACATCAAGAGAGTGAGAATAAGATAGATCGATATCAATGAATAGAATGAGATAGGTAGATCGATATGAAAAGAATTAGATAAATAGATAGATAAATAGATATACAGAGAGTGACATAAAAAAAAACATGCATAGTTTGCCAGAGGTATACAGAGAGAAGAAGAGAGAGAGAGAGAGAAGAAGAAGAAGAGAGAGAGAGAGAGAAGAAGAAGAAGAGAGAGCGATAGGGAGGGAGGGAGAAGGGGAGAGATGGAGAAAGAGAGAGAAAAGAGAAAGGGGGGAGAGAGAAATAGGGAAAAGCTTTTAGTTTTCATGTCATTTAGATTCTTCAGAGGTTTTTAATGCAAAAGCGATTATCACATCTTCTGTCTTTCTAATAGCAGTTATTGTTTTTTCTCCCCATTTTCTTTCAGCCTCAGTAACCCTTTGCTTTTTAGTGGTATTATCGCGTTACAAGGGGGGGGTTGAAACGGTTAAAAAAGACAACAGGGGGATGTACATAGATGAAGAAGAGAATGAGATAGATAGTTACTGAACAGAATGAGATAAACAGATGGACATATAATGAACAGAATGGCACAACTAGATGGCTGGGATAGATAGATAGATAGATAGATAGATAGATAGATAGATAGATAGATAATGAACAGAATGAGATAGATAGATAGATAGATAGATAGATAGATAGATAGATGGATAATGAACAGAATGAGATAGATAGATAGATAGATAGATAGATAGATAGATAGATAATGATAATGAATTAGATTAGATAGATAGATAGATGAATAGATAGATGAATAGATGAATGAATGAATAATGAACAGAATGATATAGATAGATAGATGAATGAATAGATAGATGGATGAATAGATAGATAATGCAGAGAATTAGATAGATGAATGAATAGATAGATAGATAGATAATGAACAGAATGAGATAGATAGATGAATAGATAGATAGATAGATAGATGGATAATGCAGAGAATTAGATAGATGAATAGATAGATAGATGAATAGATAATAGATGGATAATGAACAGAATGAGATAGATAGATAGATAGATAGATAGATAGATGGATGGATGAATAGATGGATAATGAACAGAATGAGATAGATAGATAGATAGATAGATAGATGAATAGATGGATAGATAATGAACAGAATGAGATAGATAGATAGATAGATGGATAGATAGATGGATAGATGGAATGGATGAACAGATGGATGGATGGATAATGAACAGAATGAGATGGATAGATAGATGGATGGATGGATAATGAACAGAATGAGATAGATAGATGGATAGATGGATAGATAGATGGATGGATAGATGGACAGATGGATGGATAGATAATGAACAGAATGAGATAGATGGATGGATAGATAGATGGATAATGAACAGAATGAGATAGATAGATGGATGGATAGATAGATGATAGATAGATGGATGAATGATGGATATTGGTTTGGTGCAAAAATGATGACGTAATAATGTCGTTTTTGATGTATTTTTTAACGTAAAAAACGACATTATTACGTCATTATTTTTGCACCAACCTAATAGATAGATAGATAGATAGATAGATAGATAGATTTGACCAGACTGAGATAGATAGATAGATAGATAGATAGATAGATAGATAGATAGATAGATAGATAGATATGAACAGAACTAGATAGAGAGATAATGGGCAGAGTGGAAAACTAAACAGGAAAACAATAAAGAGTACAGGATAGATCGATAATGAACAGAATAAGGTAGATAGATATATAGATAGATCGACAGATAGATAGATCGATAATGAACAGAATGAGATAGATAGATAGATAGATAGATAGATAGATAGATAGATAGATAGATAGATGGATAGATAATGAACAGAATGAGATAGATAGAAAGATAGATAGATAGATAGATATTAGGTTGGTGCAAAAATAATGACGTAATAATGTCGTTTTTTGATGTATTTTTTAACGACAAAAACGACATTATTACGTCATTATTTTTGCACCAACCTAATAGATAGATAGATAGATTTGACCAGACTGAGATAGATAGATAGATAGATAGATAGATAGATAGATAGATAGATAGTGAACAGAATGGAAGAAATAGAGAGATTAGCATCCAGGTCCCACCCTTTTACTGTTCAAATAGTTAACTGTAACCACAACCTCTACTCCAATAGTTTCTTTTCTCGTACTTCTCGCCTGTAGAACACACTTCCCTTTAATTGCTTCCCTGAAAACTACAATCTTCAACAATTTAAGTGCAAAGTCCATCGCCATCTTCCGTCTTGTAGAAAATCCCGTTCATCTTTTATCTTTTACTCAATCCCGCCAATACGCAGCCTTTCCTCTTTAATGAACAGAATGGGATAAATTTCTGTCTTTCCCCCATCTATCTATCTATCTATGAAAGTGAAAAAATGCTAGACGCAATCATGGCCTGACGATTGCGTCTAGCATGAAACAGACTGTCGCCTCTAAGTGTTGATTTCAATATTCACTTTTATATTTACACACGCTCTGATATTGAGCACTTTATCCCATAAATATACCACACCTTACGACTATATATATATATATATATATATATATATATATATATATATATATATAGATAGATAGATAGATAGATAGACAGATAGATAGACAGAATGGTCGCGTATTTTAATTGACCTGATTTTTATATTTGAAAGCTCTACATGTCATTTTTATTTTTTACTTATATTTTTTTACACGTGTATTGAACACTTTTTAATACTACTGTTTTCTGGTCTGATTCAACTCTGACCATTAACCTTTATGTATGCAGTTATGCATATATATATATATATATATATATATATATATATATATATATATATATATATATATATATATGGAATAAATACATAGAATACACAGAATTGGATAGATAGATAGATAGATAGATAGATAGATAGATAGATAGATAGATAGATAATGAACAGATGGAATTTAACAGATAAGCAGATAATCAACAGAATGAGATACATAGATAAATTACAAATAGAAAGAGATAGCCAGATAGATTATGAAAAGAATAACACATAGATAGATTATTAACAGATTAAGATATATTGATGCATAGATTATGAAAAGAATAAGATAGATAGATAGATAGATAGATAGATAGATATAAATAGACAGAGATAGATAGATAGATAGATAGATAGAGAGATAGATAGATAGATATAAATAGAGATAGATAGATAGATAGATAGATAGATAGATAGATAGATAGATAGATATAAATAGACAGAGATAGATAGATATAAATAGACAGAGATAGATACATAGATAGATAGATAGATAAGAATAGACGGAGATATATAGATAGATCTAAACGTATAAATCTGAAGCCTGCAACATTGTAATCCTTGAAAACACTCGAGTGATTTGTTATCAACGAGAAAACAAAATCTTCGGGTTGATGTTTTAAACAACAATGGAGAGTAACGATATTTTGAATAGATGTCAAACGTGAATTCTAGTTATTGTTCTCTAACGATTCCAGAGAGCATACAAATTAGGCAAACACAAAAAGATATTTAAACAAAATTCTTACATGACTAAATTCTTCGGGAAATGTCATGGCCATAAAACAGCAGAAATCTTAAAGCAGAACTAAAAATGATGCTATTTCTTTCAGGACGTTGACGATCATGGTTCTCCACGGAGTTTATCTCAACGCTTTCCAAAGAGGAGATCTTGGGACTAGGTTAAAATTTATGAGCACTGCGTTGCTGAACAATTTTAACCCTTCAGCCTGACCTAGGTCAAAGTTCGCAAATAATTGGTATGCAATGTTTCACGGTAGATATAAAAATAGTTACAAGTGTTTACCCACCTTTCAACCAGTGGCTGGACATTAAGTCATTTATCTCTACCACCGTTCAACCGGTGGCTGAGCATTAAGTCATTTTTCTCTACCACCGTTCAACCAGTGGCTGGACATTAGGTCATTTATCTCTACCACCGTTCAACCGGTGGCTGAGCATTAAGTCATTTTTCTCTACCACCGTTCAACCGGTGGCTGGGCATTAAGTCATTTTTCTCTACCACCGTTCAACCGGTGGCTGAGCATTAAGTCATTTTTCTCTACCACCGTACAACCGGTGACTGAGCATTAAGTAATTTTTCTCTACCACCGTACAACCGGTGGCTGGCATTAAGTAATTTTTCTCTACCACCGATCAACCGGTGGCTGGGCATTAAGTCATTTTTCTCTACCACCGATCAACCGGTGGCTGGGCATTAAGTCATTTTTCTCTACCACCGATCAACCGGTGGCTGGGCATTAAATCACTTTTCTCTACCACCGTTCAACCGGTGGCTGGGCATTAGGTCATTTTTCTCTACCACCGTTCAACCGGTGGCAGGACATTAAGTCATTTTTCTCTACCACCGTTCAATCGGTGGCTGGGCATTACGTCATTTTTCTCTAACACCGGTAAATCGGTGGTCAGGGCTCAACGGTTAATCCTTGTCCTGACCTCTCGGTCAGGTGGTTCTAATGAATTTGAAAAAAGCAACTGTCAAGTTCCACCTTGAGATTGTGTCAGGAGTATTTGTAATTCTATGTCCGAACTCTTTTACTTCCCTTTCTTACTTTCAAAGCAGAATAAATAACTTTCCTATGCATGCCCTTACACTAACGCCCACGCTTCTGATACTAACTCATATGAGGATAGGGGTGCACACTCACCCGCGAGCAACCTTCGTTACCCTCTTTTCCCAATGGTCTTTATTCTTCATGGAAATGAGCGCGCTTACCTTGGTACACTAGGTCTCTGGTCGGTAGGATGCTTCTGACCCAAAGAGAAGTTCTGTTGCCTTGACTTCTTGGCGGACGAGACACGTACACTCGGAGTATGTTTCTTGGGTTGTTTGCTCCGTTATTGCTTGAGGTAAGCGTTTTCTAGATTTTGGTGTTATCCGTCTGGTCAGGGATCCGAACATTCGAGTAACTTCGGAGGAGGCTATCCTATCAGCTGGTGTATATTAGTGATTTTCCAAGCGTAGCTTAGATGCGACACAACGCCGGAAACTTGGGGCATCCAGTGAGGATCGAACTCACTATTCAGTCGTAACCGTTTTAGCGAGACAAGCTTGCTAACAATTACACCACGCCGAGGTGCCCTCAGCTGGTGTGTAATATCGGGGCAGTGTACTGCTATTTTGTAAATGATTTCTGGACTGTGTAGTAGTCTCTGGTTGGGCCTCTCGCTGCCATGATAGGGGTACTGTTACGAAAATATCTCCGGACAAATCAACTTGTGCATCTCCAATGGGCCTTCTAGTTATCCACCAAACCAACCAAAACTAACATGAAAGTGGTCAAATTGAAAACGAAAAATACTAGCAAACCCAGCCACTATAACCACACCCTAGGTGTACCATCCCCTACACCAATGTAAAGGGTCTATGTTCAAGTGGAACTCCATATTGTTCAGTCTAAACAGGGTATCAATAATTCAATCCCATTGTAGGACCTCAAAATCCCGGGTTATTTGACCATTGTAATAAAATACGACCACTGAAGTCGCCACGGACTCCATGCCTACATCAAGAAAGGTTCCTGATCTCTCGTATATCTGCTTCCGCGTGGCACTTATCAGTAGTACCATATTCATCTTTTCACTGTATAGCCCTCAGAAAGAAGAGTCGTTAATAACAGTCCCGGTCTATTCACCCATTATAACAAAATATGGCCACCTCAATTGCTATGGTCACGAGCTTGGTGCCTCCATAAAGAACTGATGTCCCTATTGCAGGGACACAAAAACAAAAAAGAAAACAAAAAAAAAAAAACGAGGACTCTGATCTCACGTATATGTGTTTCCGTTTGTCACTTATCAATAGTACCATATTCGTCTTGCTCTGTATCGCCCTCAGGATGAAAGGTCGTTAATCTTCGATCGAATATCAGAGAGTATTGACAATATCCTCACTCTAATACCTTTGGCTAGCTTTCACGTATGCGATGATTTTAATATTCACCACAAAGAGTGGTTAACCCGCTCGAACAACACTGACGAGGAAGGCAGATCTTGCAGTGACTTCTCCATCACCTAGGAACTATCCCGGCTCATTGAAAACTCCACCCGGGTACCGGATGCGACGGGACAGCAGGCGAACCTCCTCGACCTTTTTCTAATACCCTTCCCTGACAAAGGCTTAGCAATATAGCCACGTTTGACCATTCCCTTGTCAATGTCTAGATTGATTCCAGATCATGACATCCGCTAATTTTCCGTTCCATAGTTATATTTTTTCGCTATGCGAAGGCAGATTGGGACAACTTTCGATCCTATATGACGGAAACTCTTCTCCCAAAATTTTTCAAACATGCAGCCGCTAAAACTGCTATCTACCAAGATGGATCCTTTCTGGAACGGATTGTTTTATAATCCCCCTCCCCACAAAAAATTTCCAGCAAAAGCCAAACAGTCAACCCTAAAAGCATTGCAGTCATAGCTTATGGAAACTAATACTTCAACGCCTATCGCAAGGAACCGTTTAGTTTTGCTCTTACTTCTTTCAGAACTGCCCACAGTCGCTGTAAGAAAATTCTGGAAAACGCCAAGTGCAGTTACGCGGGAGCTGTTCAGGCCAAGGTTTAAAAGAAATAGTGCTCACTATTATAAATATTAGGTTGGTGCAAAAATAACGTCGTTTTTTGACGTTCAACTTAACGTCAAAAACGACATTATTTTTTCACCAACCTAATAAGTCATATCTTCCACCAGAGACAAGGCAAAGAAAGATTATATCAATTGCTAGGTCGGCTGCTAAAAACGTTGGTTCGCTTTTTTCGCGCTAGACAATTTTTCTCTCCTGAATTTATCATTACATATTTAGAAGTCTATCATGATTTAAATTCTAGGCTGACAGATTATTTTCCCGCGTTTTTTGCTGCTTGTCGAACTTTTTTTTCTGGTTCTATGCTTTCCACCCAACTTTGGCCTCCAAAATTTTAAATGTACCGTCAATCATTATCTACTTTTTTTCTTGATTATTCTTCTTTTATTCTCGTTCCTAAATAATGTTTTCTTCTTTCTTCTTTTTTTTTTTTTTACACTCAATAACGCCTTGTGTCTTAGTGGCTTTACTGCCTTGATTGGGCTGATATGATTAAAATAAGAAGCTTTTTCGACCAACCCTTATCAAATGGGATCGGCCTAAAAGTAAACTTTATTCATCATCGCACGAAAAAAAAAAATCACAGATATTGGGCGAACATTGTCCGTCAGCAAATGTCGTGTTCTTTTCTCCCATATAACGTATGTCATTCGTTTATTTATGTGCCAATGTGAATCTGTTTATACTAGTCGCACCTCATAAAAATTGAAATGAAGGATGAAGCAATATGTCCCACCTTGGATCAGGAATGGCCAATCATGTCAAAACGCAATTTTGACGTCTTTGTAGAGTATTTCGGATTCAGCGATTGGCTAACACTTTATTGACAATTCTGTCTGTGTCGACACTTTCTCATGGAACGGATTTAATATTCTAAGTACGGTACATTCGTCTTTTCACATATATTTTCGAATCTCTTTTTTATTTTTAGATTCATTTCTTTACACCATGTTATCAGGCGTAACCAAATTTAACCTACTATCTGTCAATTGCGTTTACTTTTATCATATTGCATGAGAAAAAGAGACCACTTAAACCGTTTTATACTGTTTTTATCGGTAACCCTATTTTATGTTTTAGCGTTTTAAACTTGACAATTCATTTACATAAAATCAGAAAACTCAGCCGCTTATGTCAAATTATGAGACATTTTTTTCTAGTCACCACTTCTTCAAGTTACATTTATGTTTTTATTACGCGTAAAACTTTGTTGAAACGTAATGATTTTTAGGGTTTATTAATATACCAATTTATATATATATATATATATATATATATATATATATATATATATATATATAGTGTGAGCCGAATATAAGAGACCCGGATATAAGAGAAACCCGGATATAAGAGAGATTTTCTCTGGTCCCAAATTAGAGCCTGTGTTACCGAAACAAAAATAGACCAAACCGGATATAAGAGAAATCCGGATATATGAGACTTATTCTCCGATCCCGACAACTCTCTTATATCCGGGTTACACTGCATATATTATTTAATATAATTTATTAATTAATTATTTATTAATATTTATTAATCTATTATTTATTAATATACCAATTTACACTTATATATATATATATATATATATATATATATATATATATATATATATATATATAAATAGTTTAAATAATTTACAAAAAAAAATAACCTTTTATGAAGTCGTTAAAAAACAAATGTTACGGCAGTTTTTTTTTATATACACAAAACCCTTTCAGAAAGAAATAAAATAAAAGAAAATAAATAAATCTCCATAGACACGTAAACCAGACTAGGCGAAAACATCTTCCGTTTTAAATTTAGACACCCCTACCTTACCTTGACTTGACATCTATGAATGTAACTCTATACTGATTCAAATTATTAACACCCAACACCCCTTCCTATTTAAACAATCGCTCTGGCTGTTACCATGGAAATTTTGATTTCAATAATGAATATGCTATTAAAACACGTAAATTTCAGAAATAAGTTATTGCAAAAAAAAAATTCGCTTGAAGATGGAACAGAGCTTATTTTAATTCAATTTAATTTAAATAATTATATTGAAATTTTCGGCTCTTGTTTTGAAACATGAGAACTCTTATGTAGCGTGTTGGAATCATATTTTTAAATAAATAATTATATCTATGCTCTACTTTTGTATCGAGCACTATTTTTTAAAAATAATAACAAAAATAGTAAAAACCTTTGGATTATTTACCTAACGAGTTCTTTCCTATTTTCTATATATTTTCACACAGACACACACACACACACACACACACACACACACACACATATATATATATATATATATATATATATATATATATATAATAATGTGAAAGGCTCAAACACTAATATTCCATGGTTATAATTTATTACATTGGAATGGAAATCATGATCCAATTCATCAGACCTACAAATTCAAAAAGAAATCGGAAAATATAACTCCGGATGAAAAAAAAAAATTTTTTTAGTGATATATTTATATATATATATATATATATATATATAGTAGGGTGAAAGAAATATTCGTACACATGCAAATTATTAATTTATTGTATTTCAAACTAAGGAATAGACATACTTTTCATATAATTAACTGTACACAGATGCAGAATAACTAAATATGTCCTCTGTGGCCAAATCGGTAAAGGCACGTCAAGCTAAATGACGGTTCCGTATAGGATACAGGTTTGTAATCCTGTCGGAGGATGAATATTTTCTGTGAAAATTTCTCGGACATTCAGGCCGGTAAATGTTGTTTAATACTGTTTATTATAAACAGCATTTACTTAAATATTTGTATCTTTAAAAAAGATTGTATAAACATAAAAATGGCTTTATATATATATATATATATATATATATATATATATATATATATATATATATATATATATATATATATATATATATATCTCTCTCTCTATATATATATATATATATATATATATATATATATATATATATATACATAACTAGAGTCTTTAAGAATACTTACTTACGGTAACTTTACCGGTTTCACAGTTCTATGATTTTCGAAACTTAACTTAATGGCGAGATATGAAGATATATCTCGTGTCATATATATATATATATATATATATATATATATATATATTTATCAGCAATTTCCCTCTTATATAGATTTCTTTGAAGACAACTGCCAAAGAACTACAGTTAAGCTTTTTATTACATTTATCTTACATTCGTGAAAGAGATTTCTTTTTTGAAGAACTGTTCAACTGATCTCTGGATCTGACTGACTAATCTATTAACCATTGTCAAGGAATTATTTTTGTTTCTCTGAGTATAGAGTATTCTATTTCCCAAAAAGTATTCACTTCTACGAATTCAAAAAAAAAATAAATATATCCATATTTCTGAGGTATTGTAATTATTTACATTATTTCGACTGTTGTTCACATCTTTATTGCCATATTCACGACTTCTCGGTCGTTGTACGCCCCGGTCTTCTCCAGCTGATTGGAATTTCGAACTCATTCGGTCCAACGAGAAAATTCTAGTTTCATGTCTCAGTTATCGCCCTTTAATTCAACTCTACAAGTTTTCGTTCACCACTACAGTAGCCAACTATTGAACTCACAACCTCATAATTTTGGGGTCATGTCACTGGATCCAATCAACGCTTTTATCCACAGGGACATATGCCCTTGAAGACATCTGTATGCGAATTTTTGGGACTTATAAACTTAATGTTTCAGTAATCAATTTTTTTTTTACCAGAGCTCATATTGTAGTTTTGTTGTTATTACTTGTTTCCATATTGTATTCATTTCTATGCTTGGCCGGCTCAGGAGATTTTTGTGGCCTAGCATATGTGCTGGTTCCTTAAGTTTTTGTATTTTCCAGTGATGCTCTCTGTCTACTATTTCAACCTCATCCCACACACGGGGATCTCTCCTTTCCCTCCTCCTGTGGTCTGGTACGCCTAATTTTTCTATTTTCCCTCGTGTTACGGCTTTACGATGTCCTTACAGTGTTACCATAAGGAAGCGGCCAGTTTCACTTTTATATTTCTTACCACAACTGCACGGGATGGCGTACATGAATTTCTTAGTAATGTTCTCCTTTATGGGAGGTCTTACTAGGGAGAGGCGTCTACGAAATGTCGAACCACTTTTGAAGATTGTCCTGTTGTTATATTGACTACAGATCTTTTGTATTTTCTCCGATAATCCCTTCATTTAAGGTAGGCAGTCTGAAGCTGTTTTGTGAGTGTTGTTATCCACTTGTACCTTTCTATCCCAGTTTGTCATACTGCTGCCATGTACTCAGGGTAGTTACTACGTTGTACGGTATTGCTTATATTGATCTTTTGTTGGTCATATATCTCTGGGTTGCCAGTTATGACTTTTGCTCGATGTTGTAACCAGCGGACGATCCTTTTCTTTACATTGTAAGAAAAATAAAGTTTTAGCATAAATTATTCGAGTTCTTTATAGAACTCATGAAATTGTTTATTCGTGTCTGCATAGAAAATATTATTGGAATATTTTTGCATCTAGTTCATATTTTTATGTTTCATTTTTAGAGTTACTCTTACCCTGTGCCCGGGTGGGCTTTATCATCTCTCATTTGCGTCTCTATCTTCGTGCAGAGTGCAATCAGGGGCGACTCCGTGAAAGGACAGTCGCAACTGAGGAAAATTATATAGAGAGGTGCCTGGCCCTGGGGAACAGCTGCCCGAGGCCGTGCCTTCTCATTGCACTAGAGAGAGGGATCAGTGCACGTACCGAAGCCAGCGCAACCGACGGTTGCGGAGGCTCGGGGAATTTTTGTTCCTGGCCCGGGTGCACGCGCTCGGGCTCCCCACATTAAACCGACCTTGTGTCACAACCTGACCTCGTCGGAGTGGGGGGTGAGTAAATATCTACTCTTACCCTGTTCCCGGATGGGCTTTATCATCTCTCAGTTGCATCTCTGTCTTCGGGCAGAGTGCGACTTGGTTACGGCTCCGTCGGACAGAGACGCAACTGAGGAAAATCCCCTAGCCCTGGGGAACAGATGCCCGAGGTTGGACCCTCTTATAGCACTAGAGAGAGGGATCGGTTCTCGTATCAAGGCCAGCGTAACCGACTGTTGCGAGGGCTCGGGGAATTTTTGTACTTGGCCCGAGTGTATGCGCACCGCTTCCCCACATTTAAACATGACCTTATGACCCGTCTCAGTAGGGTGGGTTAGGGTAAACATACTTACCCTGTACCATAATGAACAGGATTTTGTCTCACAAAAACTATATGTAAAAGCAGATTTTAAAACTCTTCCGCGTCATGCACTATTAAATAAAAACAATTCTAACTTTTGTCTTTTTCGATTGAAAAAAATATTTTATTGATTCATATCTGTCTTCAATGCACCATTAAATTCAGTCTTGATTTTTTATTTTTATTTGTTGTAACTTTTGTCTTCTTTATTGCCTATTTTATATCGGTGTAACTGTATGTAATATAGTGATGTCTGAATTTTCTTCGTTGTTGTCTGTTCGGGTCAAGTAACAAAGAGTTTTTACTTACCATAATTCCTAATATATAATACGCCTTCATCCATAATACTCACCCCTAAAATTGTGCTGAAAGTGTGGGAAAATGCTTCTATTCACGCGTAATACGCTCTTATTTGGTTTCGTTTGGTCTGGTTTCTTTTACAGCATATCAACCTCACTGGGTTATTTAATGCCGACAACATTCTTATTGAAGAAATCTACAGCTGGTCATATTTTTTTTCGAAGAATGTATAGATGTTTGTATTGCTGGTATTTTTTTTTAAGTATTGCTGATAATAATTTTTCTTTCGAAAATTATTGCTGGTAATATTTTTTTTTTATTGCAAAGTATTTCTGGTATTAAAACATATTTTTACACAAATTTGGGTTTCAACTATTTGCCCATAGCTGGGACCCTAACAGGTGCTACCACCCCGGGTGAGGGTGGACCGTGGAACACCAGCAATTAAGAGGTGGTTCCACGCTTCTCAAAACCTCATCAGAGGCCTTGCTGTTGGACGTAGTTTATAGTCATACCCAGGACGCGGATGTAGTTTATCATCATACCCAGGACGTCCTCTTGTTTGGTAATCAAATCCTATAAATGGTACCCCTCTCCAATTTCATTACGGTCAACGTTTCCTACATTTGTCTATATTTCTGAGATGAGGTATTATGTACAGTATTTACATTAGTCGGACTATTGTCCTCATCTTTGTCGCCATATTTCAAAACATGGCACGTGGAATTAGAACAGTCTACCCCAGTGATCGAAATAAAGGGTTCAGTTCGAAATTCCAACCACCTGAAGAAGGCCGGAGCGTACAACGGCCGAAACGTTGTGACAAATATGGCGACAAAGATGAGGACAATAGTCCGACTAATGTAAATACTGTTTCCTACATTTATTTAAAAAAATGGTTTTAAATATAGAATATTTTTCTAATTTAGTTTTCTGATAATTTTTATTTTATTTTACGGCAATTTTTTAAAGATTTTTTGTAGCTATGCATAATACGCATCCTTGATTTTTTTTTTTTTTTAGAAAAATGCGTATTATACATTGGGAATTACTGTATTACAACCAACGCTTTTATCCACTGAGTCATGTGTACTTGGAGACGCATTTAATGTAAAACTTTATTTGACATGTACAGCTTTTTGAGTTCGCTTATGTTTTCGGAAGAAACTCAATATATCGATCTGTAGACTAAAACAAAATTGTATCACGACAGTCTGCACTAAAATTTATGGAGGAAGGGAAATTTAACTAAGCATGTAATTTTGAGGAGCATTCATTCTGTATATTACCGTAATTCCCCTTGTATAATACGCATTCATCCATAATACGCACCCCTAAAATTATACTGAATGTGTGGGAAAATGCTTCTATTCATGCATAATACGCACCCCTTGTTTAGCAACCAAATCCTATAAATTGTACCTCTCCAATTTCATTACCGCCAGCATTTCCTCCTCTTATTAAAAAAATGGTTGTAACATAGAATAATATTATTCTAATTTAGTTTTATGATAATTCTTATTTTATTTTGCGGCAATCTTTTAAAGATTTTTTGTAACTGTGTATAATACGCATCCCTGATTTTGCTTACTGTTTTTTTTAGAAAAATGCTTATTATACATGGGGTATTACGGTATTTATTTTGTCGATTTAGTTCACTATGTTTAACTTCCGAACAACGTGTAACTCGCTCTCGATTCTGTCCAGGATTACTTCCTACCTCTGTTTCTTCGTAATAATGGCAATGAAGCTAACCAGCCAAAATTAAATAAACACAAATAAAAAAAAATAAAAAAAATGTTTATTTTTTTTTCCAGCTACATGGGAATGAAACTTAAATCTCGACTGGAAAATATTACATTATTCAATAAAAAAAAAAAAGAAAAATGCCTTTCTGCCTGAATGAAAAGATATTTTCGTTGTAAAATTTATCTGTTCGTGGCCTGACTAATTAAATTGTTATAGAAAATGAATTTGGCAATGTGGCGTCCGGTCAGCTTCCCTGGGTTGATATCTCTTTCTTATCGATGTTTTCCCTTCTTTTATTGATTCTATATTTCACCACTTGGCTGGTTCGCCCGGAAAATTCAATAAAACACTCGTTTGCAGGGCATTCACATCACAGACGATACTTTTCTAGACTATGTAGTATTATCAGTTCTAATGTCAAAGAGATAAGTCCCGAAATGAAACCTGATACGAAATAATGATATTGATAATAATAAGCCAAATTTAAACTAATATATCAGTACCTTTAGAGAGATAAGCAATAAAACTCTTAAGCTAACTGCCTTATTACCTAATCAGTCAGACCAAATTTGCTCTGATTCAATAAGAGAATGGAAAATTGAAAACAGAGCGATCTTAACATATACTTTATTGCCAGAATCTCAGAAGTAAAAGAAACACACACACACATACAAAAGTAAAATCAACAGAATTTGCAATAGTGAAAATAACCGTTTTCATACAGAAAACTTGAGCATTCATTGACCTAAAAGTTTGAATTCATTTCGGTATCTAGCCCCCCCCCCCACGAGGGTTGCATGTGGCACAAGGCCGAGTTTATCGTGGATTTCCCGAGCCCGTAGGCTCGGCCAAAAAATGCCCGTATAACCCGTATAAACGAGATCGGGTTGGTCATTTCTCCCCGAACGAGACTCTGCCCTTCGGCGGAGCCTCGTCCGGGTTCCTTTCTGTTCAAAAGCAGAGAGTTCGACCGTCAAGTCGAGAAGCTCGGCTTGATTCATGAATTGAATGAATGAGTTTGAATTCATTTCTCATGTCCACTAACTGTTATCAGTCTTTCTAGAACTGATGCGAATTTCCTTCCTAACCTTTTGTTTAACATAGTGTGGAAAGCTAATATCTTGATTACATCATTAATAAAAACCGGACATATTGAATTATTGACACTATTTATATTCGAACTGTTGTCTTTATCTTTCTTGTTTTTATCACAATCTTTCGGTCGTTCTGACGTCCGGCCTTCCTAAGGTGTATATCGATCTGTGTAACCTCCAGGGAATTTCGAACCGGACCTTTTATTTAATCTACATGCGTAGACTGTCTCATTGCTCATTTCTAGGGATATCGTTTAGTTCTTAGTTTTAGAACAGTGCAGTTGTTCTCACACCGTGCTAGTACATAATGCCCGAACCAGGGATTGAACTCATAGCCATCAAATTCAAAAACCAACGCCTTTACCAACTAGGCCCTGTAGGACATATTAAAATGTTAATAAGGAGAGAAAGAGCAGGAAAAAAAAAGAAAGAATTAGCGAAATCAATCGAAAAATGAATGAAACTAAAAGCTGAGCGTCTTTCGTTGACATTTTAAAGCTTTATTCAAGAATAAGATAGATGTGCACGAAGATTAAAATCAGTCAGTTATGTGCCACACGTGATAGACGCTTAGACGATCATGTATCTTTCGATGCATGACTGACGAGGCAGTTTTTTTTTACCGCAGTAGGTTGACATTTCTTTCTGCAGTAGACCAGTTGCCATCCAAGGCTATAGAACCAGGTCTGTCCTGCTATATACTAATAGCTGGGGAGACAAGAAGAGGATGCATACCTTTCCCAGGGGTATTAGCACGTAAGTGAATGTAATGGGTTCGAGTGGAATTCGAACTCGGCTCTCCGATTCCTCAGTTCAAGCCGCTATCCATACTGCACAAGAAGGATACAAATTAAGTGGTGTTTGATCTTAAACAATATTTGCAACCTGTGCAAAGAGGAAAGAGGATTATGACATTTCCGATTCCAAAGAAACCTTTAAACCAGAATTCCTAGCTCTTAAATCCTTGCTTACATATATGACTCGATAAAAAAAGTAATTAACCCCCACCAATACATTTACAATGCCCTTCTTCTTCTTCTTCTTCTTCTTCTTCTTCTTTTATATATATATATAACTATGAACCTAAAGAGGTAGGTTTGCCTGGCTCTTTACGTTCATAGTTAGATTTGCTCTACTTAGTGTATTGAGAACTTTATTTAATACTCGTTTTCGAGGTTTTTTCTTTGGACTCTGAACTTGGATTCTGGACGTTTGTTTTCGCGCCTCAATTTCATGTTCTTAGTTCTTTCTTTTTTTATTCCTTATTTTCCCTTTGGTATTGGTTTGATCATTTACAAGCCAAAAAAAAAACTAAGGTTTTTCAAGACGAGTATAATTACTAATATTTATATTATATTATATTATATTATATATATATATATATATATATATATACATATATATATATATATAACATATAACTAACAGCGGTAAAATTTATATTGTTACCTGATGTAAACTAACAGCGTCAAAATTTATACTATTACCAGATGGAAAATAACAGCGGGAAAAATTTATACTATTGCCTGATGTAAACTAACAGTGGTAACACTTATACTATTACCTGATGTAAAATAACAACGGTGAAATTTATACTATTACCTGATATAGACTAACAGCAGTAAAATTTATACAATTACCTGATGGAAAATAACAGCGGTAAATTTTTTACTATTACCTGATGTAAACTAACAGCTGTAAAATTCATATCATAACCCGATGGAAAATAACAGCGGTAAAATTTATACTATTACCTGAGGTAAACAGCATCAAAATTTATACTATTCTTTGATGTAAACTAAGAGCGGTAAAATTTATACTATTACCTGATGTAAAATAACAGCGGTAAAATTTATAATATTACTGATGCGAACTAACAGCGTCAAAATTAATACTATTACCTGATGTAAAGTAACAGCGGTAAAATTTATACTATTACCTGATGTAAAATAACACCTGTAAAATTTATACTATTACCTGATGTAAAATAACACCTGTAAAATTTATACTATTACCCGATGGAAAATAACAGCGGTAAAATTTATACTCCAAATATATATTTTATTGTTTCCTTGACGTGAGAGTTCATCATACATAAAATATTGAATTACTTAATTACTCTCAGTGATACTTGAACACTGTTGATAGATTTTATTTCGCTTATAGTTATGTAGTCTTTATCGATATTTAAAAGCAAAATCATCTGCCCGTTTGGATATAGCTTCAGTTGAAAATCATCTGTTTCACGCTTCCGTATTTGGTGGGCATAGATCCAACGTTTTTTTTTTTTTTTTTTTTCAATTAGCAGACGAGAATAGACACGATCATTGCTTTTATTCTCTGGAGAATAAAGAAAGATTTCTTGAAAGAGACACTTTTTACGCGTTTATTTGGAGTTGATATGAGGCTAGTTAAATGGAATTGACAATTCGAATCTCGACCCAGTCTGTTGCGTTCATTCTGTTCAATATACTTGTGAAAGGCATGCATTTCATCACCCCTGGTTGCAGTTCTAGCTTAAAACTAGACTCTGTAACCTTGGAGAAGGAAATTTTGAATTCTGCACTGTCCGGGAAAGAAAAACAACCCCATTATCTCCCAAAAGAAAGCAAGACAGTTCGCAGATAATAACAAAAAAGAACGGTAAATAATCACAGTCGCTTACGTTTGAGTAAAGAAAATCGAGCTAAATACATGTCCTAAAATGTAGAAATCTACTAACATAATATTGATGAATGCGGAGTGAGGATGATGAAACAAAATGGAAGAGCTATAAACGACGCATTTCACTTCAGCTTCTTTAGGTTTGAATGTAAACCAAAACTGTATGAAAGGAAAATACTGGGAATAAGAGGACGCTATAAGTCAAATTAACCTAATACATCTGATGACAAGACACCAGAAATCGTCTGTATCTGCCTGCCCTTTATATATATATATATATATAATTATAGATAACTAGACTCGTTTCGAAAAACCCTCGATTTTTTGATTTGCTAATAATCAAATCAATCTCGAGGTAAAAAAAGGTTTTAAAAAAAGAAAGAGGTACAAACATGAACTTCTGTCGACAAAAAAATCGCACAGATGCAGGCCTGAAGCCCAAAGAAAAAACCCCGATACGAGTAAACAACTAACAAAAGCGCTCAATACAACCGTAGAGCAGACCTAGATTGTCAGGGAAAGTAAGGCTTACTTTTCCTGACGATCCGTTTAGGTGAAACCTAGGTAGGTTTGTCTGGCTCACTAGGTCTATCTATCTATCTATCTATCTATCTATCTATCTATATAAAATCATTTATTCGAAAATTAAAACATAAAAATGTTATAAAATCACTACAAAAATAGCCATTTTGTTTCAACACTTCTGGTGTCTTCTCACGTGATAGTGTTGAATGTAGAATAAGGGTTTTAACCCTTTATTCTACATTCAACACCATCTTAACATTTTAAATCAGTTCACCAAAATCAGTGAGTATATATATATATATATATATATATATATATATATATATATATATATATAGGATTATGCAGTCTAAATGTTATTTTTACCTTCTTGAGGAAAATTTATTACAAAGTGGAAAATGTTTTCCGTGTTTAAGTTCTTGTCCTTACATATGCACTGCCATGAGTGGGAATGCTGAAATGTTAAACTGATGAATTAAAAAAATTATATTAAAAATATCACCGCCCCCTCTTCTTGTGTAATGCCATCAACATGAAAATCATTTTAATCTGATGAAAGGGACGAAACGTTAAACAATTTTTCATTTTTTTCTTCTTTTATTTTTGGAAATATTTATGGAAGTGTTCAGGAAAATATCGATTTCACAATCATGTTTCACTGTTCAAAAATAATAGTTCTGTCCATGGATAATCTTGTTGAAATATCGTGCCCTGGACATTGTCAATAGAAAAGTGGAATTGACTGGATAGGAAATAGATTCAGTTAGTGGACAAGGCACGATGTTCTCCAGTGGGGGCAGTGGGGATCTGGAGTGTGAGAGCTGCGTGTATATTGGTTGACTTCCTTGCTTGCAGCAAACAAAGCTGAATTGCCGTTGAAAAATTACACAAAAGGTCGATAAGATAAATAAAAAAAAAAAGAGGTACAAGAAAAATAAGGACGTTGTTGAGGAATCCCATTGCCAACAAAGCTGGTCGAATGTTAGTTTCGTTCAGAGCGTTAACGATAGTGATTGAGGAATAAAAACGAAAAGCAATTCCGATTATACAGGAATAATTGAGATTCGATTAAGCACTAGTGATCACCATCATTGATAAGAGTTGATAAATTTATGTGATCCATGTGTACAGCATTGTGGGCACGTGGCCGAATGGTTAGAACGTGAGACCCGGGTTCGAATCTCACCAGAGTCGATTTCTCAGTAAGGAGACTTCCTGATGTTATCGGACTGGAGGGGTCGATCCCAGCGTGTAGCACCCATGAAAAGTGCCTGAAAAACCATACCAAGCCCAAGTCTTGTGATTGAAATTGGGTTGACGGAATATTGACGGGAGATAACTGTGCTAGCACAAAATCACAAGTCATCGTGGCCGAGGGCGTGAGCGTGCTAGCCTTGTTCAAATTGTTGATCATACTAGATAACACGCTCTTTACCAGAAATTGTAACTAAGGTTTTCTCAGCGTAGTTGCAGTATAAAAGCACAGATGGGCTCTGTGGATGTTGTGTAAACACAAATGCGCCTGACCAAGCGTCTGCAATAGGGATTGAATAGCCGCCATAGTAGACGGGTATCCTCGAATATGAGTGGCTAGCTCTACGAGGGGCCGGCTATGCTTACATGTACAGCAAAAGAATGTCAAACATAAAATACGAATGTAAACCCGCGTCTATAAAACACAGTATCTAATATTATAATCCAGGATTTATCTTACATCTCTATAATTCAGCCATTCATCCATGCTTCGAATATTACTACCACACATGGTCCGGTTCCCCTTGGGTTTTTTGATAAAATCCAATATCATAGGTTCTGATCTGGCAGTTCGGCTGAAGACACTTTTCCACCGCCTTAAGGTTGCCTCTTTGTGTCTTTTCTATAAATACTTTCATGGTAATTGTTCGGATGAGCTCTTTGCTGTGGTACCTAGACATTTTGAATTTAAGACTGGCGTCGAGATCTCATCAGTTTACAATTGAGCTGGTTAGACGTAGTTGTAAATTCTATGCTAACAGTTTCTTTTCTCGCACTTCTCGCTTTCTGGTTCCATGCTTTCCAGCCAATCTGCAAAAATTTAAATGCAATGTCAATCACTAACTACTCTCCCCCTGACAACTCTTTTTTTCTACCCGCTCATTATTAATGTTTCTGTTCTTAATTCTTCCAACGTTGTAACCCAACGTGTCTTAGTGGCTTTACTGCCTTGCATGAGGTGATATCGATTAAAAAAATACAATAAAAAAGTTAGCCTGGTTTTCCTCAGCAATACAAATTCAGGAGGATTTATACCCGTGTTTTATTGATTATGCAGGAGCGTTTGATAAAATACGTTAGGTAGCCATGAGATATGTGGGAAGGATATTAGAATAATCCAGGACCTATACTAGCAGCAATCCTGTATCCATACAAATACATTGAATCAATAGCCTCACATACCGTTGTGTCGTTCCAGAAGGTTTTTCACGCCTGAATCCACCCTTCAAATCTATAAATCAACCATTCCTCCTTTCCATAGAATACTGTTGCCATATATGGTTTGCAGTCCCCGCTGTTCGTCTCGAAATCCTCGACAAAATCCAGAGACGGATATGCAATGTGATGGGTCCTGATCTGGCATCTCGTCTACAGTCACTTTCTCACAGCCGTGCTGTTGCTTCCCTCTGTCTTTTCTACAAATATTTTCATGGCAACTGCTCTGGCGAGCTACTTTCACTGGTACCCCAACTGCATGAATTTAAGGGTGCTACTAGGTTGGCACCTCGGTCCCACCCTTTCACTGTCGAAACAGTTAAATGTAATCGCC
This sequence comes from Acanthosepion pharaonis, assembly GCA_903632075.3. NCBI lineage: Eukaryota > Metazoa > Mollusca > Cephalopoda > Sepiida > Sepiidae > Acanthosepion > Acanthosepion pharaonis. Next base: position 260,553 of record CAHIKZ030000864.1, on the reverse strand, counting down.
TCTTCTACTCCAACAGCTTCTTATATCGCACTTCCCGACAGTGGAACTCCCTTCCCCTTACTTGTTTCACTCATAGCTATAATCTTCAAATATTCAAATGTAATGCCAATCGACATCTTTTGATGCCTTGATCTTGATCCCCGTCCTTCTCTAGAACCTTTCATCAAACACTCGTCTTTATTCTTGCTCTCTATCCTCTGTAACCCGTTGCGTGCTAGTAGATCTCCCGCCTTGTTTGGGGGTGAGATACTTAAAAGAAAATACAGATAGAAAATGAATTCAGCGAATATATAAAAATAGAAACAGGTGTAAGACAATGATGTGTCTTCTCACCGGACTTTTTCAACATAAACATCGAGACAGTTCTGAGACAATTAGATGTCCTACCAGGAGTAACCATTACAACACGTCGAAGTCTTCCCAAGCCCAAAAGTATGGGCACTCAGTGAGGATCGAACTCACTACCAATTCGTAATTGATTTGACGAGACAAGCTAGTTAACTATTACACTACGTTGAATGCTGAATATATGGGCACCCAGTGAGGATCTAACTCAATACACAGTCGTAATTAATCTAGCGCATCAAACTTGTTAACCATTACAACACGTCGAAATTCTCCTAATGATTTTTTAATCGTAGCTTAGATGTGGCACAAGCCCAAAAGTATGGGCACCCAGTGAGGATCGAACTCACTACCCAGACGTAATTGACTTGAGGGGACAAGCTTGTTAACCTTTACACTAAGTTGAAGGTCACCTTGCGGTCGTCCTCATGCGTTCGCTCTGTTTTCGTCTTATATTGGAAACTTAAACAAAGAATTCCATGGACGTGATATTTATGCTCAGAATGTTATCAGAAAGAGCAATATAAAGACAGAAGGACGTGTACCTGTTGTTTTATAGATTACGGAAAGGCTTTCGACAAAGTACGCCACAAAGGTCTATTAGAGCTGCTGGGCAAGTTTGTTATATTCAGGAAGGACATTAGAATAATCAAAAACCTATATTGGCAGAAAATGAATTCAGTAGATATATGAAAATAGAAAGGGGTGTAAAATAAGGGTGTGTCTTCTCACTGTATTCATTCAATTCATACAGCGAGGCAATTCTGAGAGAATTAGAAGTCCTACCAGGATTCATTATTGGCGGCCACAATCTTAACAACATAAGATATGCAGAGTGTTCTCATACAGAAGGTAGTGAAGGAAAGCAAGAAGAAAGGACTAATTATCAATTGCAAAAAGATTGAATGCATGTTTTTTGAGCAAAGTTTACAGCCCAGCATGCAAATTGCAAACAGGTACAACAATTTAGATAACTGGAAAGTGTTTTAACAAAAGATAGAAAGTGTAATACATAAATCCGACCGACTATTGCTTTCCAAAACCTAAACAAAGTATTAAGAAACAGAACAGTTTCCTTAGAAACAAAGCGAAAGGGTACAGAACTATTATGTAATATCATTCCACATAGTGAATGCTGGGCCTCACACATAAAAAAAAGACTTGTAGCTACAGAAATGTGTTTCTACAGAAGGATGCTGAGGATGCTGTGGACAGAATATGTGAGGAATGACGAAATTTTATTCAAGAACCATCAAGAGAACGGTGAATAAGTTTTAAAAAGAGGGAACAGTAGAGAGTAAAACTGGATCAGGAGGTCACAGCTAAAATTGTATAATATTTTTGACACCGTGTGTAAAAATTGGTTGGATGCACATACAGGAAAAGAAAGGGGAAAAGAGTTAGTGCGAGTCCAATAGGTTCACTTGGCAAAGCAAATCCACATTTCTCTCCGCGTCTCTATCTCCAATACACCGTCAGGAGTGGAAAGCGAACAGCTCTTGAATGAGCGTACCATGCTTTTATGCACCTGACCCAGTCAACCAATGAGCGCACAGAACCAGCTAATAAAAATGGCTAGAAGCGACACCACCAATTCCATCAGCATGAAGTGCTGCTCGATTCACTGTCCGTCCGAAGGTCGCCGATTCGTCGTCTCCACACTCCCTTGCAAAACATACACGCAATTCTGGCCCTTTTGGATCGCCGAAGTAAGACACTGCTACACACTGCCATAGGCTTTTCTTACACATGCTGTCATTAGACACTAAACAACACTTCAGTAATTTTAAACATCCGTCAACGTCCTCGGTCCTATTAAATAGTTTAATAAACATTCTTCTATTTTCCTCTAATCGTGAAAATGTGGGATTTTTGACGGGCCTCAAAAGTGGAATAGCCTAAATCGTACCTTCATCTGAATTCGACCCTGTATCTACGTCTCGGCTATTTACACTTAATCTAGAATGGCGCAACGAATATATTTGAAAATGGTTAGCCGATTAGTCAATAATAATTAGTAAGAATAATCATGTTAACAAAAGGATTAAAAGTAGACAACATTACAGTGTGTAATAAGTCAGATAGACAAAAAGGTGATGACATGGTTATTTTGAGATGAGAACAATATCTGAGTATGAGAGATTTGGTTGCTTAACGATTAAAGCATTGTTCATGTAAGACGGGATCCTGAAGTATGAGATACAAAATGAAGTCTTCTTTTAAACTGCTTAGTTATTCGTAATTCGGTAGGTTAAATATTTCAAGAAATAGGTCGACCATAAGACTCTTAAAAAAAACAGAAAATGGAAAAACGGAAAACAAGGAAAATAAATGAGAAATCTTCGACAAAAATATATAACGATGAAAACGTATCGACAGTTCAAGACTTTCCTTCCTCCAAACTTGACCTCAGATTTGTAAATCTTTTTGAACAATTTAAGTAAAAGCAACGCACTGAAGTGATTAATTCATTTTGAGAGGTTTAAACAAAATTGGAAGGCGAGTTTTTGATAAACGAGTAGATCGGACATTTTAATGATCTTCAGTAGTTTGAAGAAAAAGAGAGTTAATTGAAAAGTTGATTGAGCTGAAAAAAAAAATTAAATTTTTGGTCGGAAAAAAAAATAGTAGGAAAAATGAAATGGTGCAGGTGCTATCATTATAAATAGACACTCTTCAAGAAGCGCTTTGTCTTTGGAAGTGAGGGTAGAAACAAACTCAACAACAAATTCCATTAGATAAATAGAATATAGCAGATGTCATGATAGCCGGTGACGTCAGACGTGAGTGTCATGACGTCGGTTTTTTAGTTAGAGAAACATCGGCGGTGAAATTGACTCATCTGAACTCACCTCTTTTGGACTTGTTTTATTTTTAATCAATAGACGCACTTTCATTTAAATCAGTGTAGACATATTTTCAGTTTAAAAGTAGAAAAGCTCCGACACAAGGAATTAAACTTCTTCTTCTTCTTCTTCTTCTTCTTCTTCTTCTTCTTCTTCTTCCGTGTGCAGGAAGTTGGCGATCATGTGCATTTCTTGCATCATTTGATTGTAATACACGGAAAAAATATCCGCGAACATGAACGGATTATGCTAAAAATAAGCAGACATAATGTTTGTAATTTATTTAATCAGGTATGGCTAAAAGAGAATTTGCAACCTAAATACACACGCACACACACGCGTGCACACACACACACACACACACATATATATATATATATATATTTCTGATGGGGATATAAATCCAGTGAGAGCTCAATGTAGACTGCAGAACATTATAAGGATAATAAGAAGAAGGCGGAGACGTTAATTATCTATTTCGAATATCTCAGTGTTCACGAATAAATTATAATCAAAATGGATTATTAAAGTCACCGTATACTACTTTCATATATATATATATATATATATATATATATATATATATATATATATATATATATATTAATTTGTATCTCGACACATTTTCATATTTGTGAGGAAATTGTCCAACATTCAATGCCATATGGCAGGACTGGTATTACGTAGCAGTTTAGTTCCTTTTCTTTGTTTCTCACGAAATTTTCCCGTTTCTTAATACTTTGCTTAGCTTTTGTAATACATCTTTCGCTATTCCGATGTAGTAAAAAAATACCAAAGGGAGATAACAAATAGCATTGAATTATGCAGCTACAACTTTATTAGAGACAAAAGCAAACTTGACCATTGAAAACTATATATATATATATATATATATATATATATATATATATATATATATATATTGTCGTTTCTAGGAAATCTTCCATGTAAACAGAAATAGACTATCATCACTGTCTTGTTCATGTGTTGCTTAATATATTGTAATGTAATTGTCATCATTGATAATGGCTTATGTAAGCCGAAAGCTCAGATAGGATTAAAAAATATCTATCAATATTGTGGCTTTCTTTCTTCGTTTAATGATAGTGTTATTGAGCTTATCAGACGTTATGAAAAGAATTTACATAAAATAAATAGACAACACTTGTCTATATTATTTAATGAAACATGTATTATTGAAAAGATACTACCTAAATACACACACACACACACACATATGTATATATATATATAATTTAGGTTTATGGTTAAGGTTAGATTTATGGCTAGCGATGGAAGTGTTGACAAAAAAAAATTAAACGATTTTGCTCATAGTTATAAAATTAAAAATAATGTTCACTACCAGCAACGAAAGAAAAATCCAACGAAATTGTTTTTGCTGTTCTTGGTATAAAATTATTTATATTCTTCGGACTGTTGTCCTCATAACTGCTGCCATATTTACGGCGTTTTGGCCGTTATACGCCAGGCTCTTCCTCAGGTGGCTGGAATTTCGAACTGTGTTTATAGTGACACATGGCACATGAACTACATCCACTTCATGGGTAAGACGATAAACTACATCCACGTCCTGGGTAAGACGATAAACTACATCCGCGTCCTGGTAAGACGATAAGCTACATCCACGTCATGGGTAAGACGATAAAATACATCGACGTCCCACGTATGACGATAAGCTACATCCACGTCCTGATAAGACGATAAACTCTATGTACGTCCTGGGTAAGACGATAAACAACGTCCAACAGCAAGGCCTCTGAGTGTGGAACCACCTCTTAATTGCTGTTGTTCACAGGTTCACTCTGAACCAGGTTTGTAGCACCTGTTAGGGGTCCCAGTTATGGGCAAATACTTGACCCTGAAACTGGGGCCAAAACACTATGAAAGCGTAAAAATAGGTTTTAATACCAGCAATACATTTTTGTAAAAGGTTATTACCAGCAATGAATTTAAAAAAAAAAGAAATATTACCAGCAATACATTTTTGAAAAAAAAAAATTACCAACAATAAAAATCTTATTGGCATTAAATAACCCTTTGAGGTTGGTATGCCGTAAAACAAACTGAACCAAACTAAAACTAATTTCTTTTTCATCTGACTTGAGTATTGAGAAAAGAATATTTTCTAGAAGCAGGGTAAAAGCATTGGGATATATTTTTTAATGCAATCTTTTATATTTCGGTTGATTGTTGCTTTATACACTGGACTATGTTCTTAAAAAAACAAAAAACCGTAACGATTTGGTAAAAAGTATTTTGTGTCATTATTTATCGTTTCAAATCCCAACGTTCAAATTAAGTGCAATACCACGGTCCCAGAATCGATCTGCCTTAATGTGTTTTATCCAAATTAATCTCAGAATAATCTATTATCTGCCTCCAATCTGTTTATTATAGTTTCATGACGGCCTTTGGTATCTTCTATGAGCCGTGTTCCTTCAAGACATAGGCGATCATTGCTCTCCACAACTTCCTAACCTTTATAGCTCATAGAAATATCTATGTTTTTACTACCACTTCAATTCCTTTTTCTGGCATCTGTTGCCTCGTTGGTCACTTGCTGTTTTTATTTGTCCCTCTTGTCATCAATATTTCCTGTGAGTGTCAATTTTTCCAGGCTTTCTTACCTCATTATATGCCTGCGAAATTTCGATTGTATCTTTCTAATTTTTTTTTTTCATTTTTCTTAAATCCTTACCTATAGGCGCATACTTAACTCACCGTGTTCACAGCATGGAAAAAATCAAATTATATTCTTAAATAGCCGCGCCAGACTAGACTTTTGTATGGATGTCATTCATGGCACCAAACACGTTCAGAAATATCAAAACTATCAGCTGTATACAACCACTTTCTAGGATCAATGGTTAATATGGCCACGAGCGAGTGAATCAATTCCTCTTTGAACATTGTGGACAGAATCACTAGCAAATAAATGCTTTAAATAACAGAAACCACATCATTTGTGGACTACCAACAGCAGCAACTAGAAAAATGGATAGCACATGTAACTGGAAGAGAAAATAATGGCATAATCAAGAGGCTGACATAACAAATAAAAGGTTAGAAAGGAAACCGCCCCATTAATACTGGAAAGAGCGATAACAGCTACTGGACTTGAGAAACCTATTGTCCCGGAAAATTGTCTATAAAGAAAGATTTTATGAATTCCAACCAACAGTAACACTGGCTACTCAGTCAATCAATGTCAAATACTTCCTTATAAGGAAACAGCTAATATTACTATTACTGTTAGAAACGAGGAGAACAGATACTACACTTTGATCCTAAACCGATGTCCAGGGAGTGTATAAAAGTGTAACATGAGTAGAACTTACTGCTTGGCCAATGAATGCCGAATGTTTCCTTATAAGGAAACGGCTAATATTACCATTGTCATTAGAGATGAGGAGAACTGATACTACACTTTGATCCTAGCCCGATGTTCAAGGAGTGAAGAAAAGAGTAAGTCAAGTAGCATTGGCTGCTCGGTCAATGAATGCCGAATGTTTCCTTATAAGGAAACGGCTAATGTTACCATTACCATTATGTAGAACTTCATCTCTGAATAAATACCACACTTTGATCCCAGTTTGTTGGCCAGGAAGTGAAAAAAAGTAACTCGAGTAACACAGGCTGCTCACTCAATGAATGTCGAATGTTTCTTTGTTAGGAAAAGGCTAAAACTATCATTAGCATTAGAGAGGAGGAGAACAGATACTACACTGTGATCCCAGTTCGACGACCGGGAAGTAATGATAAGTAACTCGAGTAGCGCTGGTTGCTTGGCCAATGAATGTCGAATGTTTCCTTATAAGGAAACGGCTAATATTAGCATTACCATTGTGTAGAACTTGATCTCTGTTACTTTAAGCCTCATCTTTATCTGTCAGAAAATTGTCAAGAATCCGCTGCCAAACAGAAAGTCTGATGTTGCATAGGTCTTGAACACTCTCTATTTGTTTCAAATGAAAATCTGTTTCTTAATACTTTACTTAGCATTTGGAAGGCATCTTTTGTTATCTCAATATAGCTTCGGATTTCGGGGTCACATTTTCTGTTCTCTGTTAAAAAAAAACTTCCCACATATTAAATTTTTTATACCTGTCTCATATTAGTGTTATCAATCCGTAGTTCACATCTTGGGCTGTTCCTCCTGCTGACAACCATGTATTATCTCTTCTTACATATAATAGTTAGTCCTTTCTTCCCGCCTTCCTTTACGATCTCATCTAGGAGGGAATCTACTTTTCATTCTGTGTCTGCCATCAACACAGTGTAATCTGCTCACCTTATGTTAAGATTGTGCCCATCGACAATACGTCCTGACAGGGACCCTGCTTCCATCGGATAGTCACGCTGTAGAGATTGAATAAATCCGGTGGGGAGATATATGCAGTCTTCATATAATTGTTGTTTAGTCATTTCTTCTCTTTTTCTTTTACTAACTTCTGTAGGAGTTCCAGCAATTTTCTTTCTTTCTCTGTCTGCCATCAACACTTTGTCATCATATTTTGCTAAATCTGTGTCCGTCGATAATAAATCTTGTAGCGAGATTAAATGGGAAAGATAAGAAGGATAGAAATGGCAATATTCTCGATTCCAGATATTAAAGGTGATTCTTTCGATTTAATTAGAAGAATCATTAACCCTAGCTAATAAATGGTGACCATTTCATTATCCAGTTCATGACTGGCTGCAATTAATTGGCTGGATACCTGATGATTATAGATTTCATCTTTCTAATATCCTTGTATGCATACAACTATATCTTTGAAATCTCTTGGGAATCGGTCGCCGTGACAAGCCACTGATCTAGAACTTTCCATGTCTTCAAAGAATTTTAATTTCCTGTCATCAGCATGCTTCCCAACTTGTAAATGCATGTCTGGTTGAACGCAAGTAATCGATGCTCGAACTTATATTCTGGTTTTCTCAAAAGCGTTGCATTCTCACGAAGTATCCATGGCTAGGTTGAAAAACTTCCATTTTCAGACATTGTTGATAGTTTTCAAAACAGAAACAAAAATAACCATCCCTATCCAATGATAAGAAGTTCCACCCAGATAACTTCTTGCGAATAATGGTTGCTTTTTGGAACAATTACCTGAGAGGATGCGTTCTTGACAACCGATATCTATCCTACATAATATTCATTTCTTACTTCATTCTCCTCTACCTTGAGTGGCTCTTGTGTCTAGTATTGTGTTGAATTAGCAGTATAAAAAAATATTCAGGTGACGCGTGACCGGGGACTATAAGTATAAACGTAGTTTCTGGAAATCGGTGTTCCAGGCAGTATCTCCCTAATGCATTAATTGATTTCCCGAAAGTGGAACTCCCTTCCGCTTACCCGTTTCCCTGCTAATTAGAATCTTCAGAAATTTCAATGGAACGTCAATCGTCATCTCCTGTTGTCTTGAAACCCGTTAATCTTTTATCCTTTCCTCATTCGCCTCTATATCCAGTTATATATATATATATATATATATATATATATATATATATATAATTAATTAATTGATTTAAAATATGTTTTTCGCTACACAGTTCTAACCATGTTTCAAAAAATGGAAGCTAAAAGCTTCGAATTTAATTTTGTAATTAAATTAAAGACATTAGTTCCATTTCATCCTCAAGCGAATTTTGAGTAACTTATTTTTAAAATTATTAGGTTTTAGAGGCAAAGCAAAAAAATCATAATTATATATATATATATATATATATACCATAATTATATATGTATATATTGACTAATCACCTAGTTTTAAAATTACCCGGCATAAATAACTACTTGAAAAGTAAATCTTCAAATATATCCAACCATAACACCGAAGATTACCGATTTCGAATCTTCCTCCCCCTTTGTCTATTTCTTCTTTCACTTACCCCCTTTTTTGAACCTATTTTAAGACACAATTTATGTTAAATTTCGCTTTTCGTTTTCTAACTGGAAGAATTTTAAATCTATTCATCATTGAGACCGTTTGAAATCGATGAAAGGATAACTTTTCCAGCTTATTATAGAAGATACGAATGGTTTGCTTTGGAAGGATGAAAAGAAATTTCGATTATTATTAATGAAATTATCCCCTGCTGAACATGAAAAATGTGTATATTATATTTTTAGGTACGTGTAGATATTTTCAACATATATATATATATATATATATATATATATATATATATATATTATACCTATTTGTTGCGTTTGTAGATGGGAGTGTCTATATGTATACAGTTCAAGGCGTGTATGATTTTTTCAAATTGTATTCAAAATGTATTTTTTGTATGTACCGTGTTTATACGTGTATGTTTATACGTATATAGGTATATACGTTTTTATGTTTAGGTGGAAATATATATGTATATGTATTTTCGTAAGATTATTTTTGGTTTGATTCACTTAAAAAGATCCTATTAAGATTATTATTTTATTTTGGAAATTTATTTGTTATTTTGTTTTTTTATTAATAACCTATTAAAAAAAAAATACCCGGCTATTTATAGCCGGGTATTTTTTTTTAATAGGTTATTTGAAAAGTAAATCTCTAAATATATCCAACCTTAACACCAAAGATTACCAATTTCGAATCTTCTCGATAGTTCTTCCTTCCTTCCTTCCTTCCTTCCTTTCTTTCTTTCTTTCTTTCTTTCTTTCTTTCTTTCTTTCTTTCTTCCTCTTTCTTTTGCATTTTTTCTTCTTCCTCCGTTCCCTGAAAATGTGTCTCTCCTTCTCTTCCCACTCTGGTGAATAAGAGATCAACCTTTTTTCTCTCACCCACTACTGTTTCATCTTCTACGTTACCCCCTCCTCTGTATCTCACTAGAAAGATAGATCTCCGTTCCTCTCCCTATTCCTCTCCCTCTCTCTATTTCTTCTTCTTTCCTTTCCTCTTTTACACTCAGCCACTAGTATTTCATCTTCTACGTTACCCCCTCCTCTGTATCTCACTAGAAAGATAGATCTCCGTTCCTCTCCCGATTCCTCTCCCTCTCTCTATTTCTTCCTCTTTCCTTTCCTCTTTTACTCTCTACCACTACTCTTTCATCTTCTACGTTACCCCCTCCTCTGTATCTCACTAGAAAGATAGATCTCCGTTCCTCTCCCTATTCCTCTCCCTCTCTCTATTTCTTCCTCTTTCCTTTCCTCTTTTACTCTCTACCACTACTCTTTCATCTTCTACGTTACCCCCTCCTCTGTATCTCACTAGAAAGATAGATCTCCGTTCCTCTCCCTATTCCTCTCCCTATTCCTCTCCCTCTCTCTATTTCTTCCTCTTTCCTTTCCTCTTTTACTCTCAGCCACTACTGTTTCATCTTCTACGTTACCCCCTCCTCTGTATCTCACTAGAAAGATATCTCTCCATTTCTCGCCATCTCTCTATTTCTTTCTTTCCTTTCCCCTTTTTTTGTAACCTATTTTTAAACACAGTTTATGTTAATATCCATTTTTTGTTTTTGTACCTGTGAGAATTTTAAATCCATTCCTTGTTGAAATCGTTTGATCTGAGGAAGCGAAATAAAATGGATTACCATGGATTTCTGAAGTCCTCGCTTTCTTATTTACATGAGTTAGTCGTTGCTTTGAAAATTTTCATGCAACAAAAACAGACTATCATTATTGTTCAGTGTATTGGTTGATATATTGAAAAGTAAATGTCATCTTTGATAATGGCTTATATAAGCAGAATGCTTAGATTGGATTTAAACATGTATCAATATGGTGATTTCCTTTCGTCATTCAATGATAATGTTATTAAGCTTATCGCACAATATGAAAGGAACTTCCATAAAATGAATAGACAAAACATGTCTATATTATTTTATGAAACATGCATCAATTAAAAATTGCTGCCTAAATATACACAATATATATATATATATATATGTAAGTGAAAAAATTGAATGAATTTGGAAATACTGTTTAAAGCCACAACATTTGAAGATTGGAAATATTAAGAAACATCGATGTCGAGATAAAAAATTATATTTAAAAAGTAATCTTTATATATATATATATATATATATATATATATATATATATATATATATATATTCAAGCATGTTTATGTGTATTTATTTTAGTTTTAAACCGTTCAAGTCCACGAATTAATTTCTTGTTGTCTGTAGAAAATTGATAAAGAAAAATTTCAAAATAGTCTTACATATAATCTTTATTTTCAATCTCATCTGAGAGGGATTGTATACGTATGGATTTGTTATGCGTTAACATCGTAAATTCGAAATAAAAGGAAATTCGTCTAATTGAAAGCATTAAAACTAAAATAAATACGCATAATACTTTTAAATTACTTCACCAAGCATGCTTGAATATATATATATATATATATATATATATATATATATATATATATATATATATATATAGTAGACGAAAATTTAAATCACTAACAAACATCAAATTAACTTCTTTGTAGACAGTTTAGACATTCAAATTTATATCAAACATTATAATCTTTATGAACCCCAAAAATAACACTTCCAAAATAAAGCAAAATGACAGCGTCTTTTTCGAGCCTGTTCATCCAAAGAAAATTAGTGACACCTTCTCTCATGACTTCCTTCTCTCTTTTTCTCCTCTACCCCTTCGATATCAATATATAACTTCTGTTAAGTTAACCGTTTAAATTTGTCAATGTCCGGACCTCCTCAAGTAATTTTAAGTATGAAAGAATAGAAATATTAAATTACATCTAACTCACTCATGTCTTCTCCCCCCCTCACTTCCTCACTTCGTTAATTTACATATGCTTAATACGGCCCGTCAAAAATGAGTAAATTTCTTTTCATTTTTCGTTTCAACCTTTGGAAATAAAGTCTGATGATCCGCAGTCCTTTAAAAGGGCTGTGGTGAAATAATTTATTACATGGAAACTTAAAGTGGTCTGTTTTTATTTAAATTATTTGCTCTGGATTTACATTGAGCTCTCTGGATTTTATCCTCCTTGGGTCTACCCATACGGATTACCTAGTTTTCCATAAACTAACTAACTAACTAACTAACTATATATATATATATATATATATGTGTGTATGTGTGTGTGTCTGTGTGTGTACGTACACATTTTTAGAATTGTTGTTTTGTCTAACAGACTCATGAGGGGTTGCTTCCCTGAAAACTGTTATCTTGATCTTTTTATGGCCACCGTCAACTGATATTTATCTCACAAGTCCTCATAATATGCATTTGTTACTTCTTACTTCCCCTCCGTTACGAAGCTCTCAATCAGTAACCATCTACTTTGAGTGGCAATCGGGCCTTGGAATGGGGAACTAACAGTAAAAAAAAAAAAAATCGATTTTTTAAAAATATTTCCTGAAAAAAGGCAGGACGTAACTGAGATGGAAAATCCCAATAAATTGTAAAGTATAGGTGGAAAAGTAATCTCTAATTTTTAACAATTCAAAATTGACCTACGTGTGATGACAAAAGTCCACAGGTGTATGGTTTAGGAAAACTTTATTTAACTGGGGATACGAAATTGCGTATAGTGTCCTTTTATAGTCCCAGTAAACAGAAATAGCTCTCTCAAAAGAAATGGAGACCATTCTTGATTATTCATAACACTACGTTCCTCTTGGATGTGAGCTTATTAAACAAACGGACGTTAAGGATAATTATGTCAACTGCTTTTGATATTTTATTGAAAAGGGCTTGCATGAAATTTCAATTTTTGTGTCTATCAGTGATAAGGTTTTTTTTCGGAATTAAGACCTTGAGAGATTGTAAGAATTGCAATAATTTTAGTCTTCCAGTTCAAACAGACGGTCACTTCTTTACTTAATGTGATTTGGATCGAGTACATAGAACAAACTCAGATCTATAATCATCAAAACTATGCAGTTTATTTAATAAGAAAATAAATTGGTAATATTAAATAGTGTTCTATAGGAATAAAGTGTCGCGGCCGACACTTGAGTTTGAACATACATCGCCAGTGAGCAAACACAGGCGATCCCATTAATGAACTAAGTGAATCACGTGTCCATAGAGGAAACGCATATATAGGAAATCGCGTGACGTCTAAAGTCTATTTTCGTTCACGGAAATATTAATAGTCAGGGTTCAATTTTACATTCTAGCGATCCCCGACTTTTAAAAGGATCAAAATCAAATGCTAATAGACGAAAATTATTTCCCAAAACAGTTTTTATGAATGGACCAATAAACTTAAGTAGTTCCAATATCTAACAATTGAACTCAGAAACTAAAGAACTGAAGATGAAACAGCAAACTTCAAAAAAGCAATGGCTTTGCCTTTCTTATCATTTTTCTCTTTGCAGACAATATTCACGTGGACAAAGTCAGAATTACCTTTTATTAAACTTCTGTATGAAACTAAGTGAAGCCTAGCGAAAACATTAGAAAGCTTTCTTGCCATGAAAATCTGCCTTCCCCCCCTAACCCCTAGTGCTGGTGAGATATAAGCAAATCCTAGTAAGGCGGTACTTTCTTCAGCACAAGTTGAAACGTGCAAGTATAACAACGTTCTGTAGGAGGGTCCGACTAAACACGTGGATCTCGAAAGAAAATCGAGATGAACTTTGGATCTGATATGTTCCGGAAAGGGATATATTTGTTCGAAGTAGCTAACTGGTTTTTGCTACTGTAACCGGGTAGGACAATCTAGCAGGTAACCATAATGGATTGGTCCTCGTCGTAGTGGTAGGCAATAGGCGTAGGCAATATGCGTAGCCAATAGGCGCCGTCATTGTACCTCCACATCAGTCTGTATTTATGGCTGACACCAGCCAAGCATATTACTGTGAGGCGCAACCCAGGTGTATGCATATTCATTACATCATGATCATACCTGAAACTTGAAAACCTTGTATGTACAATCTATGCAACGTCCGCTGAAATTGGTTCATTACTTGATTAAATGTAGCACGTTCCATTTCACTGATTTTTGCCAATAAGTTTATAATTGAGGCGTATACGCTGCGCAGTTGTGTTTTTATTGATTCTTTGGGAATACTTTCAGTTTATTTTTTTTATTTTTTATTTTCAGGAAATTTCTTTTTAAATTTCAGTTACACCTATGACAAGAGAAATGGAAATAGGTCATAGAAAAGAAGTAAATGATGATAAGGCTTTACTTAATTAACAATTACTAAAAAGAACTCTGCAGAATTTAATTTCTAAAGCAGTAATTACTCAGCAAATCAAAAGAAAAACCTGGTAACATAAACGTGGAACTTTTTGCAGTGAAAGCAAATTCTTAATTAAAAATGAAATTTAATGAATAATCATAATTGTTCAGACATTATTTGATCCTATGAAAATTTGCTCAGAATTCTATTGGAAAGATTCACAGATGTAAACAAGAATTTTCAATTATGAAAATTATTATCAGGATTGACTTATTAAGATGTTAAGTATCCATGGATGCTTCCATTCTAATTTTAATGAAAAGACATCAAAATATTGCCTTTTTTTTGTCTCAAATTAAGAGCAAAATGTTGTCTAAAATTAACACCAAAATGTCTTCCTCGAATCACAGAAAATATGTTCCGTGTGTCTAATATCAGCAAAATGTCATCCTTGTCTCAAATGTTAACCACGACTCACATTAACAGCAACATGTCATTCTTGACGCAAATTAACAGCAAAATGTCTTCCTCGTCTCAATATAAAATATGTTCCTTGTCTTAAATTAACAGAAAAATGTTTCCCCCGTCTCATCTTAACAGAAAAATACGTCCCTTGTCTCAAATAAAAAAAAAAATCTTCCTTGTTTCAAATTAGCAGAAAATGTTAACCATGACCCAAATTATCAGCAAAATGTTAACCTTGACCCAAATTAATAGCAAAATGTCATCCTTGACTCAAATTAACAGTAAAATATCAATCTTGACTCAGATTATCAGCAAAATGTCATCCTTGACACGAATTAACAGCAAAATGTATTCTTTGTCTTTTATTTATAACAAAATTATATTAAAGTATTAAGAAAGGGAATATTTTATTAGAAAACAGAGAACAGTGTTGGACGTCTATGTAATATCATTCCTCCAGTGAAAGCTACAGAAGGATGCTGAGCATATCACGGACGGAGAACAAGTAACTAGGAAGGTTTTGGAACGTGTAAACTAAAATGACACGCGTACTCACAATAAAACAGAAAATTTTAAAGGTTCAGTGCCGCCTAGTGAGGAGTGAAGTCTTATTGAATTTGGCAATGACCTATTCAAAGCAAGAGGGGCAATGGAAAACGGCGGGAAACCTGCCAAACAAGCGTGTTTTATGGTGGACAGGTAAAAGGACAAACATTGCTAAGATTTATAAAGGATAGGAAGTTGTGGAGAGTTGTGATCGCCCACGTCCTCTCGGACATTTCCCCAGAAACTTCCCATCTGCTCTTAAAGAAAGGTTTTACTTGTAAGTGGCACTTTTCGCAATTCTTACTGACAAGAAGTACCTTATCGAACTTACATTCCAAGGTGTTAAGGTATCGATTTGTTTTGTCTCTCCCCAAAGAGCAAGCCGATTGAGTCAGACACTGCCAACCGAATATTCAATTGTAGAAAAAAAAACGAAAGCAAAAAAAGAAAACAATAAAGAAAAGTACTAGAAAAGTTCGTGACATTGTTCACTTCGTAAAATGGGATATTTACTGACGACGATAGAAAAGAAATCGGAATTTAAACAAAGATTGTCACCAAATCATTTCAAATCCAACTTTCTTCTCTCTTTCTAAAGTTTTGTGTCATTTTTCACGTATTACGAGATAGAAGGAAAGAGGCAAGACAAATAAAATCAAAATGTAACGTTGTGCAGGAAAGGTGTCATATTAATAACTAGCAGTAAAGCCCAGCTTTGTCAGGGAGTAAACTTCCTCTGAATGGAAGGTCATAATCGCTATACTCATTTTGTACACGCATGTAAGGCTGAAGTTTAGTAGAACTGATGGCCGCCCACGTAAAAAACGTAATGTACACAAATTGTCGGTAATTATCAGCACAACAGAAGAAAAAATTGTAAGTCTTAAAAGGAAGCAATGGGCAGCCATGATAGAATCAGCCGTTTCCCATTACTAAGACATCTCCAATTAAAAGTTGTCAAGTTCAATACGAACACAGGCCTTAGGAAGGTTTTGGTGAGTTGTGGCAGATGGCTTTGAATTCCGATGGGATTGTTTTATTATCCCTGAGTGCAAGACCTGGTAACTGGTTAGTGGATTTGTCGGATTTTTCTTGCGGCCCGTAACTGGGGATCACACATATTTCACTTCTTTTTACCTTTTTCCCAGTAAGAGAAATACCTTCCAAATTGGTATTGAATTGTGCGGAATTTCTCGACACATGCCCCTATCGCAAACAGAACCCCCTAACAGAAGTATGGGAAGGTGTCGGGGCGAGTACTGGTAAGTGGCACAAATTTTTTGTAGTTTTTAATATCCAGTTGAGGCGAGCATGAAGCGCAAGCAGCGTTACCTAAAGCACCCCTGTTCACACAAGACCTCGCATGACCCCGGAGCGTAAATGGGCCAATCGGCAGCAAGCATTACGCATCACGCGAGCCACGCGTGACTAATAACACCAGTCCGATTGGCTTTTAGAGAACAAAGTTCAGCTGCGACAGAAATCCTTCATTGTGATAACTTTTGAACCCGAAACCAAAATATGGCCATTCTTGTCCTTTCTTATAAGCACTTAAACCTGCCTGTTTTCTAATTATGCTACCGCTATTAATTCTGACATGAAAAGTGCCAATATCTGCTTCTGTGCAGTGAACGCACATAATTACACAAGCGGACGTCCGATCAAAAATGAAAAATTGATAATATAGATTTAAATATTAGCTTAAATCAATTTTTGGTACCGTCAAAACCTCTGCAGGACCATTAGCAGTAACTGTGTTAAATTTGGTTGAAATCGGTTGAAAAATGTAGGAGATCCGATCAAACATATAAACGAACACACACATACACAAACACATACACACACACGCATACACACATACACACATACATTCTGCCTTTTATGTATATGTATATAGATTTTCGTAGATCTGCCGTGTGATTGAGATCACCGCTTATTTTCCGACTAGCAGTAGAGCCCGGCGTTGCCCGGGGATGTAACAGTAAGAGATAGATCAATTATCGACCATCATAAAGACTGAAAAATAAAATTGACAAAGATTTTTGTTTAAGGTTGACGGACATGCATGTCTTAATTAGTTTTTTTTTTTTACGAATTGGTCAAACCCAAACTCAAGCAAAAACATTGTTTTCAATCGTTATGCGTCTACCGATTGAGTAGAATTTTATTATAAACAATTGTCTTGTAAATGGAATTTTTAAAGCATTCTGAATGTAAAAATAAAGAAAAAAGTGTGCAAGACAATAAGAAACACTACCTGCCTAAAAAAATGTGAAGTTTTATTGAAATCGGTTCAAAATTGTAGGAAATCCGATCCCATATATAAACGAACACAGACACACACACACACAAACAACCTGGGTTTTATAATAAGTATGAGGAGAAAAAGCTGTTTTAAGAAGTAAAGAAGAGCCTGGAGAATTCGAACCTCAAAAGGTATATATTCAAGCCGACCATTCCAATATCAAAAGCTCCTGGGATAGCAACTGAATCCATTAAAAATATCGTTCACAGGAATGAGAAATACAAGTTTGAGAAAAAAGTCATTCAAAAATGGAGACAAGAAAAAGAGAAATAATTACGACATTGTGCGCATGCACGTTTTCACGTTTTTCCACATTACACAGGCGCACACCTACCTGCACGCACACAAAAAATATGTCAATGTTTTACGTTAAATCAACCTTTTTAACGGAGTATAAAAATTTATATATATATATATATATATATATATATATATATATATATATATATATATATATATATATATATATATAATGAAATTGATTAAGTGCGTCAGTTATTTATTACAAAATTTCTCGAAGATTCAGGCTGGTAAATGTAATTAATAATGTTTAATTAAAACAGACCATTTACTTAAATAAATTATATTTATAAAAATAACGTATAAACAAATATATTAAATACGCACACACACACACACACACACACATATATATATTTGCAATACAAAAAATGACATATATACGACTTCTGTATTTTTTTACCTATTCAGAATTAGAGATAGATAGATAGAGAGAGAGAGAGAGATAGAGAGAGAGAGAAAGAGAGAGAGAGAGAGAGAGAAGAGAGAAATACGAGGGTCAGAGAATCTATAAGAGAGAGTGAGGAGAGAGAGACAGAGACAGAGAGGTGAGACAAGGGAGAGGGAGAGACCGATAGACTAGAAAATAAAAATAATGTCTTTCAAAAATTCAAAACCATTTAAGTTTCTCGGGGGTTGACAGGATCTTTGGCATTAATGTTAGTTCCACAATAAAAATCGATTTTCAGATGCCCGAACTGTAACAATTTCTTTTTATCAACCAATTTGTAGGTAGCGACTTCGACAACTCCGCACCCCCGCATCGGAACAAAAAAAAATTAAAACAATAGTAAAAAAGGAATAAAAATCTTTTAACTTGAAAGATATGGAAAAAAAAAATGTATTTACAAAGTTGGGTGAGTGGTCGCGTTTTTATGTGGCTTTTCAACGATTTTCATAAAATGACACGTTTCTTCCGGACATAAGCGATTATGTCGCTAGACCATTTTCTTTGCTTCTGTGTATCGTCATGTCTTTTTGGGATTCGTTTCCCATTGTTTTATCCACGGTTTTTTGAATTTTGACTTGTCCTTATTTGCAATTCAACCCAGTCTACTTTACGGACCGGAATAGAAATATATTCTTGCCGTTTTCGAGTTTATTTGTACACGGTAAACGATTTAGAATTGTCCCGGACTTGAGTCCGGCTTGTTTATTCAATTTTCCGCGTCGATAACCGTTATTCTTTGCATATATCAACCATAGAGGTTACTAATGTTCCTTTAACGTTTTCCTTTATCGCTGATTGTTTGTAAATTAAATGAGTTGAATTCTTGCTCGGATTATGCCAGAAGTTTGATTTAACAAGATGTTGTAACTTAATCAATGGTGCAGACGATGGCATAGTCATAAAATAAAAGCGTATTCATTGCAATCCATTAGAAACCATTAAACCTGTCATTGGAGTCCGGCTTACTGGTGAATTTATTGGATAGCGTAAAATTGAACATAATTTAAACTGTTATATGTCTCGACTAAGATTCTGCTCCGGCTTTAAGCACTCTTAGATGTCCACTACGGTCATTGGATTGAGATATAATTAATCTCTTGCAATTTCACCAAAACCAAATGGCCTAGAATTTAAATAATTTGAAACGGCAACACTGATAAGAATAAAGGTATTTCAGAAAAATAAAATAGTGTTCACAGCGAAACCGATACTGACCATTTTCTTCTTCTTCTAGGGCGTTGCAGAGGATTTTAGCAGTTTTGTCTGTGTGTTCAGGAATTGGAGAGCCGAGTTCCAATTCCAGTCGAGTTAATTACATTCATTTACTTGCAACTACAACTGGGAATGGTATTAAGCCATTTGCTCTCCCCGCAGCTATGGATAAACAGCTAGACAATCTATGGGTTTTATAGCGTTGCGCGGCTACCGGCCTAAGAGAAGGACAAATATGAATGCAAAACCTCCAACTATGGATTAAAGATCCTGACCGACCCGCAATTAGACGATTGTAGTGACGGCGGCTACACCCCCTGATCACATAATTAATCAGGGAGGGGTTCTTTTATGGACCGTGTTTGGTAGAAGGCCATAGATTGGGATCTGAATCCGTTCTCATGATCTTTCTTCCCTAGCAGCGTTGAGGATCTGGAACATTCGCTGACCATTGGATAAAGAAAATTAGACTCGTAGACAGCCTCATGACAGAGATAGTTGCGTTTGTTTGTTCGTGTTGTAATGCAGGTATCTAATGTGGATTATGAATACTGATTTTCAAGACAGAAAGTTATACTGAACAGCGACTCGTATAAATTCTTTTGCACTAACGTAGTTGTCCTTCAGAGTTTCCTCCTTGGCCCTATTTTGTTTTTCATTTTCATTAATGACCTTCCCGATGGCATCAGCTCTGAACTTGAAATCTACGATGATGACACATAAATAAACGCAAGTCGATAATGCAACTAAGGATGCAAAAGACTTACTGGCAGTGAAAGAATTGCGAAGACTAAGAAAAAGATCCGGATACTCAACCATAAATAGAAACAAAGATTGAACCTCTATTCCTGTTCAAAAGACGGGGAAAGAATAAAAAATAAAATGTCTGTCTTTGAATCTGTTGATGCAGCGTTGAGGGACCTCCTGAGGAAGTGCTCATGAACAATTAGTATCAAGAGACGTCAATCGACACTAAGGCTGATCTGTTTGATAACGTCAAAATGGCAGCTGATGTTCAGAACGACCTTAAGTCCGTCGTTAACTGGGGCAAAAGATAGAGTGTTCATTTTAAAGTTTCAAACATTAAGCTTCTCTCCACTAATCATCAGAGAGACCTCTTCCTGCCTTCTATCAGCTTGGCTGATGTTATCCTCAAGGAAAGTGAATCGTTGTGCCTTCTCGTGGAATTGGAAAGACTATACTGAATCCATTGCTAGGTCAGCTGCTAAGAAAGTTGGTTCACTGTGTCAAGCGGGACTATTTTCCCCCAGAAATCATAAATATCTATGTCTACCATTCGTAAATGCTTAGAATATTTCTGCCACATATGATCGGTGTCCCTGATATTTACCTACAGCTCCTTGATAAGATCCAAAGAAGAATCAGCAAGATTAACGGTACTGATCTGGCAGCTCGGCTTCTGTCGTATTCCCACCACCGTAAGTTTGTCTCTCTTTGTCTTTTCTACTTTCATGGTAATTGTTCGGAATAGCTATTCGCTATGGTACCTAGATTTTATGAAGTTAAGCACAGTACAAGACTGGCGTCGGAATCTCATCAATTTACAGTTGAGGATGCCTAGATGTAACCATAAATTCTATGTTAACAGTTTCTTTTCTCGCACTTCTCAATTGTCGAACTCTCTTCCGGCTCCATGCTTTCCAGTCAACTTTAATCTGAAAAGATTTAAATGCAATGTCAATCGCTATCTATTTTCCTCTTGATTTCTCTCGTCTCTTCCCGCTCAGTATTAACGTTTCTATACCTAATTCTTCCACACCCAGTAACCGCTTGTGCCTTATTGGCGTTGGGTGAAACCAATAAAAAAAAAGAAGAAAACATGTAATATATTCCCGTTTGAACACAATCTACCGCTCCGGCCTTCTTCAGGTGGTTGGAATGTCGAACTGAACCCTTTATTTCGCTCACTGGGGTAGACTGTTCTAGTTCCACGTGCCGTGTTTGATGGATGTCAGTTATTAGTTATCTCCTGTTAATTCCCCTCTGAAAGACCTCCACTGCCTTAACCGGGTATTGAACTCACACTCTTTGTGTCCTGTCACTGGATCTAACCAACGCCTTTATCCACTGTGCCATGTGTCCTACACATGTAACAGTCTAGAACAGTCTACCCCAGTGAGCGAAATAAAGGGTTCAGTTCGAAATTCCAACCACCTGAAGAAGGCCGAAGAGTACAACGGCCGAAACGTTGTGATAAATATGGCGACAAAGATAAGGACAATAGTCCGAATAATGTAAATAATGTACATAATACCTCATCTCAGAAATATAGACAGATACTGAAAGGCCGAAACATTGTAATAAATATGGCGACAAAGATGAGGACAATAGTCCGAATAATGTAAATAGTGTACATAATACCTCTCAGAAATATAGACAATCTATCGCGGTAACTTTCCTCTTTTTGGTCTTTGCATTACTCGCTATACAGAATGCGCTGGCTAGATAAAATTATCCAAATGATAATAGTAGAAAATATATTAACTCTAGACCTTACGTACGAATCTGACGAACAGAAACGTAAGAGGTGTCTGAAACTCGTATGCATAGTATCCTGTCACTGATGGAACTTTTAATATCGAACCGAAAAAGGCGCGAAAACCGGCAGCTCGGCTATGGCATTAGCGAAGTGAAAAACTTTCCTTCCGAGACATTCCTTCCGACATTCCTAGACGTGCTGTAGTTTCGGCTGTAGGTTTAGCCACCGCGTGGATAGGATGTTTATCTTGTAGACCTGTTGACATCCGGTAAATTCCTGACCTTTTCGCTCCCTCAAGAGCCAATGCAAACGATGTCATTCACCCCACGCACGAAAATTTAAAAACTATTTGATGTACGTAGGTCCTTACTTTCCATAAAAGCAATTATTTTTATTTCATAGGTGACTTTTGCTGGATTTAGCAATTAATTTCGATTATTCCCAAATTCATTTCCAAGTTAATCCGTCCCGGAATGTTCTTAATTTGCTCACGGTGTTGGCCTGATTCGAAAATGGTATGATATATTGGACTAAGGCCTGTAGGGGTACAGGTTAAAAAAGTGTGACACACTGACATTTGTATAGATTAATACAATAATATAAAAATTGCTACTCAGAGTTCCATGCAATAACAAATATCATGTAGGTATATATATATATTTGTGACGTCGCCCCCCCTGGTCGCAGCGTCGACTGTGTCGTTCGATCTCGTTCGCGGCACCAGTTGTGACGTCACGTGCTCTCCAGGCTCTGATATCCTGGTCACGGACAGCACCAGTTGTGACGTCTTTGCCGCGGCGTCAACTGTTCGCTCCTCGCTGCTCCAAGTGTGACGTTTTAACCCTTTGGTTAGATGAATACCAGCCTCGCCGTTCCCAACTCGCTTCCAACGCCTGGTTACTAGGGTAACTGCACTGATCTCCGGTCTGCCTACCCACGTTGTGATTAGATCTTAGACAGACGGGATCAAACAGGGATTGGGGCCGTATGCCAGCTGGGTTCAACGGGGGTGGTAACACACAAGTAAAAGAAAAACTCACGAGGTCAAAAATTATTGAAAAAAAAAGGGTAACAACCTTTTATATCTAAATGTTCGTTACACAAAATTGTTCCTACCTCCCGACCCGTTTTGTGGACTGTGGCACAAAGCTTCTACCATACAACTTTAAGACTTCGAGTTGCTTGTTCTCTAGAAATTTGCATTTCGGGGTGTGGTTTGGTTTCGACACTGGGCGCTGATCTGTGCCAGTCGTTCACGGCTGATTTCCCTCGCCGTCAGTGCGCGAATTAACTTCTCTTCTGCTTCGGATGGACGAATTTATTCACTTCGACTTGAGTTTGGATGAATTTCTCTTCATAGGCTTGGTGTGATTCCACCTTCTCCTAGTTACAACTGCAAGTTAACTTCTTCTTCGTCCGAGGCGCAAACCCAACTCCAACTGCAACTTATCCGCCTGTCCGGCCTGTAACTGTCTCGCCGTACGCCCTGCAACTCTTCTGCCTGTCCGGCCTGCAACTGATTTCTGTCGATTGGGGTCCTGCTTTTATTGACGCCGTAACAAACTGGGGTGGGTCTGTCGGCGCCAGGGTTTTCTTGATAATTCCAAAAGTCGCATTATTTCTGATTTCCCATTATCGCTCTTACTTTCACTCCTACTTCCTTACAGTGCCTCTGGGGGGGCGCATACCCGCTTCCCCTGGTCTCTCGTATGTCAGGTGACCGCTCTCGACCAATGGGGTCCTGGTCGAGCGTCTTTCCTCCTCCCTCGCACATCACGTGACCGCTCTCGGCCAATGAGACCCTGGTCGGGCGTCTCCTCCTCCCCTCATGTATCATGTGACTGCCCTCGGCTAATGAGACTCTGGTCGGTATCTTCCCTCCTTCCTTCGTGACGTCTCCAATCGAGCGTGGACAACCCGTGGCTTTGTTCTGGGGGGAAGAAATACCTTGCTTAAAAAAACAAAATCCAAATTGTCCTTTTCGCACGAAAATGACGACCCCGGTTTCTTTCACATTTGGCATTTGTCAAAAAAGCCCGCCGCTAATTAGATGTGATTTCCAGGAAAGACTTTTTCCGACTCGTCGGCGTCTTCCGCGAGCTAAAACAAATATTTCACCTCTTTCTTTCGCTCGGGGCCTGTTAACAAAATCTTAATTATCTAAATTGAAAATATTTTCCACTCATCATCTTGGGAGGTTCTTATCTTCAACCCCAGAACTGGTCAGGGTTCGTGTACCAATGTTTTGTTTTCGTATACATTTCCCAGCGGTTACTTATCATCTCAATGACACCTCTTTTCGTTCGTTACCTATTAATATTTTTTCCATTGTCCTTAAAATCTTATTTCTTCAACCAAATTGATAACAAACTCCCATACTCCGCGGACACGAAAGTAGGTCAGGTGCTTGACCGACATCTGTTATGCATCAATCGCGCGTGTGCCTATTCGCTCACTACCCCGTCTCGTATCATTATTTCTAAACTCTATTCCTTCAACCAAATTATAACAATTTCTATTTTCCGTGGATTTCGGTCAGGTACTTTGACCTAGATATCTTTTGACACCTGTTTTGTGTTAGTTTTAAGCGTGTTTTGCTTATGACCGGGTTTTGTACTATCTATTTCTCTTTCTTTTTATTATTTTTTTTTCTTCCTTTTTCTTTCTTTCGGATCGCCTAAATGCAATTAGAGAATTATTCTCAAAACTCAATTATTCTTCGTCTCTAAATAACTATCAACTGGTTAACAAACCGAATAAAAAATAAATCATATATTTATGAATATCTCTTTTCAGTTTTCTAATAATGCAGGGTGCCACACATATATATATATATATATATATATATATATATATATATATATATATATAACCTGTACATACATGTATAGCTTTTTACATATATATAATCTGTATAGCCATATATATATATATATATATATATATATATATATGAATATATATTGATTTTATATATATATATATATATATATATATATATATATATATATATATATGTGTGTGTGTGTGTAAGCAAATATATGGATATAGATCCGACAGTATGAAGAAATATATATACGGAAAAAACAAACAAAAATTCTTATATACAATTTATACTGTTTTAATGTTAATATGTCAACGTCGGACGTTTCGGTCTAATAAACCATCTTCAGGACATATTCATAAATTATAACATTATCAATACAACATGACAAAGACGATGTACATAAGAACAAGACTTATCCAAACAAAACTGAAAGTTTTATAAGATCAGCGCTCCGTTTAAAACATGGTCACGTTGTGGGCAAATATATACAAATATCAGTGTGTATTTTAGGAATACGTTTTCACAGCGTCGCCCACGTGACTGTTGATGCAGCGTTGAGGAACCTACTGAGGAATGGTGTAGGGTGCTGTCTGGTCTTGAGGGTAATCTGAGCTGATTCTTGTTGACGAGCGGTCGAATGGTCCAACATATTGTCAATTATTAGAGAAAGGACTACACCCACTATTTGAAACCATTCAGATTAACAAGAATGTGTACCTTTTTCAAGAAGATGAAGCGCCATGTCATACGAGCAAAGTAGCAAAAGCCTGGAAGGAATCGCAAAGAATCAAGTCACTGCCATGGGTAACCGAATATCCTAACATGAATCCAACAGAGCACGTTTGGGAGCACCTTGACCGAAGACTTCGAAAGCGTGCAACCAAAATCACGTCAGTGGAAACCCTTAAAGAAACATTGCTAAAGGAGTGGCTCAGACGATTGTTGATAACTTGATCAAATCCATGAAAAATCGAATACAAGCACTGAAACTAGCAAATGGAGGACCTACTCCATACTAGTTCCAAATACTGTTTGTTTATGTTGAACAAGGATTACGTAATTAAATTTTGAATTTGGATGTAGTTTATTTCTCCTGGCTAAAAACTTAGGCCACTGTAATCTTTTAATTATAAAATTATTCTTGTAAATAAGCAATCTATATAAAATAGCGTTTA
Organism: Acanthosepion pharaonis; assembly: GCA_903632075.3. NCBI lineage: Eukaryota > Metazoa > Mollusca > Cephalopoda > Sepiida > Sepiidae > Acanthosepion > Acanthosepion pharaonis. Next base: position 234,442 of record CAHIKZ030000864.1, on the reverse strand, counting down.
CTATTTTGCTTGTCAATTTATGAGAAAGGGGCACTGAATAAGGAAGTCATCAGAAACCATCGTCAGAGCGTCAAAGACGTCGCCAACGTCACCACATTAGGGGAAGAAGAGCTAGGCTATCAAAGAAGAGTTGCAAGAAAGAAGCCTTTGATTTCAGAGGTTAACAAGAACCTTTATATGGCCTTGGCGAGAGAATTCGAGAGCAAAGATTATGAATTTTGGCAGTCTGTAAGTTGGACAGATGAAAATAAATTCTGCCAATATTCGAATTCGAGACAGGTTTATGTTTGGAGAAATCAGAATCAGGCTTGGAACACTGAATGTCTGCAGGCGACCGGGAAACATGGAGGGATTGGAGTAATGGTTTGGGTCGCTCTCTGGTTTGGAGGGAAATCTGAGCTGATTCTTGTTGACGAGCTTGGTTGAATGGTCCAAAATACTGTCAAATATTAGAGAAAGGACTACACCCACTATTTGAAACCAATCAAATTGACAAGAATGTCTACATTTTTCAAGAAGATGGCGCACCATGTCATACGAGCAAAGTAGCAAAAGCCTGGAAGGAATCGCAAAGAATCAAGTCACTGCCATGGGTAACCGAATATCCTAACATGAATCCAATAGAGCATGTTTGGGAGCACCTTGACCGAAGACTTCGAAAGCGTGCAACCAAAATCACGTCAGTGGAAACCCTTAAAGAAACATTGCTAAAGGAGTGGCTCAGACGATTGTTGATAACTTGATCAAATCCATGAAAAATCGAATACAAGCACTGAAACTAGCAAATGGAGGACCTACACTATACTAGTTCCAAATACTGTTTGTTTATGTTAAACAGGGATTACGTGATTAAATTTTGAAATTCGATGTAGTTTATTTCTCCTGGCTAAAATCTTTTCTTCGGCTACTGTATATCAATTTTATCCTCTATGGTCTTTAACTAGATTTAAATTTCTACGGGAGCATGGAAACGCCAAAAACCATCAAGAGATTTAATTACGATGGTAGAGCGTGTTTGGAGAAATTGTTTTTGTTATTCAGTTTCGAAATAAGAAATATTTTAGTCTATTTTTTTTTTAAAGAGTCTAATTTGACCTTGAGTTAGAAAGAAGCAAAGCCACCAAACAGAAAAAAAGGAAAAAAGAAGGAAATATAGAAGGAAAAAAACACACATCGTTGACAAATAAAAGATGTCGAGATCCCAAGGGAGGATCGATCACATTCTTAATATTATTAGTGGAGTATTTGACAATAGCCTTACCAATGTTGCTGCTGTGGTAAGATTTTAAGAGGTACAGTTAGCAACCTACAATCAGTTCTGAATTGTTCTTCTCGTAGACTGGGTGACAACCAATGCTAGACATCTTAAGCTTTTCTGCTGATTTACCCGTAAATAGTAGGAGACGAGGTGAACTGATGGCTTTCTCATGTTAATTTGTGTTCACCTTTTCCCTTTGGCTTTACCTTTTATCCATCTAATCTAGGCTTAGGAAATAGGGGGGAAAATGATTGAAAAAAAGAAAGATGGGTGTGTTTCGTTTTGGAAAAAAATAGAAAAAAACAACAGAGGAAAAGGAATAAAAAAAGGAAACCTTATTTGAAAGATATGCAAAAAATGGTATTTGTGGAACTTAATCAAAAGTGATATAAATGCTAATTGATGAGTGTGTTCGATGTTTTCTTTAATCACAGGTTTTCAAAGCAAAATCCAGCTCATGATCAGCAATAATATCAACTCACAGAGAGAAACTGCGGATTATGATATATATATATATATATATATATATATATATATATATATATATATAATAACATAATCCTCAGTTTCTCTCTATCTATCTATATATCCATATATATATATATATATATATGTATATATTACAGTCTTGTGTTTTCAATCGGAATATTTTTTCGTATAATATTCCGGTAATTACGGAGTAAG
>CAHIKZ030000864.1:175000-227500 GCA_903632075.3 Acanthosepion pharaonis | reverse complement strand
CAGAGCAAAGTGACAAGGAGCTCCATCTTGTTGAAACACTGTGTTATCTTTCAAGTTTAATGCTTCAAGCTGCGGAATAAAGTATTTCTGCAGCATATCTAAATAGCTGTCATTATTAATAACACGATATTGAAAAAATATGGCCCTATGATCCGATTTTTTCCCAAAGCACACCAAACATTAACTTTAAGAGAGTTCCCTTCATGTTCAACAGTTTCATTTGGGTTTTCAGTTCCCCAAATTCGGTAATTATGCCTGTTGACCTTGCCACTAATGGGAAATGATTCTTCATCAGAGAAAAGTGAACTACACACAAATAAATCATCATTGCCAAATTTTTCATTGAACTGATGACGGAAAGTTAGTCGTGCATAATAATCCTCTTCTAACAACTGTTGATGTAATTGAATTTCGTAAGCTTTCATGTGAAGTTTTGCCCGCAGAATCTTATGCACATTAGACTTTGGGAGCCTCAGCTCTAATGATACGGGTCTTACAAACATTCTTGGACTTGCTGTAAAGGATTTTTCTATGGATGCAACACTTTTGTCACTGATACATGGCCTTCCAGTCCGTGGCTTATCATGAACGGAGCCTGTCTCTTTAAATTTTTTCATCCTATGTGTTCCTATGAGGTGGTTCTTTATTGTATTCAATTCTAAACTTTCCTAGTACAGCAATAGTAGATTTCAGTTCAGCCAACCAAAGGACACAGTTTATTTTTTTCCTCAGTTGAAGCCATGAATCAAATTGATTCTGGAAAAAAGAAAATATTTTTTTACTTATCTAAAAATTGTTGCAAATTTTGTGGTAAAGAATTATTCAATAACTATACTTAAAACTAGGTACATTAAACTTTATAACATTTTTTACAGATTACTTCTATCGCAAATGCAAATAAAGTTATAATTTTTTAAAGTGCACGCGAACTTTATGGACACCCTGTATAACTGTAAGTTATGTGCTGACAATTACTTTTCTCGCACTTCTCGCTTATGCAACTCTCTTCCGGCTCCAGCCAAATTTAATCTCCAAAAATGTAAAGCAATGTCAATCGCTATCTACTGTCCTCCTGATTGCACTTCTTTTGTTCTCTTTCGTTAGAAATGTTTCTGCTTATAACTGTATACCCCTACTGTTTCAGTGGCTTTATTGCCTTTAATGGGATGGACTCGATTAAAAAAAGATACGAGAATAAAAATGACTTTTAATTCAGTTCGCTGAGAGAAATGAGGCACCGTATTGCATCTAAAAACTTTTGGTTGTCGTGATTACTGGCGGTTCTGTAATAGTGTATTAAATATGTGTAGGTTCTATATTCATTCTGTCATCAACCAACTTAAGTTGCTAACATCTGCTGATAAAGGCGAAGATTTCACCCGTAAATTCTCCTTAAACTTTACCCTTGACTCATCTGGAGTAACTCTGTCTAACGTCAAACCTAGAACTGAATCTCTGTTAAGTTATATATATATATATAACCCCCTCTAAGGCTTCTGCTATCATCTCTAACCTGGATCTTCACAAAGCATGTGGACCTTATGGCATCCCTGTAATAGTCGTCATGAAGTGTGCTCTCAAACTAGATCTTGTTCTCTCTAAATAAAAAAATAAAAATAAAGTGTCTCGCTACCTAATTTCTACCTATTGGAACTTCACATCTGTTGTCCCAATTTTTTTATTTGTAGCCTAACAAAAAAAAAAAAAAAAAAAAAAAACGTATTTGCAATGTTACAAACTTAATATTGAGTTTGGTGTAGGTTGTTGAGGATCTCTAAAAACCTTAGAAGTCAATGTTTTTTTGCAATCTCTGTGAAATGTTGCCGAAACTTTGTAGCAACGCCATTTTCTTTTCAGCTGAGACTGCTGATCGCCCTGTAGAGCCGTGATGTATTTTGCTTATGTAGAGGTTCTTTTCCATTTCATTGTGTCTTTTTTTCAATTGTTGTAGCGTCTCCTCCCCGACCGGAACACACTTCGCTTCTCGATATTGCATACAGCCACTTGTGAATCTATTTAATTTGTCCGTTTCCCCAGTTGCAGAAATCGGTTGATTTTCTTTTCGATAAGTGTCACTAAGTGAAAAGCTGTCGAGACAACGCTTACAGGTTTTCTGATAAAAATACTCAATGGAGAAATAATGTTCTCGCAGGCTCAAAAATAGCAAGAATACATTCATAAGCTAAATTGATAAGCGGAGATAACTTTATTCTTTTCCGGTAGGCGGCCATTATTGTACGATAGATATAACAGTGTTGGTTGGAGGCAACGCTGAATCTTCTGTACATAAGATATTACCCAGGTAGACTGGATTTTATTCGTTTCTGATATTTTTCAAGAACTATTTCGGTTCTTTTTAGTATCAATTAAATCATGAGTAAGTCTTTAATCTTATTGGAATAAAACCTCTTACGTAATATAAAATAATAATTGTGGATTTTAAGGGATTAAAAAAACCGACGGCCACGCATCATTTAATAATATCTTTAAAACTCCAGATGTTAAATGATAATTTAGCAGGCTATTATTTTAGTATATAATATATATATAAATAAAAAGGAAATGTATCTCAGATATTTTATTTTACTGCAATTTACGACGTTTTAAAATATTTAAAAATATTTACCGACATTAGGGGTCAGATGTAAACCATAATAGGTAAGTCGATTTTGATTTGCTGAGATAGCGAATATTCTGTAAAGATAGATAGGTTTCGGTGAGCTGCTGAAAATATATATATATATATATATATATATATATATAAACATATATATATATATATATATATATATATATATAATATATATATGTCCCACATTATGAAATGGACAATTATTTCAAGACATTTTTATGTTTATACATTCTTTTTATAGATACAGATATTTAAGTAAATGCTCTGTTTTATAATAAACAGTATTTATAACATTTACCGGACTGAATGTCTGAGAAATTTTCATAGAAAATATTCGTCCCCAGACAGGTATCGAATTTGTATCCTATACGGAACCGTCATTTAGCCTGCCGTGCTCTTAACCGATCTAGCCACACAAAGTCGAATTTACTGTCTTTAAACTTCAATCTTCCATGAATCTCTCACGTACATCCATATCTGCTCAATGTATGTATGTGTGTATGTATGTATGTATGTGTTGAAACTTGAATAAAGCATGGAATAATAATAATACAACACAAAATGTATTTAAACAAAATGTATTGACACAAGAACGTGTACACAATATTTACAGAGAGTTTGGTATATTCTTGGGAAGACCGTTCCTGTAGAATGGGTTGACTTAGTCGCAGTCGGGCAGAGTCTCTGGATTCGATCTCTTCTTCCTCCCACTCGTCTTCCCGGTACCAACCCATATTTATATGGTCGGTACTCCACTATGTAAATTAGGTGGATCGTACCACAACAGTATGTATGAAAGATTCTCCAGACTTAACCTGTAGAAAAAGACAATATTTATAAATGTAAAAGAAAACTGTAATATTAGCCAACGCGTTTCGTCTTATGTGGATTTTTTGAAGGCAAAAACGAAATGAATTTATTAAAACATAGTAACTATTAATGACAAAACAAAATGTCCTTAGGAACTGGAAGAATTTAAAAAACGCTATTATATAATATTTATTATATAATACCGTTTGCTAAATTATATATATATTTTATTTATATTTTATATAATATTTTTCGCCGAGCCTACGGGCTCGGGGAACCCACGGTAAACTTGGCCTTGTGCCACACACAACCGTCGTTCTGTTAAATATAGCGTAGACGCAGTGTTAACCTGACCGTTCGGACGTACACCTCTATCTGCTTATTACTAGCACTCTTGCTTTGTATATATATATATCTGTTATTTCAATCCACTTGTTCAATCTACCTTCGTCTTCTGTGTCTTTCTTTCTGGTCCCTAAACAGGACACAACAATAATAAATGTCATAAATGAAATAAAATAAAATAAATAACATTAAAACTTTGCTTAAAATAAAAAAAAATGAAACGAAAATAATAAAAGTTCTCCCAGCATGCAACTGAAATCTTTCCTGCCTGAAAAAAATTCTTCACCCCAAAAAATACCGAACCCAGTCTCTTCGCTACGGGCCCTCAAAGATTCAAGACACCTCGGTAACTTGCTTGTCGTAAGACAAATTGACTTTCTTCTTTCATCACATGCAACATTTAAAATATATGACTAAAATACACAGACACCAGTACACAGAAATAAATAAAATTATATGATTTTAATTTCTAATTTCACATGTTTTTAGTGTTATTTCTTTGTATGTTTTTATTCCTGTGAACACGTGGCTATCCCTGCTACTATGATGTCACTGACCCCCACATTCTAAACAGACTTCCACAGAGTCCTGAGAATTCCTGTCACTTTTCCGGAAAGATTTACAAGTCATCTAGTGGGCTAAAAGTTCATGCAAACGGTGACTAAATTAGATCTAATGACAGCAAAATATATTTATCATGTCTACCCACTTTGTGTTGTACAGTTTAAGGTTTTTGTCCTTTTAAAAAAAATCACATTCGTTTAACGCATCACTTCGTCTTAAAATGATACCTTGTAGTAGTCATACCTGACAATGAGATGACAGCTATCACAGATGTATGAGTCTCTAGTCCTATAGTGTTAAGATCGAGTTGTCATGTAAATTTTGGTTAAAAATCATGTTTTCCTTGCGTCAGTGGGTGGACGAAAGATTAGTACCACGAAAGGGGTTACAAAGGATTGAGAACAAAAATAAAGAGGCATGCTTGAGGAAAGGATACAGAGAAGGACGGGGAACAAGTTCAGGGTGTCAGATGTCGATTGACATTACACTTGAATATTTGAAGATTATAGTCATCGGGGAAGCAAGTAAAAGGAAAGGGAGTTCCACAGATGGGAAGTGCGAGATAAGAAGCTGTTTCAGTAGAAGAAACGGTTACATTTAACGAAGGTCCCTAAATTAACGTTATCTCTATCAATATGTTTTTCTTTTTTTTGTGGTGGTTGCTAAATTAATTTAAAATTTACCAAAACCATGTACTTTTCTGTGGAGGTCCCTAAATTAACGTTATATTTATCAACATGTTTTTCTTTTTTTTTTTTTGAAGGTTCCTAAATTAATTTAAAATTTACCAAAACCATGTATTTTTCTGTGGAGGTCCCTAAATTAACGTTATATTTATCAACATGTTTTTCTTTTTTTTTTGTGGAGGTTGCTAAATTTTAAGAAAATATTCTCAGCGTTTCATGAAAATGATTGATTTTTTTTTTCATCAGTTGCATTCATGACTAGTGTATAAACGCTGAGTAAGTTTCATATAACGTCCTTTCACGAGAGGCACATGAATTGTCAATGCCATTAATACATAAAGAGTCCATATCTACAAGTTGGGGTGACATGCAGTGTACGTAACTCTAATTATTTGACATTACCGTTTATACTTATATATGAGATGTAGGAAGTAAGAATGAGACTGTGATGGTATATTTCAATTCATGGCTTGCAGGGCGCCAATAATTGCCTCGCTCTGAGAAACTATGCAGATTCAGTAATACCTCATGTCACATGTGGATGCGACAAGATAAGCGAGGGCCCTTTTTATTATGCTGCATGCATGAAAGCATTTCCGTCGTTAATTTAAGGCTCGTGAGGCCCTTGGAGAATTGAATGCCAGGAATCGACCGAGAGGAATACTCCATCTTTTCAAGCTATACATAACAATGCATATACAATGTTGTTAACATTTCCGAGAGGAAATATCGCCATATTTTTATTTCTATTGAATTCTACCCTTTTGGTTAGATAATATTGATTTGGATTCAACGGCTATATTTGCGGGGTGCGCTGAATTAGTTACGTTTCAAAGAACAAACGACATTAATCCCTTTGAGAGAGTTATTTTGATTCATGTAGTATAAAGTAAGAACCTTGGTCACATCATTGGATCTATCTATCTATCTATCTATCTATCTATCTATCTATCTATCTAATTCACATTCCTCTTGTCTCTCTTTATATAGATGTCTATATTTTGACCTCATCCAATCTCTTACCATTTCTCTCTATTTCATATATATATATATATATATATATATATATATATTCATTCACTTTCTTCTTGTTTCTCACTCTATATGTATCTATCTACCTCAGTGAATCTCATCTCAGTCTAAGTTTAATTAAGTCACAATCTATCTATCTATCTATCTATCTATCTATCTATCTATCTATCTATCTATCTATCTATCTATCTATCTATCTATCTATCTATCTCTTCTGATAATATATATTCTACGTATCTACCTTTGTGTCAATATATATATAACGACCTACTAAATGTAGCTTAGGTGTGGCACAAGGACGAAAATATGGGGCATATAGTGATGATTCTGTTAATATATATTCTACGTATCTATCATTATGTCTATATATATATATATATATATATATATATATATATATATATATATATATAGCGATCTACAAGCGTAACATATCCAGTTAGGATCGAACACAAGCTCGCTAATCATTACACTATGTCGAAGTACTCTGTCAACACACACACACACACACACACACACACACACACATATATATATACACACACACATACTACACACACACAGACGTATATATATATATATATATATATATATATATATATATATATATATATATATATATATTTTAACACAAGCACTGTTTTTAAATATGAAAAAAAACTAAAGAACTTTGGATTATGAACCTAACGGTTCTTTCCTATTTTCTATGTACTTACAAATACACATATGTAACTATATAACTATATATATATATATATATATATATATATATATATATATATATTTAAATTTTTAAACTTCCAGCGTCTCTAGTTCGTGCAGATTTATCGTCATATCAACGTAAACAAACCCTGTCCAGTTCGATGATGTCTAATGGATGAAACGCGTCACAAAACATTTTTTTCAATTTGTCATACATCTTTTCTTTCAAAACTATTCTTGATATATAAAATTTTATATAAAAAATTATATATGGTTTCCCCATGCATATATATAGATATATATATTGATCTTAGGAGGCTTCGCTGGGCAGGCCTTTGGCGACAGCAGAATATACAAGCAAATGCTCTAAGGTGAGTCGTTCCACGGCACGTGACTCTAGGATAAAACGAGAAGGGCTTCAGGGATTGCATAAAGGAGAAATTTGCAGCCTGCCATAAAGACCTTGAATGGGGAAACTGCTGCGTGTAAGCGAAATAAGTAGGCCTGTACAATTCCTGACGGCATTAAATCATTACAAGAATATGCAACGAGTTGGGCAAATATTAGGCATGCAGCTAGGAAAGAGGAAATCCTTGATCCAGCAATCCAGCAATTTCCATGCGATGAATTTGGCAGAGTATGTCTTTCCAATGAAGACCTCGTTAGTCACAAACATATACTTCTACACTTTTCATAAATGAGTAGTGTATTGGAAATAACTTAACCTGCAGGTTGTATAAGAAATCCAGCATAAAACCCTCTGGTCTAACCCGTCATCTGAAAACTTACGAGTACGCTGAGTAGATTACAAAACAGGCCAGGCCCTGTACAAAACAATTTAGTTTGCAACGCCTGTAATAAGAATTGAAAGTCAGTTGCTGGTTACAAAAATCAGTTGTCGTTTTCGCGAGAAGCAAAAACATTGACTAAAATTGTCAGTGATCGTTATACTTATCCAACTAGTCTACAGCCATCGTAGGTATATATCTATATCATTGTATTTATATCTATGCTTGTATCTGTCTGTCTATCTGTACATAAATTTGTATCTCTCTGTCTATGTGTACATTGTCTGCATTCTGGTATTAATAAAATCAAATGAATGAAATCTTATTCTTTTTGTGCAGCCTCGTTCACAGTAGCCGTTACAGATGAAGTCCGGCTAGACCATTTGAAACGTCCAGCTTCCCAAAGGATAAAAACAAAGGAATTCTAATTACCACACAGAAAACACACGGTTCTTGGTAATGACTGAGAAAGTCGAATGTACTTGAACAAAAATGACAAAATATGAACTTCGTGCAATTTGTCCACACCTTTGACCACAGTACTTGTCCAAAAATTGGAAAATATAATAAAAACTGAAAGACACAAAGCCTTGTACGTCCTTTTTAATCAAAATTATATATATATATAGTAAAGGTAATCAATCCGTTGGTGTAAAGATTTTCCAAGCGTATCTTAGATTTGTCACATGGCCGAAAGTAGGGGACACCCAGTGAGGATCGAACTCACTACGCAGTGGTAATTGTTCTACCGAGACAAGTTTCCTAACCATTACACCGCCTCGAGGTGCCCTTATGATTTTCTAAGCGTAGCTTAGATGTGGCACAAGGCTGAACGTACGGAGCACCCAGTGAGAATCGAACTCACTATTTAGTCGTAACCATTACATCACGGCGAGTGCCCAATCCGTTGGTATACAATCTAAGTGGATCCTAGTAAAATAAAATATTAAAACTGATCCACAAAAAGAGCTCAATGTATTTATTATACAGAACAAATAAATAGTAGTACACCATAAAATCCAAAATTATCTCATATGGGGTATAGATCTATTTCAACCGACGAAAACTTTGTCAATCTTATTCAACCCTGGTATATAGACAACGTGTGTGTTTGAATTAGAAATTTTACTGTGGCAGCTGTCGAAAAATTAATGCAGAATTTATCCATTTCAATGTTTCAGTGAGACGAAAGGCAGAAGAAGGTGCTCAGGGGAGAGTGGAAGGTACAAAGAGAAAGAGGTTTTATAATATTAAACCCAGATATTAACCTTATGACATTAAATTGGGTTTATATGAAGAATGAAGTGCTAATTTGAAACTAAGAGAGGAACGAAAAGGGTTTTAAAAAATTATCGAGGTTATGAATACAAACTACTTAAAAATATTCTCTCAAAGAAAAATTAGACTTAAAAATAAGATCCATAAATTAGAAATAAGTTATATTTAGATAATTTATATTCAAATTTAGTCATATTTTATTTAAAAAATATATAACTAATAAAAGTATTTGCTATAAAAAAAAATGTTAAATTCTAAAATAAATTCTACATTAGAAAAAAAAATGTCGGTTCCTTTATATGAAAATTTTTTATATAGAAATTAATTAAGAGAGCTCGAAAGTGTTATTCTCTATATGACCCTTGTTATCTATGTCTTAATGAAACATCGGAGATCATTAGATTTAAAGACAAGCTCAATCTCTCAAATCAAATGAATGAACTCACTGTTAATTGCAAGCACAGTTCACAATTTAACTTACAAAATTAGTAGTACTACAGCGACAACGGAATGGTATTGTAAGTTTAGACTGTTATTACTTCTATTATCCGCTAGTCCTCCTATCTATCTATCTATCTATCTATCTATCTATCTATCTATCTGTGTGTGTGTGTGTGTGTGTGTGTAGTTGTTTGTGTGGGTGTATATTTTTATGTATATATATGTGTATGTATATATATGTATATGTTTGTATTTATATCTGTATATGTATTTATATATTTGTGTACATATACTTGTATATATGGATGTAATGCATGTGTATGTTTATCTGCATATGCACATATATATAGAGGGTGTTTCATTAAGACGGATTAAAGTCAGGAGTAAATAAATCAGTGTTATTGGTGACAATTTATTTCTTTCTCTATTGGATCATGTTATTTACGTCATAGCAATTATGTGGGAAAAATAATATCGCCCAAATGTCCACCAAATCTGAAAGAAAAAGAAAAAATCATTAGGCGCTTAAACTTAATTCATATTTAAAATCAGTTATTGAACACACTTTATATATATATATATATATATATATATATATATATATATATATATATATATATATATATATATATATATATATATATATATATATATAATTCTCATGTTTCAAAAACTCTTATGTAGCGAAGGAATCATATTCTTTAAAAAATAATTATAATTTAAGCTCTACTTCTGTATGGAGCACTGTTTTTTAAAATAAAAAAAAACAAAAATGCTAGTGAACTCCGGATTATTTACCTAACGTGTTCTTTCCTATTTTTCTACATATCTGCACACACACAAACAAACACACACACACACACACACACACACACACACACACACACACACACACACACACACACACACACATATATATATATATGAAAATATATAGAAAATAGGAAGGAACTGGTTAAGTAAATAATCCAAAGTCCCTTAGTATTTTAGTTATTATTTTTTTAAAATAGTGCTCGATACGTGTAGAGCATAAATTTAATTATTTATTTAAAAATATGATTTCAAAACGCTACATAAGAAGTCTCATGTTTCAAAACAAGAGCCGAAAACTTCAATATAATTATTTAAATTAAATTGAGTTAAAATAAGCTCTGTTCCATCTTCATTTTAACTCAATTTAATTTAAATAATTATATTGAAGTTTTCGGCTCTTGTTTTGAAACATGAGACATCTTATGTATCGTTTTGGAATTATATTTTTAAATAAATAATTATATATATATATATATATATATATATATATATATATATCTTTTAATGAGATGTACTGATTCCTTGTAATGGGGCGGTATGTGTGTGTATGCGTGTGTGTATGTGTGTATGTATACAAATGTGTTCACTGATCACTGAGACCAAGCAGTCGCAAAGAGGTGCTCTCGTTGAGCTGAGCGTGAGACATTGTAATGTGAGGTAGGGATGTTTTGTTTTTGAGGCGTTAAAGTTAACCAGCCAATTCCTGCCCCAGTACACAACCGATTGGAGGTCCTTTTCGAGACAAACGGCAAGGTTGGTTTTCTCGGCGACAGTAAATTTGTTTTTGAGGCAGAAGTAAATAGTAGTGTCGTCCGTATAGATGCCTACTTGGGAACAGTCAGGAAGATCGTTAATGAAGATAAGGAATAGAGTAGGGCCTAGAATAGAGCCTTGGGGGAACGCCTGCGTTCGTGGGATAAGAGCTGCAGGAGAATCCGTTGAGAACCACCATGTATATGTCTGTATATATGTATGTGTATGCATGTATTTATGCATTTATTTATGTATGTATTTATATATTTGCCTCTATCTATCTATCTATCTATCTATCTATCTATCTATCTATCTATCTATCTATCTATCTATGCCTATAATCTATCTATCTATCTATCTATCTATCTATCTATCTATCTATCTATCTATCTATCTATCTATCTATCTCAAGTGTGTTGGTTATATTGCTGTAAACACCACTCTCTGCTGCTTCAGTTTCTTATCTAATCAGAAATAATTTCTATGTTGTCTGAACTTGATGCCAATTGTCTTTCCAAAGCTGACCAAATGAAAAGTTCGTTGACGTTAGATTTCCCAATGGAAATTTCGCTCTAACACCCGGACTTTCCTACGTCATCATCCGTTTAGACTCGCAGATAAGCAGCTGTCGAGTCTATGCTTCTATCTAAATTTAAAAAAGAAAATTCTGAAAATGTGTACGGAGAATTTCAAAGCCGAATAATGAAAATTTATCTACTGAGGGACTGTGAACGAAACATGAAGTGAGTGTAAGTCGTATTGACATAGATTCGACTTCTTGCATAAGAAAAAATAGCTACCAGTAGGAAAACGAACCGTATTTCATTGATATCAGCAGGATTAGCAATACAGAGGAAATTCGGTTTTCGAACTTGTGACAAGTCGAACAAATCGGTTTTCGAACAAAAAATTCAAGATGAAAATTCCTAAGTTATCGAACAAAATTTCGGTTCTCGAACAACATTGCCGAACCGAGCCGATCCGAGCCGAACCGATCCGATCCGATCCGATCCGAGTTAACCCGAACGGAATCATTTCTGAGTCGACCCCCGTGTGATATATATTCGTATGTTGTGCCTTGCTTGTCTTTTCCAATTTTAGTATACTGTGACTTTTTTTTTTCTACATTGGTTTGGTTTATTTTGTTTAACAGCCATATCAACCTCAATGGGTCATTTTAATGCCAACAACATTTTTAGGATAGATTTGTATGAATAGAATATGTATTCTTTGGTTTAGATTGGTTTGGTTTATTTTGTTTTGCGGCATATCAACCTCAATGGGTTATTTAATCAAAATAAATTTAAATTCTACTTTGATTCAAACATATATTATTGTTCTCATGTGCATTTGAATGCGTTTGTTGTACTATGTCCTATCGTTGACACTTGTTTACCTGACGGGGTCAGCCACAGGCATTCTCTGATACGCGAATCTGCCCCCGGTAACCAGATGGTGATGTCTGCATTAGAAATATTATTTCGGATAAATGAGCCATTTTCCTGGCAGTATTAAAATTACGATTCATTTTACTTCTCCCAAGATAAACGTATAGAGTGAAGCAGAGAGGACAGACGTTTTTGAAATCGTTATTACTCAGCCTCTGGGGTAGGGAAATATATCCGACTGATACCATTCTGACCGTCGTTTCTTAGTAATTTTTTTTTCTCTTTTCAGTTGAAGCCATGGCGCTTTGGACGATAGAACACCGCGTGTTCGCCTACGAACGTTTCGTGTCGAATAACGAGTCCGTCACAGATTTTCGTTGCAGATTCAACATACCCACTCGTAACACAATCTTACATTGGGTTCACGCACCTCGTACACGTAAATGCCAAATTTAATTTTTAGAATAAAAAAAACTACAATCCCAGTATAATACATAACTTGCGATAACCAGATATTTTTAAAAATTTAAACGGTCAGTCTGTACTCAGCATCTGAAGATTGCGTTGTGCATGAAACCTCAAGTCGTGCTACTGGTGAGGGATAATATCTATTTTTATTAATATATACTTAATAGTTCTATTGTATTACTTATAGTACTGTTATATTAAAACTAGTACTATATGTACGATATATGTACTCGACTCTCCCGTCGAATTCGACGTATGAGGGTCAAGCAGATCAGTTCCTAGGAAACCGACAGTCCGACAACAGCACATGAGATTTGATTATAGTGGTGAAGGTTTCGTGCAGGACCATTCACACTTTTTGAAGGGCCGAATGCAGGGTCCTGGTGCACAAAGTGCCACAGGGTCCCCAAACGAAAGGTTTTGAATTCAGAGTTATCCTTCTCCTATACTAGTTGCCATCCAAGGCTGTAGAACCCAGTCTGTCCTGCTATTTACCCGTAGCTGGCGGGAGAAGAAGAGGTATTAGCACGTAAGTGAATGTAATGTATTCGACTGTAATTGCACTCGGCTCTCCGATTCCTCAATACAAGCCGTTATTCATTACTCCACCGTGCCTCCCATATATATATATATATATATATATATATATATATATATATATATATATATATATATAAAAATCTTTTTAAATTTGGAGATCTGATGAAATGGATCGTGATTATGATTCCAATGTAATAAATTATAACTATGGAATATTAGTGTTTGACCCTTTCATATTATATTCTTAACCTGTCCTGGACATTGAGTTCTACCTGGATTCTATCCTAGGAAATATATATATATATATATATATATATATATATATATATATATATATATATATATAATTTTAAAACTGTCCCTTCCCTCTCTAAACTCTACCATGTCTCTCACACTATTCCTCACTACCTTCTCTATCAACTTATATAAGCTTAATACTGCCCGTCAAAAGTGTAAATTTTAAGTTCATTTTTCGTTTCATCTTTTGAAAGTGAAGTCTGAAGATCCAGAGAAAATAAAATTCTCTGGTGAAATAAATTATTACAAATGTAGCCTTAAAGTGGTCTGTTTTTCTTTAACTCATATATATATATATATATATATATATATATATATATATATATATATATATATATATATATATATATTATCGCAAGCGAATTAAATCGACTCCCTATGAACAGTTATTACCTGTAGAACAACATTTCCGCCTAGAAAAACACGATTTCAAAACCCATGCCAGATTCACTATAATTGAGAGAATAGAAAAGTTCAGAGCAGATAAGATTAGAAAGATTTTAGAGTCCCATGAAAATAAGTGGATACAACGTCTAAAAACACAATACCCAGCCGAGCTAAATCATAAATTTAACAATATATAATAGTAACAATCAACAAATCAAAACCTACCCACATTTCTCACCCACACAAGACAGACATGCTTAAGGAGGAATGGAGGCCTCACACTTATACACTCACCCACACGATTATACACACGTACACACACACCATACTCACTCACTCCCTAATGAGCCAAATGATAATACACACCTACAGCAATACACACGCTTCTTACACATATCATACTCACTCACCCCTAAGAACCAAATAACACACACAAAACACTAAACAGAGACACATCCCTCACCAGGTCCAATAAAACTGTCAAACTGACCAGAGAATTCAGGATAAAATGTATTTATCCAGTTCTTATCTCAAATAACAACTTATAAGAGACTGTTTGACCAACACAAGGAATGTTAAAAGATTCATGTGAAAAAGATAAAAAAATAAAAAAAAACAAATGAAAACTACAGACAAAAAGTTCATTTTCTCCAACAAAAGACATTCATTTCTGTAGTTCACTGCCAACGGCAAGCAGAAATATTTCTCCTCCCAATGATGGCCATTTAGGTCGAAAACTAGTCAAGGAATCTAAATGGAATAATAATAAAAAAAACGAAAGAATATTAATCTACAACCCAGTGTGTCTAATGATTTTAATTTTTAATTTTTAATTTTCTTATTGTTCAAAATATATATATATATATATATATATATATATATATATATATATATATATATATAATTGAAGAATACATGGCTGGGGACTCTACTTGTTTTTTATTGATGTATGGCCATTTTTATTGAATGTAAATGGCTTCAGTATTTGTTTTATTGAAGTCCTGTGCAGTTTAAAACACTTTTAATTTCCTTCAGAGTATTTCACACACTCCTGATGATGACTCACGCGTGTCGAAATGTTGAACGCGTCCTCAAGTTTGGATATTTTTCATATGCATCAGCTAAGGTCATTCGCTAAATAGGAAAGAAGACGGTTAAATTTAATAGACACTGAATATCTACCTTTTTAATAAAACGAATAGATATCTATATAGAAAGCTTTATATTGTTAGATAGCTTGAAGACCTAATCACAATGATGAATTGCACACTTGAATGATAAGGATACGAATCACAGTCAACGATCCTTGCCAAAACAATCTCGTAATTCCCTTTGCCAAGACGGGTGAAAGGAATGCCAGGTAGATGAAGATATGGACGGACAATATCCCAGGAATTAAATTGAGTGTCGCCCTGAGAGAATATCAGGGCAAAGAGGGTAGGAAGGGGTCAAAAATGGCAAGGAACGACCATGACGCCTCCACGATCAGCCCAAATATGGGACATAAATCCTATTAAACCCATGAAAAAAATGATAAGCAGTTTCAAACACAGCTAGTCGATAACCAATCAATACTTGTTTGTTTTTTTCTGTAGTCAGTTTCCACAGCTAATTTGATTTTATTGGTTTTTGTACGACCCACAACAGTAACAACATCGATACGTTATTTTTCAAAGAAATCTATATATAGTTTTCATCTTAATGATGTAATCTAACATCGGCTGAACAATATTGGTTACGTTGTCTGTAAACTAAAATCAAAGAAACACGAGTAAAAAAAAAAAAAAAAATGCCAGAAAGAAAGAAACCAGGCAGCTGTGAATAGCTTATTGCGTTATTCAATGTTTAAATAGACTTTTTTTTCAGATTTGCCTTATTGTTTCATCGACAGCTGAAAGAAATCAATATTTAAAGCATTATTAGTCGCTGCTTTTTCAGTTTTCATTTACAAACCGTTTCAACCTATTTACAGCCCATTATGAATCAGTAGACCAACCACATAGTTGAAACTCGAACAAAAACGCAAAACGTTTTTGGTCAGTACACATCAAACTATACCATATGCGGGATTTTATTATTCGACTCAATGTTTACACAATAAAAATCTTATTAACCAACCGATGTTGGGAAAATTTCTATATCGCTAATGGACGTGGATGATGGAGGCATAGTGGGTTGATAGTAGCTCGGATTGATGAATCAGTAGAGTTGAGTTCGAATTCAAGACGAGTTAATTTCAATCACTTACGCGCTAATAGCCTTGGGAAAGTTTTGTTTTGTTTTACGGCATATCAACCACAATGGGTTATTTAATGCCTACAAGATTTTTAGGATAGGTTCGTTTGAATAGATTATGTATTCTTTGTAAGAAATCAGTTTGTAGATCAGGTCTTTGTGTTTATTCTGTTTTTCGGCATATCAACCACAATGGGTTATTTAATGCCTACAAGATTTTTAGGATAGGTTCGTTTGAATAGATTATGTATTCTTTGTAAGAAATCAGTTTGTAGATCAGGTCTTTGTGTTTATTCTGTTTTTCGGCATATCAACCACAATGGGTTATTTAATGCCTACAAGATTTTTAGGATAGGTTCGTTTGAATAGATTATGTCTTCTTTGTAAGAAATCAGTTTGTAGATCAGGTCTTTGCGTTTATTCTGTTTTTCGGCATATCAACCACAATGGGTTATTTAATGACTACAAGATTTTTAGGATAGGTTCGTTTGATTATGTATTCTTTGTAAGAAATCAGTTTGTAGATCAGGTTTTGTTTTATTCTTTTTTGTAATCAACCACAATGGATTTGTTAATGAGATTTTTGGTTTCGTTTTTGTTTTTTGTAAGAAATCAGTTTGTAGATCAATTTCATTATTTAATTTTATTTTGTAGATGGTTTGGTTTTTGTTTTACTAAAGTTTCTCCCCAAAATTTATTTAATTTTATTTTTTTTTTTTCTAACTTTTCAAAAAATATTTTAAAATTATTTTTTTTTTTCAAAAAATATATATTAAAACCTTTTTTTATACTTTCATAGTGTTTTGACCCCAATTTGAGGGTTATCTATTTGCCCAAGGTGGACCTGGGAACAACAGCACTTAATAGGTAGTTCGACGGTCCTCAAAACCTCCTGATCAGAGGCTTTGGTGTTGGAGGTAGTTTATCGTCTTACCCAGGACATCGGATGGAGTTTACCGACTTAACCACGACGAGGGAAAGATTGATTGGTAACCAGTCTAGGAGAAGGAAAATTCTGAATTCAAACAGGCATCGTGAAGGTTTTGCTTCGTCAGGTTGACCTGCCTAGGACCACTGTTGTTATGGCTACAGTAGATATTGTCCTCCTTAGACCCTAGAGGGTACGTGATTAGTGATCAAGACTGGACATAAAGAAGGTGATCAGTTTTCGGTTGTCATTAAGCAATAAATTGACCCACACTAGAATTACTTCACTGCGTCCGACCCAAGTCAAAGTTGATTTTTCGAATTGATTTCTCGGACAGGAATCGAGCCTGCGACCCTCGTTTTAAGTGGGTGAAACCACCGCTTGAACTCGTGAAATTCACTGCTCGACTATAAATATCGTCACTGGAGAGAAAGGCTCTATTTTCATTTTGAAGGTTTCTACTAATAGAAAACTGAGCCTCGCTATATTCTGAAGCTTTTCGTTGACGAGCGGTAAACAACATCGTATCAATCGCTGGCTTCTTCTACAGAACGTGGGATGCAGGTTCAATTCCTGCCGGTGAACACTTTCATTATTAACATTTCGTCCATAGACGAAATACCCACTGTTTAAAGTAAAATATAGGACGTCTATTTAAAATACTTGTATCCACTAATAATAAGATAACTAAAATGTCGGATTAAAATAAATATCCATTGATTCTTTGACAATACACACACACCCACACACACACACACACATATATATATATATATTATAAATTAATTGATTTAAAATATGTTTTTTAATTTAATATGTGTTTAATTTAATTACAAAATTAAATTCCAAGCTTTTAGCTTCCATTTTTGAAACATGGTTAGAACTGTGTAGCGAAAAAAAATCATATTTTAAATCAATTAAATTATAATACTAATGCTCTGTAAATTTCCATTGAACACTATTTTGTAAAAATAAAAATATCTATAAGAACACCGGATTATATATCTTACTGTTCTTTCTTTATATATATATATATATATATATATATATATACTGGACGCTCCCGTCGGTTTTCCGACGTATGAGGGTCAAGCAATTCAGTTCCTAAGACTCGACAACCAGACGCTTGCACATATGCTCTGGTTACAGTAGTGAAGACTTTGTGCAGAACCAATCACACTTTTTGAAGAGTCGATTATAGAGATCTGGTGCATAACGGGCCACAATGTCCTCAAAAGATCCTCCGCAGATTTTGAATTCAAAGTTGTCCTTCTAGACCAGTTGCCATTCAAAGCTATAGAACCCAGCCCGCCCTGCTATTTACCCATAGTTTGGGGGAGAAGAAAAGGATTTCACTAGGGACGTAAGTGAATGTCATGGATCCGACTGGATCTCCGATTCCTTCATCCGAATCCATTACTCGACCGTATCTTCTTTATATTACAAACATTCAATGTATATCTACTTAAATTTATATGAACAATATATTCTGTGAGTTTCATTTGATAATATTTTTCGTTATTAAAAAATGATATTAGCTAAAACATGTTATGTCGGTTGTCTGGGTTTATCATACAAAGTGCTGCATAAATTTCTGTTCAGAAATAAATTTAAAAGATATAAACTATTACCCATTAACCTTGTGTAACTTTTAATCTTTTAGCGATTGATTTTGTTATCTTTTTCTAATTTAACATTTCTCACGGCAGTCTTTTCCTTATATTTTGTATTCCATTTTCTTGAACATTTCTTGTAATTATGGATCTCCCGTTTTCTATTGGATTTATATCTCGAGAGCCTGGGGGAGGGCATTTCATCGATTTGATGACTCTGGCAGGGTACGATAACCAGCTTTGTAGAATGAACATTACCTTGAATAAATATTACTAGATCTTATTGATTGCGAACTCTACTGCACGGAAAACATTTATCTTGAACTGCCGTCAAATTTGAAGGAATTTTTAATTTGATATTCTAAAATAATACCTCCAAAATGACTGTCGTCTTTTAAGGAGAAGAAAGGAAAAATACGTCTAAAGGTGTTTTTTTTTTTCAACACCAAGCAAGGCGGGAAGCCACTAGCACGCAAGGGAATTCAGAGTAGGAGCGAGAACAAAGAGGAATGATAAAGGAAAGGATGAAGAGACTGCCAGGGAATAGATCAGGGCATCTGGAGACGTCGATTGACGTTACATTTGAATAGTTGGCGATTATAGCTATCAGGAAAACAAGAAATGGGGAGGGCGTTCCACAGGCGAGAAGTGCGAGACATAAAGCTATTGGAGTAGAAGAGACGGCTACATTTAACAGTTTCGACAGTGAAAGGATGAGAGCGAGATGCCAGCCGAGTTGAACGCTTAAATTCATGAAGTCTGGGAACCAGCGAAAGCAGCTCATTGGAGCAGTTACCATGAAAGTATTTGTAAAAAAAAAAGACAGAAGGCGGCAACGGCACGTCAGTGAGAGAGCGACTGCGGACGAGATGCCAATTACATTGCATATCCGTCTTTGGATTTTATCAAGGACCTTCAGACAATGTGTTTACAAAAAATACGAGGTGACTTTCTGAAAATTTTGAGATTAGCATTTTACAAACTTCATAGCTCATTCCAACCAAATGATTGGTTGGCTGGTTGATTTAGTTTAGCGGCATATCAACACCTCTATGGGTTATTTAATGCCGAAATGAAAATATTTTGTACATAATTTTATACTTTCAGGATAAAAGTTTTTTTTTTTTTAGAAATATAGTTTCTAGATAATAAACTGCATTTCTGGTAATTTCACTACAGAAATGTATTGTTGGTAATTTTTTCATAAAATGTATTGATTGTTTTTTCATACTTTTTTTTACTGCTGTATTAATTGTCGTTTTACTATGAAATGTATCGTTGATCATTTTACTATGAAAATGACCTGTTGATTTTTTGAAACACTTGCTACAACCCCTAAAATCAACCAGGGAAACACAACAGTTAAGAATTGCATACACGCTCCAATCTCTCGATCAGATGCCTTATTGTCGGATGTAGTTTATCGTCATACCCAGGACGTCCAACCAAAGTAAACACAGTCTTTTTGTTAGTTCACATTTATTGTCTTATTTCCAGGCGTTTTGCTTGTAATTTGCCAGTTTCGACACTCATAATCTTGGACGACATTAAAACCCGTGTACCCTAAAAATGCCGGTGTTAGATTCAAAGAATATTCCCCGAAAGACTGATGATGACTTTCAAGAGTATCCGTAGAAAATCTTGACGTGTTTCAAGTAAAACCACCATTAAGATCGCAGAGACATTGTAACACAATATTAAAAGCAAAAACAAACACGCCGAAGAGGAGTAGATATCACGAAACTTGAGAATTAGACGCATGCGCATTCCCGTTGAATAATAAGCAAGTATAAGCCAGCGACATTAAGATAACACCTCGTAACCGGAAACACAATTTCATTCAGCGTATGAGGCACATAAGAGGCCATCGTGTAATACACGTGCGAGATTCTCATAGTTAAACGACTGACGCCATCTTAATTTTAAATAAGGAAGTTTGTATAGAACGATGTTTTCTGAGCATCAGGTAACTGGATTGCGTTTCCTTTCCAAACAAAATCTTGAAAATTTCATTTTCTTACTGTTGATTTGGTTTTTCTCTTCGCATAATTCACTTGTATCGTATTTTGTTTCTTTCGATTCCAAAAGTTGGTTCTCATTTGAAAGCCTTACTATAGCACTTTAAATAATCCTAATGTATTAGAAGTGCAGTTTTAGACATTTATTGAGTTTATATTTTAAACTAAAGTTTACAAACCTCGAGAGACGCAAATATTTTCATGGCAGCTGCTTTAACGAGATACTGTCGATTGTCCCCCCCAAAACACGAATTTAAGCGTGCTACTAGGTTAGCATCTCGGTCCCACACCTTTTAATGTCGAAAGAGTTAAATGTAGCCGCCTCTTCTATTCAAGCAGCTTCTTCTCCCACACTTCCCGACAGTGGAACTCCCTTCCTCTTACTTTCTTCCCTGATAGCTATAATCTTCAAATGTAATGTCAATCGACATCTTCTGATGTCTTGATCTTAATCCCCGCCCTTTCCTCAAACACACCTCTTTACTCTTGCTCTCTCACTCTCTGTAACCCCTTGCGTGTTAGTGGCACTCCCGTCTTGCTTGGGGTGAAATCCTTAAAAAAAAAACAAAAAAAAAAACTGTAGAGAATTACTGTTAAAAGGGTTATGATGACTGAGATGTATCCTTCAGAAAGAGGAGGGGTAGGAAACGAAGATTATGAAGATAAGAAAGATAGATAAAGATTTACCGTTAACTCGAAGAAGTTAAGATTGTAGTATTTTGGGAAGCATCCACGTGGGATTCCATTTCATAATGTAGATTTTCTTAGTAAACGCTTTATATTTGGAATAATTAGGAAACGATACAGATATATTTTAGTTGGTATTCCATAATATTATGCTATGTATTATATTATTAGTGTAGTTTTTAATCGAATTCATCGCAAGTAAGGCAATAAAGCCACTAAGACACAAGGGTTTACGTGGTGTAGAAGAATTAGAAACAGGAACATAACTAATGAGCGAGAACAAAAAGGGTAATCAGAAGGACAATATTACTATTAAATAGATGAAATCCAACCAGCCCTTTCAGGTTGGCATATATATATATATATATATATATACGAGTACAATCTGCACTTCTATCTATTTAGCTTATTCTTTTTAATCGATCTCTTTCTTTCTCCCCTCTCTCTCTATCTATCTCTCTCTCTCTCTCTATATATATATATATATATATATATATATATATATCTCTGATTCCCCTCTCTCTATTTCTGTCAGTCTGTCTGTATCTCTATCATATTCTTTTAAATTTAAAAACTTATATCTACTTTTTTCTATATACAAACTCTTTATGTTTCTCTCCCCCCACTCTTATCTCTCTCTCTCTCTCTCTCTCTATATATATATATATATATATATATATATATATATATATATATATATATATATATATATATATATATATATATATATATATATATATATATATAAAAATAAAGTATCGTCAGTGTGTATATTAAGTTATATTACAGATAAGATGAGTGAGGGCTTCCCGGACATATCAAATTGAACTTCCTGTTCCCGTACGATCACCGAAGTTAAGCAACGTCGAGCCTGGTCACTGCCTAGATGAGTGACCGCTTGGAAATACCAGATATTGTAAGCTTAGATATACGGCTGGTATAATGCCTAATTAATTATCGGGGAGCCGAGTTCCAATTCCAGTCGAGTTCGTTATATTTACTTACGTGCAAATAACACTCCCCCCCAGCCATGGGTTAATTATTAAGAATATGTATCATTATCATCTCAAAAAATTCTTATACTCTAAAACTATTTTCTGGCTTTAAATAACTTGCTATAGGTTGATAAACCGTAAAAAAACGAATCACTCAGTAAAAAGAATCAGTGACGAGAGATATCATCTCATATCTGTCAAAGGCCTTTGACAAGATGTGGCATAGGATGTTGTGACACAAATTCTCCACCTATAGAATCTCTGGAAGTGTCCTCACAGCTGTTAAGACATTATAACGTAGTTCTTGTCATTTGAATCTTTCAATGGCTAAGGACATCTATGTGTGCCATTACTATAGATTTTATTATGGTTCTCCAGTAGCTGGGGCAATGCATCTTCCGTTTGTCATGCAAGATGATCTTCCATGAAGCTGCTACGTTCTTTCTGACGAAACAGCCGTTTGTTGATGATTGGCACAGTAACTACAACTACCTGTAAAGAATAGAGGGATTTTTAATCGAGGTTAGACTCCTCTAGATACACTGTGTTCTGTCTATACCCATGCATGTTAACAGTGTCACCTCATAAAGGGTGTGACTCTTTGCCACGCATGAATGGTCATTCACTATAGAGAGACTAACTATGGATTGTAGCTGCACAAAAGTGCTTTGAGACACATCACATAGTGGTGGGTGCATGGGGACCACAGAAGATGCCAGGAAAGGTATTCTCGACCTGATATATATATATATATATATATATATATATATATATATATGTGTGTGTGTGTGTGTGTGCGTGTGTGTGTGTGTGAAAAATGTGTGTATATAAAATATATATATATATATATATATATATATATATATATATATATATATATATATATATATATATTATATATTATATGGTACTTATTATAAAGCGCTCAATATCAGAGATAGACCTAACATCAATCCAACCAAATATATATATATTCATATATATATATATATATATATATATATATATATATATATATATATATATATATATTAATATTAGTGGTAAATATACACATAAATATGCAAAATATATAAATATATATACATAGATGCATACACATACATATATTTTTTTGAATAAAAAATCCAAGAGGATAGAATCCAAGTAGAACTCAATGTCCAGGACAGAGTAAGGATATAATAAAAGGCTTAAACACTAATATTCCATGGTCATAATTTATTCCATTGGAATCGTAAATACGATCCAATTCAATAGACCTACAAATTCAATATATATATATATATATATATATATATATATATATATATATATATATATATATATATATAAACCAATGATCTGAGAAAGCAGTTGTAAACAGCTGACAGTTTAGATATTTCTGAATGGATTTAGTGACATGCATGTTATCCTTATGAATATTTTGATTTGACTAGGTTATATATGAACAGATATACAGAGTGCGATGGATAAATTGCCGTCTAAAAAATTATTTAAAATCATTTTTAGGGACTTTTATTTGAATCTTTCAATGGCTAATGACACCTATGTGCGCTGCTACTATAGATATTACGAAGCTGCTACGTTTTTTCTGACGAAACAACCGGTCAAAGATGCCATGAAAGGCCATCTCGAAAATGTACTACCCCTCTGCATGGACCCCCCCCCAAAAAAAAACAATCTTAAGAGGAACTTCAGACCTAAAAGACTTAAGAGGGACCTCTTTAAGGCCACTGTAGAATCTGTCTTGCTTTACGGCTCAACATGGACATTGATGAAACAACAAGAAACATCACTGAAGGGAACACACACAAGAATGTTACAAGTTGCATTGGACATCAGCTGGAAGAAGCACCCAAAAAAGAAACGTTTTTATGGCCACCTTCCTTCTAACTCTTTAATGGAGAGAAGGCTTCGGCTAGCTGGTCACTCTTGGAGAAGTAAAGCAGAACTTGTGAGCGACACACTTCTAGGGAACCCATTGCGCAGCAAAAGATCGGCTCGAAGACCTCATCACACCTTCATTGACCAACTTGTAGATGACGGTGGATGTCATCTAGAGGACATGCCGACGTCGATGTCTGACAGCGATAGTTGGTGGCAACATGTCAAGAGAATCCGAGAAGAATTCTTGGCCTGATGACCTGATGATGAGATTTGTAGCTTGTTATTAATGATCAGTCGTCCGAAGCGCATGCGTATAACAAAGCTCGCCAATCTTTCTACATTAATGTAACGATCTATGCAAACGATATCACAATTTATGATTGTACCTCGAAAAATCTAAGTGGCCAGAATCTGGAAGTTAATTTCTAAACTAGCTCTAACAGCCAGTGAGGGAAAACACAACTAGATTGTAATTTTCAGTAATTAAAAAACAAAAAAAAACAAAAAAACAACAAACAAACAAACACTATATGTCTATATTTCTGAGGTATTGTAATTATTTACACTATTTACATTATTTGGACAGTTGTCCTCTTCTTCGTTGCCATATTACGATCGTTTTACGCTCCGGCATTCTTCAGTTGAGTGAACTTTCGAAGCGAACTTTTTAGGCCGTAGCGTACAACGATCGAAGCATCGTGAATATGGCAACGAAGATGGGGATAACAGTCTGAACAATGTAATTCCATAAGACTTTTGACACGTGAGAGAGCAGTGAAAAAAAGACTTGAAAATGAAATCGTACGTGAAACCTGTGAAGCACCTTGTTACTCAAGCACAAAAAGTTAGATGGTTACAGAGGGCGAAGATCATCTTGAATAAGTTTAAAAATGATCATGGAATAAGATATATATATATATACATACGTATATATATATTTTCTGTTAAGCTTGGAGATTAATTATACATTCTTATTGCTCAAAGTAGAGTCCAAAAAAGCTCGGAATATTCAAAAGATAGGTTCAAAGTTTAACCTAACAAATGCACAATTTTCCTGTTACACAATTTGGTCAATTTTGCTCTTATACGTGATATATATATATTTCATTTTACACTTATGCTTGCTAGCATGGGTGGGGTGGTATTGTGGAGAAAATCAGGTACCGGAAAGACATTTCATTTGTACTTTCTTAAGTGATGGAGCCCAGCTTTGCTGCGGGCGTCAAAGCCAATTTGACAGATGAAATTTATTAAAGCAGGATTTCGATGGTGTGTGTATATATATAAATATATATATATATATATATATATATATAAAAGGCTCAAACACTAATTTTCATGGTTATAATTTATTACATTGAATCGTAATCACGATTAATTCATCAGACTAGCAATTCAAAAATCTTATTGAATTTGTAAGTCTGATGAATTGATTATATATATATATATATATATATATATAGAATATATATATAATATATATATATATATATATATATATATATATATATATATAGAATACGACCGTAATTCGAACACGGCTTGGATTTCTCAGTCATCGTCGCTATCTATTAATCCGCTGTGCCATCACTGTATTCATTTACCATTTAAATGATATGAACTCATCCTCCGATCTATGGGTTAAATAGCAGGATAAACCGGATCCTATAGCGTTGGGTGGCAAAGACTTTAGCAGAAAAACATGTCTGAATAAAAATAAAAACCCCTCAATACCAGTTCTCTGCGTTCGGCTGTTCCAAAAAGTGTGGTTGGTGCTAAACAACAAGCCTTCGCCACTATAAATAAATGGTCTGGCTTTTCAAATTTAAGAACTGAGCTACTGACTCTCATACATCGAAAACGGGAGAATGCAATATATATATATATATATATATATATATATATATATATATATATATATATATATATAGAGAGCCAGATGAACAAACTTACCAAGGTTTCACCTCAAAAGGCTGGCTTCCCTGACCATCCGCTTAGGTGAAACATGTCTGGCTCTCTAGGTTTAACTATGTCTGCTCTATTTACCCTATTGAGCACTTTATTTATTTATTTTTTCTTACTCGTATCGGTTTTTTTTTTTCTTTCTACTTTGGACTTGGATGCTAATTTTCGGATAACGTACATGTTCTTTGTTCTTTCTTTTTTTTATACATACCTTTTTCCTTTTGGTATTGGTTTGATTATTTGCAAATGAAGACACCGGATTTTTCTTATACTTATAAAATTAATATATATATATATATATATATATATATATATATATATATATATATATACTAGTAATAGTCTTATAAGTATAAGAAATTATATATATATATATATATATATATATATATATATATATATATATATATATATATATTTGGTTGATATATATATATATTGAGCGCTTTATAAGTACTGTGCATATAATATATAAATAATTATACATATATATATTTATTTATATTTATATACACTTTCATATATATATATATATATATATATATATATATATATATATATATACACTGCGTGCCAAATTCGAGATAACTTTTTTTCTAATATTTCAAAAACCGTTCAATCAATTCGTATTGGCAACACTAATCTGCGTAATCACTGAAATGTTCGTACTGACCTGCGCAATGTAAACAAACTGGCACCATATTTGTTATCAGCACGGTGATTTGAGCGTGCCAAATTATTAGAAAAGTATAAAAATTTAGTGAAAAGATGGGCCGTAAAAGCAGTTTAAGTGATGCTGAAAAGAAAACTATCACCTCAGAACTCTCAAAAGGTAAATCTACCCTAGATTTATAAAATGATAGGGAGCTGGCATCAAACAGTGAAAAAGTTCACTGCCGACCCTACACAAGTAGGGGAAGATAAAGGCAAGCGAGGGTTATTTCACGTCGTCTCATGTCACGACTTAAATGAGAGGCCACGAAGAACCCTGGACTTACCAGCCAAGAGCTTTTCAGTCGCATTGGCGAAAACAAAAGTGTCGGTATCTGAAAATAAAACAACAGTCAAACCTGTATCCCTCCGTTGACGAGAAATCACATTCAAAATCGATTGAAATGGGCCGAGGACAATATGAAGATTGACTTCTCTAAAGTTTTGTTCACAGACGAAACTCGAACAACACTGATGGGCCAGATAGATGGTGCAAAGGCTGGGTAATGAACGGACAGAATCGCCATCAGTGTTTGAGACGCCAACAAGGCGGCGGAGGCATAATCTGGCTGTTCATTAGTGGGTCCAAAAACCAGATGGCGTCAAAATGACTGCTGATGCATACATAGCGTTTATGAAGGAGCATCTTGAATCGTGGATGAAAAGGCAAAGAGTTGCCTTCAGAAGGGCCATTGTTTTTATGCAAGATAAATAAATGGTCTCACAAGACAACTGAATATTTGGAACAGTTAGGCTTCGATGGACCTTAAAATGGCCAGCAAATTCTGAGCCCAATCGAAAACCTTTGAGCATCATCAAGCGAAGACAAAACGCCAACGAACGACAATTCAGGAGCAACGCTGAGTTGTGGGAAGCAATTCTTGACATATCTCGCGGCATTACAGCAGATGACATCCTACAATTAACAAATTCTATGGATCGTTGATTTCTTCAAGTAATTTCAAAACAGGCAAAGCACATTCCCCTATTAATTTGTTTAAAACTGTGCCTTTGTTTTTTATTATTTTTTTGATTAATTTATTAGCTTTGTTTGATTATAAACATTCACGTGCAAAAATCAATTCTGGGAATTTTACTAAACCTTTCTAATAATTTGGCACGCTCAAATCATGCTGATAACAAATATGGCGCCAGTTTGTTTATATATATCAGTACGAACATTTCAGTGATTATAAGTGTTGCCAACATTAAAAAATCTTTGTGAATTGATTGGATTTTGAAAATATTAGAAAAAAAGTTAAATAATAATTTGGCACGCAGTGTATATATATGTATGTACTAGAATAATCTAAAAGCATAAGAAATTATACTCGTCCGGAAAACCTTCGGTGTCTTGATTTATAATCATATATATATATATATATATATATATATATATATATATATATATATATATATATATATATATATATATATATATATTGGGGTACTTTGGGCTGCAAGTTTTTGTTTATTTAAATTTGATTAAAGACCAAGGAAAGTTCTTGTGAAGGATTCTCTATATTTAAGTTTATATTGCCCAAAGTCTGGGTATATGTGCCCTGTACTTTCAGGGCGTTGACGATCATGGCCATCCACAACGTCCTTTTTCCTTGTAGCACTTCATAAGCTTTGTGTTTTTTTTTTCTCTCAAAAACTTTTCGGACATAAATTTGCTTAGGCTCATTAAGTATGTTACGCTTGCTTTCCCCTGTCCTTCTTTACTTCTATCCGTCCTTTGAGTATCAGATTTTCCAAGCCCTCCTTCCTCATTAAGTGCCTCAGTAATTTCTCTTGCCTCTTCCTGATGTTAAGTATAAGTTTCATCTTTGTTTCTATTCTCGCCAAAATCTCAGCCTTATTAGGTACCATGGTATCCTCAGCATCCTTCTGTAGAACCACACTGCTGTTACTTCAAGTCTCTTCTTCATCTTTGAGGAGTTTGTTCAGCATTCGCTGCCATAGAGGAAGACAGATATCACGTAACAGTTCAGTAATCTTTCCTTTGTTTCCAACGAAATGTTCCTGTCTCTTAATATTTTACTTAGCTTTTGGAAGGCACCTTTGGCCATTCCAATATGTCTTCGGATCTCAGTGTCACACTTTCCGTTCTCTGTTAGAACACTTCCCAGATATTTAAATTTCTGTAACTGCTTAATACCATTATCTCCGACCTGTAATTTACATTTTAATCTCATCTTTCTATTGATGACCATACATTCTCTCTCATTGTATCTTATGCTTTGTCCTTTCCTTTTCTACGTTCCATCCAAAAATCAGTATGAAATAATTTTTGCTTTGATGGTTCTCTATGGTGAGTAAAAGAGAGCAGTTTTGTTTTTGAGACATTAAAGTTAACCAGCCAATATCTGCCACAGTTCACAACCGATTGGAGGTTCTTTTCAAGACAAACGGCCAGGTTAGTTTTGTCGGTGATACTAGATTTGTTTTTGAGGCAGAAGTAACTAGATTAAATATTAATCCATTCTATATTCTTAATTCTAATGTACATACGTTCATTCGAGATTCTATACTGTTTTATTATTCTACTAGCCGAATTCCCCGCGCCTTGCTGCATGTCACACACCTTTTTTTGTAAGAAAATGATGACTGAGTTTAAATCATTGTTATGATTTTTGGCGAAAAATGATACATTTCACTTTTACTCGATAATCTCGTTGATGCGACCTTCATCTTCTGGCTTTCTCCTTCCATATTTTGGATAGGAGTCATTCTGTTTTTGTAAATTTAAATTTAATTTAAATCAATGGAAAAAAATCATTGGTGGAATGTTGTGTCCACCGTCTTTGATTAAAATGAAATATACTTATCCAAGTTCCCTGGAGCCATTGCCTCGTTTAAATTTAAATTTAGTTTAAATCAAAGTGAAAAATCAGTGTGGGGTTTGTACCCAACCGGGCCTCTTTGATCAAAATGAAATACACTTAGGCAAATACCTTAGTCGTTATTCCCTTGTTCAAATTTAAGTTTAATTTAAAACAAAGGGGAAAAAAAATTCAGTGGGGGTGGTGCTTATCCCCAGCCTTCTCCCTTGGACCCCTTTTCATCAAAATGAAATATACTTTTCCAAGTATTCTAGGAGTCATTCCGCTGTTCGAATTTAGATTTAATTTAAATCAAAGAGAAAAAAATCAGTGGGGGTTTCTCCCCCCCCGGGGGACCCCGATTGATCCAAATGAAATATACTTATCCAAGTACCCTGGGTAATGTAGTTTCAGTTTATATATGGTTATAGGTGTCTGTTTCCAAAACCTTAGGAGGAGTTCGATAACAAACAAACAGAGGCTACAACTTTATATATATATATATATATATATATATATATATATATATATATATATATATATATATATATATTAAAAAAATGGACAAGGTCCGACAATTTATTTATTAAAGACATATTTTATGTTTTAACGTTGTTATTTTATAGATACAAGTATTTAAGCAAATGCTCTGTTTATATAAACAGTATTAAATAACATTTACCGGCCTGAATCAATTTTTTCTATCCTCGGACATTCAGGCATTTATTTAATACTGCCATAAACAGAGCATTTGCTAAAATATTTTATCTAAAAATAACAAAATAAAAATAAATATATATATATATATATATATATATATTAAAAAAAGAAAGAACAGTAAGATATAAAATCCGGTGTTCTTATAGATATTTTATTTTTTACAAAATAGTGCTCTGTAAATTTACAGAGCATTAATATTATAAATTAATTGATTTAAAATATGGTTATTTTCGCTACACAGTTCCAACCATGTTTCAAAAATAGAAGCTAAAAACCCCTAATTTTATTTTTGCAAATAAATTAAAAGCATTAGTTCTATTTCATCTTCAAGCGAATTTTGGAGTAACTTTTAAAATTTACCGGGTTTTAAATACATATAATAAAATCACGTTTCCATGGTTACAGAATATTCTACTCAAATTGAACACGGGGTGTCTAGATTTTCCTTATGACAGTATCATTGTATCAGTTATTAGCTACATTTTGGTAAGGGGTGAGGATGTATTTTACACTGAAACCTGACGTCGGTTGAATGGATGTCGTCTGAATTTTAAAAAAAAAAAAAAAAAAAATTGTTAACAAAAATTTTCAACGTCATCTTTAAAATTAAAGATTTTTTTTTTACAATACTTTTATTTAACTACGATTTGAAATATTTTCCTTTTAATTTTTATTTTAATATTCTTTTTAAGAACAGTTAAAATGTATTAGAATCCATTATATTATGTAGGATTATTTTAAACATTAAGTTTAAGTATGTATATGAGGTTATTTTTTTTTTTTTTTTTTTGTATATATATGACAGCAGAAATGGTTGCTTAATTTCACTGATTCAGTAAACTTTTCTTTTATATATAAACCTATTATTATAATATTTCACATGTAAGTACTGATGGGTCATTCAAAAGCTTACATGTTATGGTATTTATATTAATTTTATTTTTTTTATAGGTGTTATTTTTGGATTCTTTTTTTTTGCGTGTAGTATTATTTAAAAGAAATTTAATTCAATTTAACTACAATTTTAATTACAAATTCAAAATTACAACTTTTTAAAATATTTTCATTGTTTAGTTTTAATAGACATATTAATAACAGAAGGAAAATTACTCATGTAAGATTATTTTTCCATATCAAAGTATATGTAAATTTTTTTTTTTTTTTTTTTTTCCTTTTTTTAAATTTAAATATTATTTAAGTAATATTAATGGCACTTACTAAAAAACTAGCTAAGTCATTTCTCAGATTTAGTAAACTTTTATTTATTTATTAATTAATTAATTTATTTATTTCAAATATATTTCTAATTAATAAAGTTTCAATGTATTTTCAGAATTCATTTTATTTTACTGATATTTTAATTTCAATTTTTCGATTTTTTATAACTTTAAAATTTTAAAATATTTTCATTGTTAGTTTTAATTTAGACTATTTAATTTACTTTAAGTAAAAAATTTTTTTCCTATCAAAAAAAAAACTTTTAATTTAGATATTATTTAAGTAATATTAATATTTGAACTAAAAACTATTCAAGTCATTTCTCAAATTAGTAAACT
Source organism: Acanthosepion pharaonis (assembly GCA_903632075.3). Classification (NCBI taxonomy): domain Eukaryota; kingdom Metazoa; phylum Mollusca; class Cephalopoda; order Sepiida; family Sepiidae; genus Acanthosepion; species Acanthosepion pharaonis. Next base: position 195,436 of record CAHIKZ030000864.1, on the reverse strand, counting down.
TTATGTATTAATTCAAGTTTAAGTATGTATATGAGGTTACATTTTTTTTTTTTTTTTTTTTGATATATATATATAAACCTAGTGATATAATGTTTCTCATGTAAGTTAAGGATAAATTCAAAGTTACGTTCATATTTTTTTTTATTTTACTTTATTTGCTTTTTTGTTTTTTTCTTGGTTAGAATTCATTCAATTTAACTTTTTAGTTTCAATTTTAAAATTACAAACTTTAAACTTTTGAAATATTTTCATTGTTAGTTAAAGACTATGTTACATGCATTTTTCAATATCCAAGTATATGTAAATTACAATTTTTAAACCTTTATATTTTAAAATTATTTTAGTAATATTAATGGAACTTACTACAAAATACATATATTTGAAATAAATAAATTAATTAATTAATAAATAAATAAAGTTTACTAAATCTGAGAAATGACTTAGCTAGTTTTGTAAAGTGCCATTAATATTACTTAAATAATATTTAAATTTAAAGAGAAAAAAAAAAAAAAAAAAAAAAAAAAAAATTTACATATACTTTGATATGGAAAAATAATCTTACTTAATATGAGTAATTTTCCTTCTGTTATAAAGTAATATAGTCTATTAAAACTAAACAATGAAAATATTTTAAAATTTTAAAGTTGTAATTTTGAATTTTATTAATTAAAAATTGTAGTTAAATTGAATGAATTCTAACCTAAATTTCTTTTAAATAATACTACACGCATTAAAAAGAATCCAAAAATAACACCTATATAGTAAAATAAAATTAATATGAAATACCATAACATGTAAGTTTTGAATGACCCATGTCCTCATTACTTACATGTGAAATATTATAATAATAGGTTTATATATAAAAGAAAAGTTTACTGAATCAGTGAAATTAAAATAACCATTTCTTGTTGTCATAGTCATATACAAAAAAAAAAAAAAAAAAAAAAAAACCTCATATACATATTAAACTTAATGTTAAAATAATCCTACATAATATAATGGATTCTAATACATTTAACTGTTCTTAAAAAGAATATAGTAAAATAAAAATTAAAAAGGAAAATATTTCAAATCGTAGTTAAATAAAAGTATTGTAAAAAAATCTTTAATTTTAAAAGATGACGTTGAAAATTTTTTACCGTTAATTTTTTTTTTTTTTTTTTTTTTTTTTAAATTCAGACGACATCCATTCAACCGACGTCAGGTTTCAGTGTAAAATACCCTCCAAAATGTAGCTAATAACTGATAAATGATACTGTCATAAGGAAAATCTAGACAACTCGTCGGGTGATATCAGCTTGAAGATGAAATTTTTTTTTCACGTTTTTTCTTTTTTTATTTTTGAAACATGGTTGTTGAAAAAAAAATAATTTATATGCACATTATATTTTCATTCAATTTTATATTTCTTGTGTTTATTCTCTTCTGCATGTACATAAACAGAATATATATTTAAAATAATAAAGAACTGAGAGAGAGATGAGTTATCATATATTAAGATAAAAAGAGAGATTAATAATTTTTTCTTTGTATATTCTTTAATATACTCGATATTTTGCAATCTTTCGACTTTTGTTGTCGTTCAGGTGAAAATAGATGAAACATTATTTGAAAAAAAAAAAAAATTCTTCATTCAAGTGTTTCAAAAAATGTAGATTTTCCCCTTTTTTTTTTTTTTTTATAATTTTTTTTTTTTTTCCTTTAAATTTAAAAATGAAATATGATAACATGTTCTGTTGCACAGTTTGGCTTTTTTAACAGATAAACATGGACATGTGTTTGCAAGCCTTCCATTCTGTGTTCAGTGTTTCCACAATCTGCTTAACAAGCCATAGTTTGATTTACAGGGAAGGACTTTACGTTACAAAAATAATTATTATCTATATATATATATATATATTTTCTTTTATATATAAAAAAAAATATATATATTTATATATAAACTTGATTTTTAGAGAGAGAGAGAGAGAGAGAGAGAGAGAGGAGGAGGAGGAGAAAGAAAGATTGATTTGTAAAGAAAAAGTAGATATAAGTTTTTTAAATTTAAAAAGAATATGAAATGCAGATTGTAGAAATAGAGAGAGAGGGGAATCAGAACAGATATATATATATATATATATATATATATATATATATATATATATATATATATATATAGATTGATTAAAAGAATAAGCTAAATAGATAGAAATGCAGATTGTACTCGTATATATATATATATATATATATATATATATATATAAAAAGAATTTCCTGGTGTAGGTCTGACCGGACTAGGTACGACTGTGACAAGATTGTCACAAGATGAAGATAAAAATTATAGAATTATGGCAGCATTCACCAACTTAAACAAGGAGACCATCCAGAACAGGTTCTGGAGATTCTGAATTCGTATGGAGGCCGTGATGAAAGCCAATTGCGATTGTATTGAATAAGTCCCTCATGATATTTTGTGTAATTTTGATAGATGTTTCTGTTATATATATTGATGTGATAAATATGCATACACCTGGGTTCGCCGCTCAAATATGATTGGCTGGTGTCAGCCATAATTACAGACTGATGTGGAGGTACAGGCGACGCCTATTGTCTACGGTTATTGCCAACGCCTATTGCCTACCACTACGACGAGGACCAGTCCATTACGGTTACCTGCAAGATTGTCCTACTCGGTTACAGTAGTCCAAAACAACTTTGCTACTTCGAACAAATATATCCCTTTCCGGGACAAATCTTAATTTTAATATTCCAGTTCAATACGAAGCAGCGTCTACTTAGCAAGGACGAATTACTGCTTTTAAACTACAATTTTCCCATGATTTCTCTCGAACTTCCATATCTGCTCGAAGCGCATCTTAACGTAAACAGATGAGGTCATACACTACGATATGGGCTAAGTCCGACAATTATTTTTAAAAAATATATTTTATTGTTATGCGTTATTTATATATACACAGATATTTAAGTAAAGGCTTTGTTTATAATAAACAGTATTACAATTACAAACAGTATTAACAAGTATTACTCAGGCCGGTAAAGGCTGTAAACTGGTATAGAACGTGTTGATTTAGCCGAGGTAGGAATAAAATGCCCACTTCACTGAAAGTCTAATGCGTGACTGCCACGCATGAAACTGACAGTCGTGATTGGTCAAACCTGCACAAGAAATTATGATTTGTATAATTTCCTCTGTCATTATGGATTTAAGTTCTCTTCTTTTCTGCGTGTATTTCATATTTTTGAGTGTCTTAATTAATTATATGTATACACGCACACACACATAGGGAAGCACACACACAGATATATATACGATGCTTAAGTCTAAATTTGAATGATAACTCTAACATTTTTAGGCATTTAAAACAACATGCCTGGCAGCGTACACAATTCCGGAAAATTCTTGTTGAAAACACAACTATAAGTAAACATGAAAACAATAAACAAAAACTAAAAATTCTTGAACGGCTTCCCATAATTAATACTTCTTGTTTTCACTCTCGCGTGGTCATGTGTGACGTCACGAGCTGCGAAGCGATTTTCGCTTCCGTGTCTCCTATACACGAGTTCGTCGTTGCTTTGAAATTTTTCATGTAACTAAAACAGACTCTCATTATTGTTTCGTCCGTGTATTGGTTGATATATTGAAAAGTAATTGTCATCTTTGATAATGAGTTATGTAAGTCGAAAGCTTGACTGGATTTAAACATGTATCAATATTGTGTTTTCCTTTCGTCTTTCAATGATAATGTTATTAAGCTTATCAAACAATATGAAAGGAACTTAAAATAGACAAAACTTGTCTATATTATATAATTAAACCTGCATCAATATATATATATATATATATATATATATATATATATATATATATATATATATAAAGAGAAAAGCGAAGTCGCAAAAGTTGTTGGTCATAATGTTGATATTTTCTTATATATTATACTTTATTTTCCATATTTTTGCCATTTTTTGTAGTTGCAGTTCAAGATTTTCTTTATTGGGAATGTTGTTGCAGTTTTCAAGTGTAGAAGTTTCCTTCTTTAATGACTTCACAAAACTTTTTCTTGTTGCATTTTATGACCCATTGTATTATCTGTTGATTAAATTTAGATGAAGTTAATATGTGTTTAGCTTTTCTGACTTGCGTTTGCTTTTAATTATTTTGGTTGTTTAGTAATGCCTTCATTTTATCATTCTTTTTAAGTAGGTCTAAATTAATTGTTAATTCTGTAAATAGTTCTGGATTCTTCTTGTATGTTGAGATGTATGTTAGAATTTATTTGTTGTTACCTTTGAGTTTGAGGATATTTTTTGTGGTAGTTCGATTTGTTAATGGTATGGGGTAACCTCATTTTTTGAGGTTTATGTAATTCTTCGTGGGTTCTTCGAAAGTGTTTGTCGGCCACTGTGGTGCAAATCCTACGTACTACGGAATAAGGGATGGATTTTAGACAGCTTTTTGGGTGATGACTTAAAATAAAGATATTGTTAGGTGTCTGTCAGTTTGTGGTAGATATCTGTGATGATGTGGTTATTTCTATTTCTAATGAGTTTATCAAAGAGTGGCAGTTCGTTAAAATTATGTTCTTGGTTGAATTTGATCTTCGGGTGTAAGTTTTGGAGTAGAGTGTAGAATTGGTTAATATCGTCCTATAAGGATTCCAGAAAATGATGCTATCATCTAAGTATCGCTTCCAATATTTAGTGAAGTGCGTTTCTTTTTATTTTCCCCATGTATTTGCTCAATCTTTTCATAGAGCTTTTCCTCTAGGTAAACTAACATATATTGGTGCCATTTTCGTTCCCATCGCGGTACTAAATTATATATTTGGGCAGCAACCTTTCTTTTACACATCTTTTATTAATTACTGCATACAACGAAGATTTAATTAATTTTTTATTTAATTTTTCCAGCATCCTAACGTTTTTACGTTTTGTCGGAGTAAGGGAGTACAGAAATTATCCATAATTTTAATTTTATCTGTCTATATTTCTGAGATGAGGTATTATGTACATTATTTACATTATTCGGACTATTGTTCTCATCTTTGCCACCATATTTACGCTCCGGACCTCTTCAGGTGGTTGGAATGTCGAACTGAACCCTTTATTTCGCTCACTGGGGTAGACTGTTCTAATTCCATGTGCCATGTTTAATGGATGTCAGTTATCAGTTATCTCCTGTTAATTCCCCTCTACAAGTTCTCCACTGCCTTAATCTGATATTGAACTCACACTCTTTGGGTCTAACTAAGGCCTTTATCCACTGTGTCATGTGTCCTTGAGGACATCTGTGTATAAATTTCTTGGTATTATAAACCTAATGTCTTCAGCAACCATTTTTTTCAGTGCTCATATTGCAATTTTTGCTGTTCAGTTCGACATTCCAACCAACTGAAGAAGGCCGCAGCGTGCAACGGCCGAAACGTTGTAATGAATATGGCGACAAAGATGAGGACAATAGTCCAAATAATGTAAATAATTTTAATTGCGTCAAGCTCTTTCGGCCACGTCTTAAAAGGAGGTCTTTTTTTATGTTATACGTTTTCCTTCCTGTTTTGATTGTTTCAGTTGTATTTTAATTTTCAGTTTTTTTTGTTTTTTTTTAATAGAAACGTTTATTCACTTGATGAGTGTGGCTGTAATTCGCGTGAGCACGATTCTATTTTTTTTAAAAAAAGTTTAACACTGATTCCATTGTTAAATAAGGTGAGGTTGATAGTAGGTGTTACGTTTCTTATATCAAACATACACACGCATGAACACAAATCTTTTTTGTTTTCCCCCAAACAAGGCGATAACCACAGACACACAAGGGGTTAGAGTGTGAAGGAGAATAAGACGTTAGGTAGGGGAAAGGAGAATAAAAAAGAAGGTTTCAGGAAGATAGAAGATGGCGATTGACATTGCATGTAAATTTTTGGAGATCGTAGGAGATATGGAAGCAATAAAGGCGAAGAGAGAACAGGCGAGCAAAGAAACTCTTAGAGTAGAATTGACTGTTATATTTAGCTATCTCATTAATAAAAAGATGAGTCCTATTCGCCAATCTATTACTGCGATTAAATTCATGCAGTCGAACTACCAAGAAGAAAAGCTCATTACAACAATTGACATGACAATGTTTATAGAAGACAAACTTTTCTTTGGATTTTGTTGAGAATATGCAGATATATAGCCGGGGTATCAGAGAAGATAAGGCGGCGATATTCAGGACATGTACGACTTTTTAAAATTATTTTTTAGAGGTTAATAAGAATAAATAGGCTCACCTATCATCCAGTCGTCACTCCTTCCATGACATGAACAGGGGTAGAGATTCATCCCTTGATCCCTGTTCAGGATATGGTTTATCGGTTCTGTTTCTAGGGCCACGCTTACTAGTTTGATTTAAAAAACGGTAGGATTTTATATGGATTAATAATATGAAAGAGTTTCTTTCATATTGGTTGTTTGGTTGATTCTGCTTAGCGGCATATCAACATCTCTATGGGTTATTTAATGCCGAATCTAAATATTTTGAAGACAGGTTCATGGCTTTGACTAAAATATATTTTGAACATACAGCAATTGCCCTTCCTTGCCTTTAAAGGAGTGCCCTTTGTCGTGCTGATGTTGCTACATGCCTTACTTCTTGCCTATCTCACACTACGAATTTATTCTAAGCTCTATACTAAACATTAAATCTGTTAAGAAAAAAGAACTAAACAAAATGAACACAAAACGATCAGCTTTAAAAAAGAACTCGTAACTAGAAAAACCGAATGAAAAAAGAATGTTAACAGCAAATACTTTTTCACACTCAACTCAGTTCTGCGGAATCAGAATCAACGTTAAGTTTAAGCAGGCGAATGAGTCAATTAGAGTAAAGTGCCATGCAGATTTAAATTTTTCCCACTTGTGACGAATGCAGCTATCGATTTTTTTGCATGCTAGCATGCTAGTTAACATTCGTGTCAGTCAGCTGTTGGCTCTCACGCTGGCCAATAGAATCTTCCTGCCTATTCGTGGCAGCCAGCTATAGGCTCTCACTCTGGCCAGTAGAAAATAGCCGCAAACTACATGAAAACTGCCGTAGAAGCATGAAAAAAAATCGATTATTTCCACTATCGATGGGAGTTGGGAAATGCAAAGTCGGTCTTGGCCTTCCGGCTAACTTGGAGCATGTGCATGTAAATTTTGGGGCAAATCCGTCGAAAATTGCGGCCGTGCATTCGACACACACACGCACACATCCTACATTTTATAGATAGAGATGCCTCGCTGCCCCTAAAGTTATCGTCTGTTGTGCCAGTTTTTACGAACTCTAGTGAACTCCCACCTATACAACTATCGACCGATTAACCTTCTCTTTTTTGGTAACCTTCTAGAGGCCCTAATCAATACTGAATTAGTCCATCATATCTCATTCCAGCGCCTTTCTCAGACAAGCAATACGACTTCCATTTCTCCAGGTCAACTGCTGATGTGCTAACGATAATTGCAAAAGAGACTGTCATGCTCAGGATAAAAACGGTGAAGACCGGGCTCTGCTATTAGACATCTCGAAAGCTTTTGACATGATTTGGCATTCCGGTCTCCTCCACAAGGTGAAAAGCGACAGTATTTCCGGGCACATTTTTGAGCTGATCCAGTCGTTCCTATCATATCGTGAAATGAAAGTTTTCCATTAATCTGTATCTTTCGTACTATCGAGTAAGTCCGCCCCCCCCCTGGGCTCTATACTGGGTTCTACGCTGTTTCTAATCTTAATTAACGACCTTCCCGATGATATCTTCTCTCAACTTGGCATATACCTTGACAAAAGTCTTCTGCATTTACTATTTTTCATTGAAGATCGATTGTTTTAGTTTTATAAGACCAAATTGAACTAATCTTCTGCCTCTTCCGCATCTGGATAGTGTAACGTTTAACGATAAGGAAACGTTACATCCAAAACTGGGAAGGGGGGGATAGTGTAACGCTTATCGACAAGGAAACGTTTTGTCCAGCTGTGGCATCTGTATTGATAGTGTAACGCTTATTGATGAAGAAAATTCCCTCCGAATCTTGCATTCACTAAAATCTCTTCCTCCAGTTACGGCTTAAATAATTGAGCAAAATTATTAGTGATAGGCTTTCAGAAGGACCCTGGAAAGAACTTAACAATTTTCGCAAGATCTTATAGTAATTTCCAGATAATAAAGATAAAGAATGTCTAGAAATCATCAAAGTCTTGAAGAAATATACTATTAAAGAAAAACGGTTTTGAATTACTTTTTGTACTGTGCTGGGCGAGATGATTTTTATTTTTAATGTTTATTACGTAAATTTCGACAAAGATTGCAAATCTCTCTTGACATTAACGATTCTGTGTTTTCATTTATACTTGTTTTGTAAATGTGGAATATCAAACTCGAAAAATGTTCTCAGTCTGCAAAGTTTTCTCACACATTATTGATTTCACAGTAATTAAATTAGCAACCAACATTTTGTCCAACTTTTAACAATGTTGTGTGCCGCAGTGTCTCTGAGCGGCAAGCCATGATAAATCACTTTATTGCCGACAGACAATTGCAATGGAATGAATTTCTCTCAAGAAATAAAAAATATGTGTCCAAATCAGACAACATTCAATCTAACTTAGAACTCTCGCTCACTCTGTCTGTTTGTCTTTCTGTCTCTCTCTCTCTCTTTTCTGTCTCTTTTTCTCTGTCTCTCTCGCTTTATATACATATACATACATACACACATATATATATATATATATACTAGGTTGGCCAGAAAGTCCTAACTTCCTTAGGAAGCGTAAAGAAAACAACAAATCTTGATGTGTCTGGTGGAATTTCCAAGGAGTATTGCATTTCGGGGTTGTTCCATAAGGTCGCGTCGTCAACATTAAACTACATTGCCAGCAGGGAGACCGCGTGTACGACAAACTAAAGAAAGAGTATCCTACTTTGGTCAATCGACGTCGGGCTTTGTTTCAGCAAGATACCGCGAAGCTACACACTCTCAGATTGAGAAGGAGAAGTTCAAACATATGGACGGTGTTGAGACTATTCCACATCCACCATTCAGTCCCGATGTTGATCCGAGTGACTATGGCCTATTCTGCTTAATGGTACACTTCCTCCGAGAGCAACGATTCAACAGTATTTTTTATTCAAAGCCAGCAAACTGGTATCTGTGACAGATTCGTATGCTGGCTGATCTCTAGCAGAAGGTCGCCGAGAATGACTTTATTTTGAACAAATATGGATGTTGCTACATAAAATTTTGTTGATTTTATTCCGCTTCCTAAGTGAGTCAGGACTTTCTACCCTTTCTGATTGATTTCTTTAAGTTGAAATGATGATCCCTCTTTCTGTTGTGACCTCCTGATCCAGTTTTCCTCTCTACTGTTCCCTCTTTTTGAAACTTATTCACCATTCTTTTGATGGTTCTTGAATGAACTTTGAAGATGGCAGCCAGAGTATGAATTTCGGTACCATCAGTGAAGACCTGAATGATATTTTCCTTTCACCATTGCTCAGATGAGAAGAGAATGGGTCTGACACAAAACAATTTTAACCTGTTGTCTTTCTAGATAAATAACTCAAAGGTTTTTTTTCAGATTCTTGCGACGATTGGCGTCACAATGTCTTATCTGAAAACGTTTTATTTGAAAACCTGGAAAAGGGAAACTCAATTAGTTGAGTGATTTTAGGTATTTACATATTGTTGGATGGACAATTATGATGTTACACCCTATATATATATATATATATATATATATATATATATATATATATATATATATATAAATATAAGAGTGAACATTGAAGTCAACACCCAGAGGCGACAGGTTGTTTTATGCTAGGCACAATCGTCAGGCCGCGAATGTTAGTTTTTTCCTCAACTATTTATATATATGGGTCAGTGGTGCATTGTGGGTAATCTATTCTGGCGGTTATTTTTGCGGGAGTGGTTTGTTTGTTTATTTATTTGGGTTAATTTATTTGTTTTTCATTTTCATTTTGTATTATTTATTCTTTTCGGTATTTTGATGTTTATTAACGTAGTAAAAAAAAAGAAAATTTGTGGGGGATTTGCTTAGGTCGTTTATTTAATATTTAGTTTTGGTCTAGGAAGATAATTAAAGCTATTTATTCGTCTAATATCTAGATTGCTTGCCGTAGTCTATTGTGTTATTTGATAATTGCAAAAACAAAAACGTTCATTAGATTATAATGTTTCGAAAAAATATCCGACAATGCATTTCGGCCATTTTAGGCATCATCAAATCGAAGACGAAAAAGTGAATTGCATGTGTATGTATTCTTATATATATATATCATAAAAATATAATTTTAATGTAGGCTTTATTTATCGGTAAATCGTTCAATATCGGTGATAGTGCATGTGCAAACATCGGAGTAGACCTTAATGTAAAGAGCGAGTAGCGATTGTCTGTTTCATGAACCAAAGAAATTTCTGGCTTTTTGACGCTTGGTAAATTTCCTCCTTTCATTAAAAAAAGACTAATGACATCCTTGCTTTGTCTGGGTGGATATTATCAAAAATGGAGTTCGAGTCCTGCTCAAGGTCATACTTAAAAAAAGGTCAATTTTATCCCGAATTTCATGACGAGTGATTCAACTCCCTCACGATTGGTTAAAATTAAAGTACAAGCCACAACAACCTTGTGCCATGTATTAAAATAAAAAAAAAGGATTCTGGAAATAGATATCTACCCGAGACTCCACACTGCGATGGGATGGATGTGACACAAAGTCGGGTTTAACGTGGGGAACCCGAGCGCGTAGACTCGGGTCACGAACAAAAATTCCACGAGTCGGTTGCGCTGGCCTCGGTGCGAGCACCGATTCCGCTCTCTAGTGTGCAATGAGAGGGTTCAACCTAGGCCATCTGTTCCCCAGGGCTGGATACATCACCGTGCGATTTTCTTCAGTTGTGACCCTGTCCTCCGACGGAGACGCCACTGCTCGAAGACAGAGACGCAACTGAGCGATAAGAAAATCCTACCCGGTATGTGCCAGGTAAGTAGATATTTACTTGACCCCACCCCACTGAGTCATGTTGTGGCACAAGGTCAGTTTTTAACGTGGGGACCCCTAATGTTTTCACTCGGGCCGCTGGTCTTAGCTGGTCATAGCTTGTTCAAGCTGGTCATAGCTGGTCTAAGATAGTCATAATAGCTCTTGGCTTGTCCTAGCTGGTCCAGGCCGGTGCCAGTCCAAGCTAGTCCTAGCCGTGATACCACCACCCCAGGGACGAACCCTGTGGCAGGTAAGTATTTGAAAATAAAACCAGTAAAAGAACCTCTTTCAACCGAAAGACAGTCTTTCGATTCGGTTATATTCTTTCAGTAGGAGCATGGGAATGAAAACGTTTCTTTTTCTGTTATTCAAGCCGTGATTCGATGAAAGCGTCAATTCTCCGATGCAACGGACACACACACACACACACACACACACACACACACACACACACACATACATATCTATTTATTTATTTTAAATTCTAAAGAATATTTCTTTTTGGTTGCTTTTTTCAGATCGAACTGAATTCTTTCGATTTCTTCTGATTTTGGGAGAGTTAAGCTGTGCGTTTATTAAATTTCCAATTTTACTCATTTTACCTTTTTTTTCTTTTTAGAGCTTCTCTTTTGAAATCGTTAAACGAGGTTAAAAATTAGAAGGGAAAATATTTATAGGAGACATAAAAAGTAAACGTTTTCAAACAAATGTCGAGATTACAGATAAGCATCAACCAAATTGAATCCACAGTTGAATATCGACTTTCATGGGGTGTGAAAAACTCATAATGGCGTTCTTTGGTTACAAGAATTTGGGCAAAGATGGGTATCTGGATTCTCCGAATAAAATTCTTTCTTTCTTTTTTCTTTTTTCATGTGAATGTGATTCTGTCGATTTTTATTCTATGTTTCTAGCATCGGAAGATACACGGGTATATACGCCATATCTTTATATAAAAAAGACGCGTAACAAAGAAAACGTTGAAATATCTTCACAGCGGAATAAATAATGGCTGATATTTTATAAGCATTTGTCAAAGAATTTTTTACAGAATTACTGATTTCAAATAATTTCATATCAGTATATCAATATGATCATCAACAACATCTGTAATAATTATAATTTTTCTAATCAGAATTCATCTTGAAAAATTTACAAATCTACCATTCATCCGTGCGTTGAATATTGCTGCCATATCTGGTCGGTTGCTCCTGCTATACATCTCGAGATTACGGACAAAATCCATATAAGGATCTGTAAAAGTATACTGAGCTTTTACGTGACACCTGTCCTTCTTTACGGCAGCGAATATTGGACGATTTCCTCAAAGATGAAGAAGAGACTCGAGGCGACGGAGATGTGATTCTACAGAAGGATGCTAAGGATATCATGGACCCAGCGTGTGAGCAACGATGAGGTGTTAGAGAGGTTGCAAACAAGGAGAAGGCTTATACTTAACATCAGGAAGAGGCAGCTGAAGTTTCTGGGACACATAATGAGGAAGGAGGGCCTGGAGAATCTGATACTCACGAGTTGAACAGAGAGAAAGAGAGACAAGAGAAAACAACACGTGACATACCTGGCGGCTTTAGAGAAGTGGATGACAGAACATGGTCTGGAGGAGGAAGCAGAGTGTAGGAACTTGTTGAGAGCTGCAAGGGATAGAGGGAGGTGGAGAGCCATGATCGCCTACATCCTGAAAGGACATGACACATAAAATAAAAAGAATGTTACCTGTTTTGACCTGGCATCTCGACTTCAGTTCCATAGCAACTGCCGTGCCGTGTCTTCATTATGCTTTTTTTTTTCAATAAACATCATCATAGCAGTTGTTCCAGTGAGCTCTTTTCATTGATGCCTCGACTGCATGAATTTACGGATACTACTAGATTGGCAGTTAGGTCTCATCGTTTTAATGTTGAAATGATTTTAAAAAATCTAAACATTGCTCTTATGGATTTTAGTCTAAATTGATTGAAGATTTTTTTATTTTTCATTTTTATTTTTATATATTTTTTTTCAGTAAGGTTCACCCTGTACAAGATCCGGTGCCACTCTAGGTAGGGGGTTACGTTAAGAGGCAATTTATGCGAATAGAAGGACAACTGAACGGTTAAACCTATACCTGGAAAGGTTTAGATTGTAGTGATCAGGGAAACATCCTCATAGTGGTTCTGTTACACAAAGCAGTCGATTGTTGGAACAAGCTGTTCGAGTGGAACTTATTCTCACCAATCGAATACGGGGGAAATGTGGGTGTTTTGCTACAATGTAAGTGGCATGGTGGGTCCTAACCGGGAAGGGTTAGAACTGATGGAACCAAAAAATATATTTCGCCCGAGCATTTTCCATTGAAGTAGCGATAAAGCAGTGAGAGGCTTTCTATATCCCGCCTGTAAGAGAGGGTTTCGAAGGTGGAAAACAGTTTGTCCCGTACAAGGACTCGGGGAGACTTTTGGACCCTATCAAGACAGAAAACTAACGACTAGACAGCTACCGCCCAATATACTAAATTTGGTGAGTTAATGTGGAGACAATAAAAGAAAACAATGCAAACTATATGCATTCTGCTACTGAATACTAGAAAAAAAATCTTTCTCCTGGTGAAATAACGGTTGATTTAATTTTTAGTGAAAGACAGGGACAGTGCAACCGTCGTATAATGGCTTAAAGAAAGCCGCAGAGACTAACGTAGCGACACACAACCGACTCGGCATATTACGAAAGAACGGTTTTGGTCACCTAACGCCATTTCCAGTCACATACATATCACATATGATATCGTGATTGTCTCTCAAGACAACTTGATCCGACAAAGACTATCAGTAGAATGAAGATATCAAAATACCCATGAATTTTACAATCAAGACCGACCACTGTAATAATAATCAAAGGACTTCGCTTGGGAGCTACGAAAACTGTGATTAAAGCCTACTTGACAAACCTGAGAAAACGGATGGGAGATCAAAACTCCCAAAGACAATGAGGGTCTATAGGAAAGTATTGTTGAGAAGCATACAAAAAAGAGAGCTGTGGAGGACCATGATCACCCAAACCATAAATAAAAATTACAAGTGTAAATAGTTAAAAAAAGAGAGAGAATTAGAGTGAGAGAGAGAGGTTTAGAGAGATTTAGAGAGAGAGAGAGAGAGATTTAGAGAGAGAGAGCGAGAGAGAGAGAGAAGGAGTGAATTGGAACCAACCACCTGAAAAACGTCCAGGGTGGAGGGTTTGCCCCGGTGGAATAAATGGCCATGTGTCCGTGACTAGAGCGTACAACGACCAAAACGTTGTAATAAATATGGCGACAAAGATGAGGACAATAGTCTGAATAATGTAAATAGTGTACATAATACCTCATCTCAGAAATATAGACAGATACTGAAAGGCCGAAACGTTTTGATAAATATGGCGACAAAGATGAGGACAATAGTCCGAATAATGTAAATAGCGTACATAATACCTCATCTCAGAAATATAGACAGATACTGAAAGGCCGAAACGTTGTAATAAATATGGCGACAAACATGAGGACAATAGTCCGAATAATGTAAATAGCGTACATAATACCTCATCTCAGAAATATAGACAGATGCTGAAAGGCTGAAACGTTGTAATAAATATGGCGACAAAGATGAGGACAATAGTCCGAATAATGTAAATAGTGTACATAATACCTCATCTCAGAAATATAGACAGATACTGAAAGGCTGAAACGTTTTGATAAATATGGCGACAAAGATGAGGACAATAGTCCGAATAATGTAAATAGAGGAAATATAGACAGATACTGAAAGGCTGAAACGTTGTAATAAATATGGCGACAAAGATGAGGACAATAGTCCGAATAATGTAAATAGTGTACATAATACCTATGTTATAATACATAATACCTCATCCCAGAAATATAGACAATTACTGAAATGCCGAAGTGTTTTGATAAATATGGCGACAAAGATGAGGACAATAATCCGAATAATGTAATTAATGAATCCATACTCATTGTTACTTATTTAATATTTCGACTAACGCACGATTTTATAAAATGACTTTATAATAGATTGTTAATTGAAACCTTTATAGGATTTTACCCATCATTTTTTTATGTTAGATCACAAGACGAGGGTTACTGGTAACAAGTTACCCAGCAGTACCTGGCGCTTGGTCCAGTAGTTGGCGATGAAATAAGTTTCTTTTGTTGGTACGGAGTGCGCATAGACACCCTGCACAATTAAACACAAGAACTGTTAAAGGTCGGATGAACTTTCTTGGACGATCAGCAGCCAACTCGCACAATGGGTTAGACAGGGTTAGACATAGTTATGCATACCGCCAATAGGTCACTAGGACTTCCTAAACTGGAATCAACGTCCCGGGTGGAGGGTTTGCCCCGGTAGAATCAATGGCCACATGTCCGTGACCGGATCGAGTTTTAAATTTGGGGGTTCGACCTGAAAAAGGTTGGGATGCGTCAGGTCTGTTTACCCAAGGCACGAAGCGTGAATGAATACTTCTTCTGGATGTTAACCTAGATATGTGGAGGGAGCTGACGACCACCCTCAGTCATGGGACTGATGATAATGATGATGCTGATGCTGATAATGCTCATCACTTTACATATATCACTTTCATAGGTCTCTTTATAAAAAAATCGGTAATCGATTTTTTCTATGTTTCAAATTTAGAAGCCTTGACCTCCATTGTGAATTCGTAAAAATGGGTTTCTGGAATTCATGAGATTTGTGTGTATTTGAAGGGTGTCCGCTTTCATATATGATAAACCAAAGTTTTTAATGTCTTTTGGGTTTTGCCTGTTTTCTTTTTGGGGTTCAGACGTAAGTCATGCTTAAGCAAGGATAACAGTGGTTAAAATGGTCAAGCTCAAGTAAGCTTTGTGCTGTGTTGGAACGACCAAATTACTTCATGAGTTGGGCTACAAGGCATGTCGGAAGGATGTCGTTGGAAAGTTGCAAGAGATTGAGCAGTGTGCGGACCAGGGAAACTAACATTCCCAGTGGGAATGTAATTATCACGTGGTTTTACATCTTGAACCAAGGGGTAGAAAGAGACACAGAAATTAGTTGACTTTTTATAGACTTCAACGGCGCTACCTAACGACTTTTGGCAAAACCAAATGGGGTAATGATATTAACGGTAGCTATGTCTTCGTCGTCGTCGTCGTCTTCTTCTTCTTCTTCTTCTTCTTCTTCTTCTTCTTCTTCTTCTTCTTCTTATTATTATTATTATTATTTATCGATTTTATTTAATTTTCTCACGGGTTCTTCATGTCAGTCTGTGATGAGGGATTTTAAAAGTATGATAAAACAACTGAATAAGTCCTTTTATGAGTGTCAGTTTTATTGTCCATCATGAATTCTCTAGATTCGTTTTATTGATTCAACAGATTCCGTGTGTCTGTTTTAAGGAGGAGCAGTCTGCCACAGTTACACTACATATTTGCCTATTGCGTCACATATATGCCACCTTGCTGAGTCTATTTCTATAGGTTGGGGAAGGGGCGGTGAAACTATCTAGTGTAATGTTCTGGTGCTTCTGTTTAGAACACAATCTAACCGATGAATTCCTTTGGCAAATTTGGATATCGAAAAGATTTTTATTTACACTTGAACTATTGTCGTCAACTTTGTTTGATAATAACAACGATTCAGCTGTTTTACTCACCGGCCTTCATCAGTTGATGATCGATTCGGTAAAAACCTTTTAAGGAATTTCGAACTGAACCTTTTATTTAATTTAAGTGGTCTGATTATTCCAGTAATTTCAGCTGCCTCTTCCTGATGTTAAGTATACATTTCCTTTTTGTTTCCATTTTCTCCAAAAACTCGTCGATACTCATATGCTCCGTCTATGGTATCCTCAGCATCTTCCTGTAGAAATTTTAACTGCCTCTTCATGACGTTAAACATAAATTTCCTTTTTGTTTCCATTTTCTCCAAAATCTCGTCGTTGCTAACACGTTCGTTCTATGGTATCCTCAGCATCTTTCTGTAGAACTACATTTCTATTGCTTCAAGTTGTCCCTTCATCTTTGAGGAGTTTGTCAAGCAATCGCTGCCATATTGGAGGACAGGTATCATGTAACAGTTCGGTACTCTTTTCTTTGTTTCTGTCAAGCTCACCTCACATTTAATGCCAGCAAATTAACGAACCGATAATTTTAGTCCAACAAGCTGTTTTCTGGAAGATTAAATAAGATTTTCATTTCGAAATTCTCTAAAGATTACCCCCATCGACAAACACCTGATGAAGCCGGGGTACACAATGGTCGAAACGTTGTGATAATAACAACAAAGATGAGGAGAATAGTCCGAGTGTAAATAATCCATATACTACTTTGGTCGATTGGGAGCAAAAACCGTTTGGAATTTCGTCCGAACTTTGAGAAATTCGATCATATCAATACAAAGGTTATCTGCCGATATAGAGAGAATACTGAAATAGTCAGTTCCGATACATAACTGACGAGGCAGATTTTTTTTTACCGCAGTAGGTTTCCATTTCTATCTGCAGTAGACCAGTTGCCATTCAAGTCTATAGAACCCGGTCTGTCCTGCTATTTACTCATAACTGGGAGTGGGAGTAGAAGAGGATTCATAACTTTCCCAAGGGTAAGTCAGTCATGTGTCATGTGTGATACACGCTTAAGCGATCATATATCTTTCGATACATGACTGACGAGGCAGATTTTTTCTCGCAGTAGGTTGGCATTTCTTTCTGCGGTAGACCAGTTGCCATTCAAGGCAACAGAACCCGGTCTGTTCTGCTATTTACCCATAGCTTGGAGGAGAAGAAGAGAATTCATAATTTTCCCAAGGGTCAGTCAGTTATGTGTCATGTGTGATACACGCTTAAGCGATCATGTATCTTTCGATACATGAGTGACGAGGCAGATTTTTTCCCGCAGTAGGTTGCCATTTCTTTCTGCGGTTGACCAGTTGCCATCAAAGGCTAAAGAATACTTTCTGTCCTGCTATTTACCCATAGCTGGGGGGAGAAGAAGATTCATACCTTTTCCAAGGGTATTAGTACGTAAGTGAATGTAATGGATTCGACTGGAATTCGAACGATTCCGCAATCCAAGCCGCTATCCATTAGTCCACCGTGAAGCCAATTCCAGATTGAAAATGAAGTTTCGGATCGTAGAACCACCGGCGTGACACACACACACACACACACACATAATAAAATAAATAAAAATACCCTCTCCCCCCGCAAAAAAAAAAAAACGGAAAAAAAATGGCTGGGAGGAATCCAAAGATGACGACCGAGACATCATTGTTGACTTGTATTGAAATTTGAATCGCAAGCATAAACAACGTCTTGTTATCGGCTTTCCGACGCTGTTTTTGGTTACGGCTCTTTCTGTAGTTGTGTGCGCGTGACTAGAAAAAAAAAGTCTCTCTCTCTTGTCACAGGATCTTTCTTTCAGATATTGGCTATCACGAATCAGTAAAATGCAGTAACACGATAGCCTGAAAGGTTATCTGGCAGAGTGCAGGACGATCGATCTTTTTCTCATTTCTTTCATGCTAAAGTTCACGATTAAGTTACGTTCTGCATTTCCACCAATTCAGCCATTTAGAGCGAGGACACGCTATGCTAATTCCACGAAGCCGAATCACCCTCGTTTCCCTATGTCCCAGATATAGGAAGAACGTTCCATTTTGATTTGATTTTCTCAAGAATTGACACTTTGTGGATCAGACACTGCATGGGTGGTTCTATGAATGCTTCATTCTTTAAATCAAGAATTGACAATTATCTATCCCCCTTATCATCAAAATCTTACCGTTTTCTCTCCCATGTATCGTTACCATTTCGATTGTAACCCTCTACTTTGGGTGCCTCTCAAGTTTTATACAGGGTGAAATTAAAGAAAAAAAGACATACAATATACTCAACAAAACCGGATCAGTGATATATCACATCTCTATTAAATCTGCGTTAGTTACCCTCGTATGTCCAAAAATGGATAGTCTCCCGAGGGTCCGCCGCGCTACACCTCGTGCTACACACCCTCACAGCATCAGTCGAGTAATATAAGAAAGCATAAGAAGCAAGTTGCCAACAAGGAATGAGGTGTACCTTAAAGAATTGGGGATAGCAAAACACCCCACGTGACTATCGCAAGGCTAAATTTATATGACATTTACGTGTGTAAAACTCGCTGAAAATCCGACAGAACCGAAAATATATAAGATGATTTAAAATGTAATTTCTTGACATGTTTCGTCAAAGACCTGGTGTCACCAGACAAAGAATATTGTTTCATAAGAACCCAATCTATATAAGTTTTATGGTAATTAACCCACGTATTCATGGACTCCTCCAGCTATAAATAAGAGCAGGTACTGCCTTTTGGGGAGAGATGCTTTCCAGCAGTAAGCTCTGAGAGTCGGAGCGAACCTTCTTGCTGTAACACTCTCATTTGTATATGTTTGTATTACTGTTTCTGTTAATTTATTTTACTCAATTCTTCTCTTTATGTTTTATTTCTGGCCCTAAAAGGCCACAACGACTTGGCGACGAGGATGATATTGTTATGGTAATTGACCCACACACACTCATGGACTCTCCCAGCTATAAATAGGAGCAGGTATTGCCTTTTGGGGAAGGAAGTTTTCCAGCAGTCAGCTCTGAGAGTCGGACCGAACATTCTTGCTGTAACACTCTCATTCGTATGTGTTTGTATTACTGTTTCTGTTAATATCTTTGTTTAACTCAATTCCTCTCTTGTGTCTTTGTTTCTGGCACTAACGAGGCCATAACAGCTACCGACGAGTGAAGGATAAAACAATTTCTAGCAACAAACAATATTTTATTCTTAGGTAGTAAGTCACTGCTATAAGCGAGGCGTAAGTGAGAGGAGAGGTGCGCAGTTAAACTGCCACCGTCTGTGACCGTTCTGCGAGGCACTGCTTCTGTTTTCTTTTTCGCCGGATGGTCAGTTTTATAGAAAACAGTTTTCTTTGTCTTGTCATCTTCGTCTAAAACTGTAATTAATCTTCCTTCCGTCGCTTTCACGCAGTCTGAGCCTCTTGCTCTGATACTTTGAAGACTCCAAATTCTGATAGCCATCGGTGGAATGTAAATGTTCCGTATTCACTTGTGCAACAGCTGCTGCTGCTTTTAATTTTAACAAGACCTCGGCTTGGCTCATATTGCGACAACTGCCATATCGGAGAATTTATAATAAATAGCAGTTAAGCACATTTTTTTTTCTATTAAGAATTTGTTTTGTTTTTCCGATGCGTCCTCGGGTTTCTCTGTCATATTTTTTTAACACAGGAATTGAGTTATGACATCTAGTGACGAACGACCTTATTATTATTGATCTCCAGCGTGTTAACTATTATAACATCTCGAAGTGCCTGATTGAATCTCAAAGCAGCTC
>CAHIKZ030000864.1:20000-170000 GCA_903632075.3 Acanthosepion pharaonis | reverse complement strand
AACAGTGAGTTCAAGCGGGTAACATATTGTCACTATGGGGGTTAATATTTACATTATTCGGACTATTGTCCTCAGCTTTGTCGCCATATTCATTACAACGTTTCGGCCGTTGTACGCTCCGGCCTTCTTCAAGTGGTTGGAATGTCGAACTGAACCCTTTATTTCGCTCACTTGAACGGCACAAAAATCTCCTGAGCCGACCAAGCATAGAAATGAATACAATATGGGAACCAGTAATAAGGAGTGCCAGAGAAAAGCGATAACAGCAACGAAAATTGCAATATGAGCTCTGGTAAAAACATGAAATGATAACAGCAAAAATTGCAATATGAGCACTGGTAAAAAAATCGTTGCTGAAGACATTAGGTTTATAATACCCAGAAATTCATACACAGATGTCCTCAAGGACACATGGCACAGTGGATAAAGGCTTTAGTGAGATCCAGTGACAGGACCTAAAGAGTGTGAGTTCAATACCAGGTTAAGACAGTGGAGAACTTGGAGAGGGGATTTAACAGGAGATAACTGACATCCATTAAACATGGCACGTGGAACTAGAACAGTCTACCCCAGTGAGTGAAATAAAGAGTTCAGTTCGACATTCCAACCACCTGAAGAAGGCCGGAGCGTACAACAACTGAAACGTTGTAATGTAATTTGTATGGCGACAAAGATGAGGACAGTAGCCCGAATAATGTAAATAGTGTACATAATACCCCATCTCAGAAATATAGACAGATACTGAAAGGCCGAAACGTAATAAATATGGCGACAAAGATGAGGACAATAGTCCGAATAATGTAAATAGTGTACATACTAGCTCATCTCAGAAATATAGACAGATATTGAAAGGCCGAAACGTTGTAATAAATATGGCGACCAATATGAGGACAATAGTCCGAATAATGTAAATAGTGTACATAATACCTCATTTCAGAAATATAGACAGATATTCGAAGTTTCTATTTGATCCAAACTAGTTTCTGTATGTGCAATTCGTCTGTAGGGGCGGTGGATAATAATAGTAAGCCGAATGATTACAAATTATAGTGTATCATAGAGGAAAGATTGTTAGAACAATTACCATGAAAGTATTTATAGGAAAAGCCTGTGGAAAGCAAGAATCCACTCAACTTTCAAAAATTTCTATATATTAGAACTTTGACCTTCAAAAATTTCTTTGTATCAGAGGTTTGACTTAAAAAATTTCTATATATCAGAAATTTGACCTTCAAAATTTTCTATTTATTAGAACTTTGACCTTCAAAAATTTCTATATAGTAGAACTTTGACCTTCAAACATTTCTATATATTAGAACTTTGACCTTCAAAAATTTCTTTCCATCGGTAGTTTCACCTACAAAAAACTATATATCAGAAATTTTACCTTCTAAATTTTCTATATATTAGAATTTTGACTTTCAAAATTTTCTATATATTAGAACTTTGACCTTCAAACATTTCTATATATTAGAACTTTGACCTTCGAAAATTTCTATATATTAGAACCTTGACCTTCAAAAATTTCTTTATATCAGAAGTTTGACCTTCAAAAATTTCTATATATCTGAACTTGCCGACTATATATTTAATGTTACTTTTTAGAACCTCCCTAATGTTATTTTATTTTCTACTTTTTCCAACCTCCCCGCTTATTTCAACCCATGCGTTTATTCCATCCTCCTCTTTGTCTTTTTTTCCCGAAAACATTTTAAGGAATGTTGTAATTTACCCTTTTATTCCAACCGAAACTTTTATTCCAATCCACTCTTCTGTTTAGGACTTAAGAGTACATTTCTATGTTTATTTAGTTACATATACCTCTATATGAGCCTGTCAGAACGTATGTATATACATATATATCATATATTATAATCGATGGACTTGACTCATCGATTACAATTATTCCCGGCGGAACACGCCACTGAACGCTGAATTCATAGGATTCGCATTTGTTTCAAATTCCAAGGAATATAAAGAACTCTTTCAACGTGACGAGGGTGTTGGGTGTAGAAACAATTCCCGATCCAAAACAACCCCCAACTCAAAATCCTGTCACTAAGGGAGACGGGACGGAGAAGTGCCGGGTTTGAGGGTGGGCACTGTTCGGGGCTTGGAATTATTTTCTCATTTCACTGTGTTGTTGCTTTTATATCCGGGATGAAGGCTGGCTTAGGTGTCAAGCAGGATCCGATAGATATCAGCAGTTGTTGGCGCACTGATGACCCTAGCAGCAGCCTTTGCAGAAGCATTGATGGAGAAGAGCGCTGTAGCTGAGGATGGCGTCTCCAATAATGCGCTCTTAGATTTGCTGACTCATATTAGGATCCGAATTTTTGCCAACAGCAAATTTTCTTTCGTCCTCGTTGGTCACGTGATGGCATTGGTATTCTTTCTTCAGGACTATTTCTACTTCCTCGCAGAATTCTTAGTCCGTTTTTATCAGTGGGCGTGACTCACTGTTTTGGGTTTGCCCGGTGTCTGTAATCATTGCGTATTTTCAAACGGTAACAGCAGTCTGTGTTCGAGTTCTGGAAACAGGTTTGAATAAATGCAAAAATATATATTTTCTGCTACCAGAAAGTGTTCGGAAAATAATGTCTGATTTTAGAAAAATCCTTTTAATTACACATTTCTACTGATTAATGTGTCGTCTGTGTTAATCTTATATCACTCACTTTCAGAATGTTGTTCTTAGATACGTGAATCAGCCTGTGTATACGCTGGAGAACAGTATTAGGTTGTTTGGAAAATAATGGCACAGATTAGAATAAACCTTTTCATTTTGTTCTAATATATTATATTAATAGTTGCACAAAAATATATTACTCATTCCTAATGACTAAAGTGGCTTCTTTGTTAATTTTATAACAATCGCTTTCAGAATGTTGTTCTCAAATATGTGACGCACCCTCTAATAAACTTAAAAAACTCATTAGTAGTTGTTGAGGAAGAAGAGAGAAGAAACAGCTTTGCTTAATTTCTTAGATTGAGTACTGTCAATATTAAATTTCGAGTGATTTTTTATTTCATCTTATTTTTACCACGTTTAAATGGAGCAGCAGTAGTAGTAGTAGTAGTAGTAGTAGTAGTAGTAGTAGTAATATTAGGCTGTTGGAGAAATAATGTCCAATTTTAGAATAAAGCTTTTAATTGTGTTCTAATATATTATTATAATAGTTGGACAAATATATATTACTCATTCCTAATGATCAATGTGTCGTTTGTGTTGATCTTATATAAATCTCTTTCAGAATTTAACTTATTAGGTTGTTCAGAAAATAATGTCCGATTTTAGAATCAAATGTTTGATTGTGTTCTAATGTATTCCCTTGCATGGAGTATTGCTGCAATATATGGGCTGGAGCACCTCCTGCTTACCTCGGAGTTCTTGACAAGATCCAGAGACGAATATGTAATATAATTGGCCCTGATCTGGCATCTCGTCTACAGTCACTCTCTCACAGACGCGCCGTCGCCTCTCTCTGTCTTTTCTACAAATACTTTCATGGTAATTGCTCCGATGAGCTGCTTTCAATGGTTCCCAGACTCCATGAATTCAAGCGCCCTACGAGGCTGGCATACCGCTCCCACCCTTACACTGTAGAAACTGTTAAATGTAGCCGTCTCTTCTACTCCAATAGCTTCATATCTCGCAACTCTCGCCTGTGGAACACCCTTCCCTATTACTGTTTCCCTGAGAGCTATAATCTCCAACTATTCAAATGTAATGTCAATCGAGATCTTCAGTTGCCTTGATCTATCCACTACTCTTCTCCTCATCCTTTCTCCTATCTGCTCTTGCTCCAAATCTTCTGCAACCCCCTGCATCCTAGTGGCTTCACGCCTTGTTCTGGGCGTAATGCTTAAAAAAAATAGTTGAATAAAAATATATTACTCCAAATTATTAAATTGAAAATAAACGCGTGATTCAAAATGAATAGCATCCCCCAGGGAAAAGTAAAAGAAGTGTCCGATTTTAGAATAAACTTTTTCATTGTGTTCTAAAATATTATTATAATATTTGAACAAAAATATATTACCCATTCCTAATGATTAAAGTGTCCTCTTTATTAATTTTATATCAATCTCTTTCAGAATTTAACATAAAACCTGATGTATGCCGCGTCTTGAACATGAAAAAGAAGATCTCAAAAACGCTTTGATTCCTGTTGTTAACAGGAGCAAGGAATGACTTGTTAATTTTAACGCTTCCAAAACGATAACTTCTGAAAGTTCCGCAGTGGGGATACGAGTCTTGAAATTCCAGCTAGTAGAGGACGTCTCATGAGAATTGGCAAAATGAAGAAACTCAATAAATAGCGTCCGCAAGAAAGAGTTAGACATTTTGAAGTGTGTTCGATGCTGCATCTACGAAATTCAAATGATCGATTATTGATGGAACGATGAGTTGTGATGAAAAATAAATCTTAAACGATAGGCTCAATGGCTTGATCATGACGATGTACGCAAACTTTTTACAAAACCGAATTTACACCAACAGAAGATTATGGTGACTGTCTGGTGCTCGGCCATTGGCGTATCCATTACAGTTTTCTGATATCTAACCAAAGAAACATTGTCAAGATTTACTGCCAACAACTGGATGTATATTCAGTTAAGCAAAATGTAAGAAGCTCTGGATAAACGACGAGGTCCAATTCTGCTTCATGACAATGCTCGGCTACATGTTGTGAGGATGACACTGAAGAAACACACCGACTTTACAAGATCTACCATATTCTCTTTGATTTCTCACCCATTGACTGACACTTTTTAAAAGTGTCTTGGCAATTTTTAAGCCAGAAGACAGTCTGTTGAAAAGAAGATACAGATTCAACGATTTCTTAGCGTTCAAACCTTTACACTTTTATGGTATAGGCATAAATAACCTTGTAACTCGGTGACAGGTATTTTGCTGAATTACTGCCCCCTGATGATAATCATAGGCAGCGAGATTTTGAATTATCGCCCCCTGACAATAATTACAGGCCGTGTACGATTTGAAAGAATCATTCTCTTTCTCACTCACTTTTCATAACGGAACGATGTATTCTTTTCGCTCCTGAAAAAAATATAATTACTCATCTACAAAGAAAGAGGCTTGCTCTGAACTCTTTGCCCTTCATTTCATTTCTCGTTTTCCGTTTGTAAAATGTCCTCTCAATATATTTGTCAATATTTCCTTGTTCAAATTTTATGTCTTATTTTTCCTTTGGCGTTACACGAGTCCACAGAGTTGTTTGCAAGGTCAAATGTACCAGGAGGTTATAAAATCTTATCAAAACTGTTGAAGCGCTCATGGATGTAAACACGGTTTAAATACATTAATTCAGGAATAAATGAATAGAATTATTTTCCGAACATTTATTTTCTTCTTGAAGATGAACCTTGATAGTCAAGACATGCTTGACTCCCATTTACCGGGCACATGGTCCTTGAAAACGATATGAATAAAACATTTGTTTTAGTGGATTAAGCCTAATTGTTGAAAGCATTCATTCATTTTCCTCGCAATATTTTCATATGTAGACAGTTATTTTCACGGCAACTGTTCCGATGAGCTACTTTCGTTAGTTCCCATGAATTTAAGCGAGCTATTAGGCTAGCATTTCGGTTCTACCCTTTTACTGTGGAAACGATTAAATGTAACCTCCACTTCTACTCAAACAGTTTCTTCTCTCGCACTGGAATTCCCTTTCTCTCGCTTACTTCCTTGATAACTATAATCTTCAAATATTCAAGTGTAATGTCAGTCGACATCTTCTGATGCCTTGATCTTGTTCCCCGTCCTTCCCTGTATGCTTTCCTTAAATACGCCTCTTTATTCTTGTTCCCAATCCTCTGTAACCCCTTTGCGTGCTAGTGGCACTCCCGCCTTTCTTAGGTGAATTGCTTTAAAAAAGAAAGAAAAGAAAAAAGACTACAGGATCTAATGAGCAATTGGATCACTGTAGGTGAACTATTGCTACTATTTTATATACAATTATTACTTCTTTATCTAAACTAGAATTTTTGCAACACGATGACGTGTGTTGAAATCGTCATTGTATTTAGTATTACTGAAGTTATCGCATTTTTTTTAGATTTTCAATCTCTACGTTTCGTTCAATAAAAGAAAAAAAAAACTTTTCATTTTTCCAAAACAATTCAGGGAAATTTATTGTACTAAGCTACGGACCCTAGTAAAACCAAATGTAATTTGTGCCCACTTATCTGTTTGCACTTCTCAAAATTTGGTTTCCATCGGTCAACTGTGTGGCGTTTTTTGAGGGCGTGAAGGACGGAGGGATGGTCTAACGGAAATCGCAGAATTTGGCGTCTTGAAATTCTCACATTATTTCGTGTTGTAAAAATATCACTAAAATTTTTGTCACGATTTACAAACTCTACGTTTCGCTTAATTTCGCAAACCAGTCGATGAAATTTGTATAATTTGATTTATTTGGAAAAAAAAAATACTTTAACAAAATCCATACTTCATCGTTTATACGCACCCTAGTAAAACAAACACTATTTTATAACCGCTTACCTCATTGCACTTTTCCCCAAAATTCTCGGTCAATGTATGGCTATTTTAAAGGATGTGACCGAAGGACGAATTAATGGAAGTCACAGAACTTAGACTCGACTCCCCGTGACCCGTTGAGTCACTAACGGTTCAGGTTTTAAAACATTGAAGTTGATTTCAACATTAAAAATCTTGTCTGTTTGAAGAAAGTTGAAAAAATACTTAGTGTATAAAAAACTCGTATTTCTAAATCTTATCCACTTAAAATCTTACTTATTATAAAACGCAGATTGTGTGTGTCTCTAACGTTTATATATTGGATCGGATTTCCTACATTTTTCAACCGATTTCAACAAACTTCACAGGACTACATAAAATTACCTTGCGGTGGTTCTAACAGCGCCAAAAATGGGAAAAATACAATTGTTTTTGCACAAAATCAATTTGAAAACACGATTAAGAGACATCGTGTGAATGAAAGGAGGACAACTCACATCGGGTTAAAAACCCAGGTTATTTGTGAGTGTGTATTCCTTTATATATGGGATCGGATTTCCTACATTTTTCAGCCGATAAAACAAAAATTCACTTTTTTGTTTTGGCAGGTAGTGTTTTTATTCTCTTGCACACTTTTTTTTCTTTTATTTTTAATATTCAGAATGCTTTAAAAAATTCCATTTAAAAAACAATTGTTTATAATAAAATTCTATTCAATCGAGAGACTCATAACGATTGAAAACAATGTTTTTGTTTGAGTTTGGGTTTGACCAATTGGTAAAAAAAAAAAAAAACTAATTAAGATATGCGTGTCCGTCAACCTTAAACAATAATCTAACGATCTCTACTGATTGTACGAATCCAAACATCGGATAATTCTTTATCTTTAGGGAAAGATAATGAAATCTAAACATACAGAAGTCCTCCTAACTAAAAATAATAACCGGAATCTACTTTAAATACACATGGTGTCCAATTTTTTTTACTGTATTCAATAAGTAAAAATCATAAATTGTAAATGATTATTATTACAGAAAGGCTACTAAATGAATAAGATTTGTTAGATCATAATTAATAAACCCAAATAAAGTTAATATTTTTTATATTAGAAACAATGAGTGGAAAATATATTCAAATCAGAATTCTAATTATGAATCATCACAAGCAAAATATGCAATTTTTTATTACTGTATTCAATAAGTAAAAATCATAAATTGTAAAACTAAAAGATTACAGAAAGGCTACCTACATTTTTCAACCGATTTCAACAAAACTTCACTTTTTTTTTTGGCATGTAGTGTTTCTTATTGTCTTGCACACTTTTTTTTTTTTTATTTTTACACTCAGAATGCTTTAAAAAATTCCATTTACAAGACAATTGTTTATAATAAAATTCTATTCAATCGGTTTGAGTTTGGGTTTGACCAATTCGTAAAAAAAAATGCGTGTCCGTCAACCTTAAACAATAATCTTTGCCAATTTTATTTTTCAGTCTTTATGATGGTCGATGCTTGATCTATCTCTTACTGTTATATCCCCGGGCAACGCCGGGCTCTACTGCTAGTATTTGTTAAAATCAGATTAACTTAAAAATATATTTTAAATATTTAAAAAATATTTTAAATCATATTCACTTGAAAATATTTTTTAAATATGCCAAAAAATATATTTTTTTAACTATTTAAAATATTGTTTGTTTAAAGAAAACTGAATTATAAATAATTACTGTACAAACAACTGGACGAAACAGCAAAGCGAGATCTCTTTGTGTCTGTCTTTAACTTAAAAAATAATTACAAACCTTGTCTGCTTGAAGAGAGTTAAAATAAAAATACTTACTGTATAAACATCTTGTAATTTTTAATCTTATTCAATTACTTTTTTAAAAATCTGATTAACTTAAAAAATATTTTTTACATATTTAAAATATTGTTTGTTTAAGAAATGCGGAAATATAAATAATTACTCTACAAACAACTGGACGAAACAGCAAATCGGGATCTCTTTGTGACTGTCTTTAAACTTAAAATGATTGTAATTAAAAAAATATCTGTTTGAAGAGAGTTAAAAAAAAAATACTAAGTGTATAAACAACTCGCATTTTTAAATCTTATACGCTTAAATCAGATTAATCATTATGTGCCGAACAGACGCATTATACAAGCACGAAGACAATTACTGACTTTTACTATTATATAGACAGATGTTAATACTAGTGTCATTACTTATCTATTGTTACTACTTTATCTTAATTAGGCTGAATATAATTGCTTACTGGAGCTGCATCGTGTAAAACAATGGCTACTTTATTTTATTTAATTTATTTGTGGTTATTTACATTTTCTTTGAATCCATTCTTCGCCACCGTACTCATCAGGACTGTCTATGTATTTATTATCTTTTATTAGAAGCGAGTGCCTGGCAATTGGCACTCAAGGCATAACATTTAGAAAACTTGAAACTGTATCCTATTTTAATAAAGGTATATGTAGATAAAGCCATGAGCTCAAAAATATTTTGTGCGACAAAATTTAGTGATTATATATGTGAATAAATTGTTTAGTGGACGAAATAAAGGGTTCGTTTGAAATTCCAATCACCTGAAGAGAGCCGGAGCGTTCAAAGATCGAAACGTTGTGAATATGGCAATGAAGATGAGGATAACAGTCCAAATAATGTAAATAATGCAAGTAATCATAATACCTAATCTCAGAGATATAGACAGATATATAGAGAGACATAGACATAAAGGCCGTGGCGTACAACGGCCGAAACGTTGTGAATATGGCAATGAAGATGAGGATAACAGTCCGAATAATGTAAATAAAGAAAGTAATCATAATACCTCATCTCAGAGATACAGAGGCCGAAACGTTGTGAATATGGCAATGAAAATGAGGATAACAGTCCGAATGATGTCCGAATAGTCGGAATAATGTAAATGATGTAAAATTTCTTTGTTACTAAAACATTTTCCGTTTCTTAATATTTTGTTCTACTGTTAGTAAGTATTTTCCGATTTTCCAATGTGACATCGGATTTTACTGCCATGTTTTCCGTAGTCTGCTATAACACTTCCTGATAGTCAGATATCAGTATTTGCTTGATTATGTCATCTCCAAATTTTAGATCTCATTTTGGATTGCCGCTTTTGCAAACTACCATATATTCTCTCTTTGGTATGAACATTGGTAAGATTCCTAGTTTTCTTGGCTTTTTCAGGACTACTTACTCTAGTCTACAGTCAATATAGTGTCTTATGTACATGATACAGTCAGTCTGTATAAAGGGGCAATAGTAATACTATACGTCCTAACCGGATTTATTATCGATATACATAATCTTAACAGAAGATAAGCTGATCGCACAGTGTTGGCGATAGTCACAGTAAACTGAAAGAACTCTTAAATAAAAAGATAAGTTTTTCTTGTGAAGAAATTTTGCAAATGTTCTCTATGAGTGGTTGATAAAAGTATTTTTAGACGACACAATGAGTTCAGTTAAATTGTCCCGTTTTTGTGAACAAATATATTTACGTCTACTATTTCCATTATTCAGACTATTGCCCTCATCTTTGTCGCCATATTTATTACAACGTTTCGGCCTTTCAGTATCTGTCTATATATCTGAGATGAGGTATTATGTACATTATTTAAATTATTCGGACTATTGTCCTCATCTTTGTCGCCATATTTATTACAACGTTTCGGCCTTTCAGTATCTGTCTATATTTCTGAGATGAGGTATTATGTACACTATTTACATTATTCGGAGTATTGTCCTCATCTTTGTCGCCATATTTATTACAACATTTAGGCCTTTCAGAATCTGTCTATATTTCTGAGATGAGGTATTATGTACACTATTTACATTATTCGGACTATTGTCCTCATCTTTGTCGCCATATTTATCACAACGTTTCGGCCTTTCAGTATCTGTCTATATTTCTGAGATGAGGTATTATGTACACTATTTACATTATTCGGAGTATTGTCCTCATCGTTGTCGCTATATTTATTACAACATTTAGGCCTTTCAGAATCTGTCTATATATCTGAGATGAGGTATTATGTACACTATTTACATTATTCGGACTATTGTTCTCATCTTTGTCGCCATATTTATCACAACGTTTCGGCCTTTTAGTATCTGTCTATATTTCTGAGATGAGGTATTATGTACACTATTTACATTATTCGGACTATTGTCCTCATCTTTGTCGCCATATTTATTACGTTTCGGCCTTTCAGTATCTGTCTGTATTTCTGAGATGAGGTATTATGTACACTATTTACATTATTCGGACTATTATCCTCATCTTTGTCGCCATATTTATCACAACGTTTCGGCCTTTCAGTATCTGTCTATATTTCTGAGATGAGGTATTATGTACACTATTTACATTACTAGTGTCCTCATCTTTGTCGTCATTAACTCTGTTTGCCGGATGTGGCATTAAAACTTTTCTTGGATTTATATTTCGTAAAATTAGTTTTGTAAAGCACAACCCAATATGAAGTAATTAAATGTAAATACTAGATGCAATGAGTCATACTCCTTGATGTTGATGGAAGGTAAATAGTGTTTTCATCTAGCCATTTCAAATATACTTTGGATTTTATCAAGAACCTTTAAATATACAGCAGGAACACCAGACCAAATGTGGCGGCAATATTCAAAGCAAAGACTTATAAATGCTTTAGGTGGATTCTGCAGAGAAAAATGCCTGGTACGACAGAGTGAACCAATTTTCCTAGCAGCAGAACAAGCAATTGATTCAATATAATCTTTCCACTTCATGTCAGTGGAAAACGCCCCCCCCGAGGGTGCAATGAGTCACTCACCTGGAGGTTAGCATCAGCGATGCTGATGGAAGGCAATGTTCTCTAAGACGATTAAAAGAGAGTACTATCGTTTTGAAGGCGTTAAAATGAACAAGTCATTCCTTGCCCCAGTTAACAACAGGAATCAAAGCGTTTTTGAGATATCTTTCAGTTTGACTATATCGAACTGCTCGGACTTACTATTAAGACAGGGATAAACGGTTTTATCATTAACCATAGATACAGAATTACAATCAGGAAGGACTTTATTGAATATTAGGGACAATGTAGATCAGAAGATTGATCCGTGGAGAACGCCTTCATTAATGTAAAAAGATGTAGAAGAGTGGCCGTTCAGGACAACCTTCATTTCGCGATTCAAGAAGAAAGACCGAATCAGTTATAAAATAATTCAGAAGTATAACCTTTCAACATGTGAAAAATGCCAGTATTGTTTTTTGGGGGAAAGATTATAAATAACCATTTTTTTTTTGTTAACTGTGGTTAAATTGATACTTGTATCAGTCAATCATCATTATCTTAAAAAAATTCTTACAATCTAAAAATATTCACTGGCTTTAAAAAGATGAAAAAACCTAAAAAAATAAATCGTTTTTTCTTCACCTTCTTTTTCAACTTCCTTTTCTTCTTCTTCTTCTTCTTCTTCTTCTTCTTCTTCTTCTTCTTCTTCTTCTTCTTCTTCTCCTCCCTCTCCTTCTTCACCCTCTCCTCCTCCTCCTCCTCCTTCTTCTTCTTCTTCTTCTTCTTCTTCTTCTTCTTCTTCTTCTTCTTCTTCTCGACGCTTATTAATGCTTCTTTCTCGTTTTTCTTTGCTTTCCGCCTCTTCCCTACCACCTTTCCCTTAATCTGTTCCTTTCTTTAAATATTTTTACCATTTTTCTCCTATTGTTGCTTTTATTCTTTTTTTTCTGCCATTCTTCCTTATTTACCGTTTCTCCCACCCTCCAGAGGCAGGCTAAAGAATAGACCAACCAAAATCCTGTCGATAAAATCAACACTATTTCATTTCAGAAATTTTCGCTTTCTACTGAAGAAGGCGGGATAGGATGTCGCTTGAAGCATCAACATTAAAATAAAATTGACGAAGGTGCGTAGAAGAAAAAATACTTGCTGATATATTTTGGGGACAAGTTTAAGCGAAGGCTGAAGCTCTTTTCGTATTAGAGAGAAAAGTGAAAGTCTATTATTGATCGGATAAACGGTTTTAATAATTCAAACTAAAGCAAACAATTGTTCAATTTAGTGTTGTTAAAATAACGAAAACATGTGTACTTCATTTATATTTAATGTACACAAGGAAACATTAATTACACAATTTTCAATGATGAAACCATCATCTTCAGAAGAACATTCTAATGAATTTGAATTTGTACAGATTTTCCTTAAAAGAATTTTATCTATTAATTTTCTATCTATCTATCTATCTATCTATCTATCTATCTATCTATCTATCTATCTATCTTTCTTTCTTTCTTTCTTTCTTGTCTTTCCGCCTGTCTATCAATCACCATTATCTATCTATCTATCTATCTATCTATCTATCTATCTATCTATCTATCTTTCTTTCTTGTCTTTCCGCCTGTCTATCAATCGCCATTATCTATCTATCTATCTATCTATCTATCTATCTATCTATCTATCTATCTATCTATCTATCTCCATGCTCTGTCTGTTTATCTGTCTACATTTTCCTCACCAGCAGCAGAAGATTGAATTATATGCAAAATGCAATAATCAGGTGCTGACTGAAAACTAACCGTTGCATAGATATTGATAATTATACCGTAGCATAATGATAATTGAACAGTCCATTTATTTAAAGTGCGACATATATATATATATATATATATATATATAGACTTTTGCCATACACACTTTCGCCACTCGGTGTTGACCTCACTATGTACTTTTATATTAATATTCACACCTTCTAACCCTGAGATTGAGCACTTTTACTCATAAAAGGAATACCTCAAAACTGTATCTGTATCATTTATATCTATATATATATATATATATATATATATATATATATATATATATTGTGTATATTTAGGCAGCAATTTTTCATTAATGCATGTTTCATTAAATAATGTAGACAAGTTTTGTCTATGTATTTTAAGTAAGTTCCTTTCATATTGTCTGATAAGCTTAATCACATTATCGTTGAAAGACGAAAGGAAAACACCATATTGATACATGTTTAAATCCAATCTAACCTTTCGGCTTACATAAGCCATTATCAAAGATGACAATTTCAATATATCAACCAACACACGGACGAAACAACAATGATAGTCCGCCCTTGCTGCATGAAAATTTCAAGTAACGACAAACTCGTATATACGAGACGCGGAAGCCAAATTCGCGTCGCAGCTCGTGACGTCACACATGACCACGCGAGAGTGGAAAACGATAAGTATTAAGTATGGGAAGCCGTTGGTATAATCCAATGACTTCTGTTATAAATTATAGGCATTTAAGAATATTTGTGGTGATTTCATAGTTTATTTTGTTCAGGTTAGGTTTCAACTGTTATATGTATATAGCTTCAAGAATTTTAAATTTTTGTTTATTGTTTTCATGTTTGAATATAGTTGTGTTTTCAACAAGGATTTTCCGGAATTGAGTACGCCGCCAAGCATGTTGTTTTAAATGTCTAAAAATGTTAGAGTTATCATTTAAATGTAGTGTCAATCGCCGTGAAATATTCTTGAAACATTTATAAAAATATATGTTTGACAAAACAATATACATGAAAGGTAAATGGACGACCCTGAAACTGCTAACAACATGACGGTCTTCAGTGTGATCAACGTGAGTAAAATCATTTTTAACTTGAAGAAATAACAAAACATTTCTTACTTGAACAATGTTTAAAAGAAAAGTCTATTTCTCATTTCTACTTATATTAATTTTGAGCATATCATTTAAATGCTATTATTTTGCAAATCTATTTTAATCATACTTATATGTCTTGGAGATGTTTGTAACAGCACACATATATTTGTTGGTTTAAACTCCCAATTAATTGACCCAACTACGAATATGCATTGTCATTCAAGTCCCACCTGGGTAACCTGGTGTTGTGATGCATCTGCATACATGAAGCAATGTCTGTGTTTTTCCAGTTCGGCTTGGTTGTTTTTTTGGAGCTCCGAAACGATACGTCGTCTCTCCTTGAGTTCAGAACGCCATAACTTACACTAACGCTGCTTAACATGTCAAATGCCCATGAAGCCTGCTTAAACTATGAAAATCAAAGAAAATAAAAATACCAGAATTTCTTTCTCTATATTCTCTGATGAAGCTTTCATAAATGTGAAACATGTTAGAATTCTAACACTTTCGCACCAGCCCCTCAACCTCCGGAGTTTTATTCTCTGGGTTGAGTTGTCTTATCGGTCCTAACCGAACTGAAGGGAGTAGCCATAGGTCCCCTGAGCATCCGTAGATGATTCGACCGGTCCGCTGGTTTAATCCTGCTTCCTGTCCATGTTGTGATTTATTTGATCCAGAAAGCAGAAGTAATGTCCGTCCATTAACGGTCGACTGAAGATGTAGACATGCCTGGGGAGTCTGCGCGAAGAAATT
The DNA here is from genome assembly GCA_903632075.3 of Acanthosepion pharaonis. Lineage (NCBI taxonomy): Eukaryota > Metazoa > Mollusca > Cephalopoda > Sepiida > Sepiidae > Acanthosepion > Acanthosepion pharaonis. The sequence continues at coordinate 155,054 of CAHIKZ030000864.1, read as the reverse complement.
TAGAATGCAGCAAAAAAAAAAAAAAATAATAATATCTGCAGAAACCCGGACAAGCAACTATTCAATGGTTGAATTGTTAATGTCTTTTATATAGCAGAAAGGAATAGTAGAGAAAAGAAACGGGTTACAGAAAAGAAAAGTATTTAACGTAAAAACTCATACACTGGATGAGAGAGAGAGAGAGAGAGAGAGAGAGAGAGAGAGAGAGAGAGAGAGAGAGAGAGTGTGTGTGATTATCTTGTTGTTAAATCGTCTCAGAACGATATATGACTCTTGCGATGGAGGGATAAAGATTTCTGTGCGGGGCTTAAAGTTATAGTGACACGCCCGGGCCAATTCTCTCTTCTCTCTTCAAGAATGTTCTCTCCTCTGACTTTTTCAGCATAACTACGCATTTATATAGATAAACCTGGCTGATTATAACTGATCCTCGGCCCTACTACTTCGCACGTGATTATCACGGGGTTCTGGCTGCTTCAAACAAAATCATGTGAATTCCAAAGTTCCTTCTAGCTTACTCAGCTCTATTTCAATTTTTAATTGATAAAAATTATTTCGACCATTTCCATTGTCTTTTGATGGCTCAGATTTACCCATCAATAAAGAAAATGCTCTGATTTAATTTTGCTATTCAAATTTACTCCAATTTCACTAAAAAAAAATACGTTAGTGTGTGTGTGTGCGTGTGTGTGTGTTTCCCAGACTTTCTCTCTCTCACAGATTGATAAACGCTTTTTAGTTGCTCTTTATCCTGTCGTTCGGGCGAATTCCGATCCATATTTGATCCCAGTAGTGGGCGAACATGGCTCCCCCCCCCAAAAAAAACCTATCCTTTGGAATCCTATACAATGTCCTATTACCTACAATATCTACCTGTTCATATTCTGCAATCTATCTATACAAGCGTCCAATTCCTCGATTCCACGTTACATGTCCAAGACATTTCAACACTTTCTGATCCGAAGGAAGAGACCTCTTTTCGTGTTTTGACACTTCCTTATTGCTCACATGATCTATCCATGGTATTCTCAACAATTCCCTGGCTCCAAGTCTCCTTTTCATCAGGAAATTGTCTAACATTCACTGTTAGATAGATAGATTGATATTTTCTTATCTTTGTTTCAAACAGCATTTTCTTGTTTCTTACTATCTTCCTTTCTTTCTAGAAGGCATTTTTTTTCTATTTCAATGGCTCTTTGGATTTCTGACACTTCTCAGTCAGTAACATTTATCTACTTACATTATTTTGATATTTCCAATTTAAGCTTACGGCCATATCTTGTTGAAACATTGGTTCCCGTACGATCAACGAAATTAAGCAACGTCGAACCAGAAAATATTTTTAGACTGCAAAATTTTCTTTTTAGAGATAATAATGGTTTAGTGATACAAGTCTTACTAATTAAGCCATACCTGGGGGAGATGAGTTGGATTGATAGCTTTCGCAAGTATATTTCCACGTAAATGAATAAAAAATGAACCAAACTGGAATCGAAACTAGGCTTTTCAATTAACAATTCCTAGCTAATATCCATTACACCACCCGCAGATGCCAAGGGGTCACCCACCTAGGTATTCGACGTTGCTTCGCTGATCTTACGTAAACCGGTGTTTCAACGTGATGTGGCCGTAGTATTGCTTTTTGTATACTATTCTCCAACCAATACAATGCCCAAGAGTCACTCAAGGTAGAGGACTATTGAATGAGGCTGTTATATGGACATAAAAAGAAGAGGCAAGAAGTGCACATTAGTAGAATATGTAAGAAAGAGAAAGATTGACCTTAGACTTGAAGATGTTAATATTGCAGAGATGAGAAAGCATCCCCTGGGGAGTTGGTTTCACAAAGTAGCTGACCCCTTGGGGAGAAGCTCTCTGAATGGAACTTCCTACTTACCAATAGAATACGCAGGGAATGCGGATGATTCGACCCTGTGTCAGTGGAAGTAAGGAATATAGCTCGTCAGGATATTTTTTATGGAAATAGCGACAGAGTAGCAATAGACTTGTGATACTTCATATTTAGGAAGGAGTTGTAAAGTGGAAAATAACGAATCTCCGACAAGGCCGCCTAGACGCTTTTGGACCCTGTCATAACTGGAAAGTGAGGACGGTCACAGGGGAGAATTTTCTTCATTAATCATCGCAGCATATAAAAACGATAGTGGTGGGGCGGATGGTAGGTTGGATTTATATATTTCCCTAGAATGTAAATACACAGCGAACACGTTTATCTCTGCATACAACGCGTGGAAGCACGTGCGATACCCTGCTCTCGGTAGGGGAGGTAACACAGTTTCGGTGTCTAAGGCTGTACTGTCACCCCTGGCACCACTATCAGCTTTTGCCACCGGACAGCGTATTGTTTTTTTTTTGTTTTTTTTGTTTTGTTTTTTTTTGTGCAGACTTGTTAATCTCTACGATTTTTATGCAGATGCAAGTCAGATTTTCAACGTCGTGTTAAAAGCGTTTGCTTTTGATCGTTAAACAAATCACAACGCACATTAAAAAAAAACAAAAAACAAACAAAACAAACAATAGCAGCATTCGATCTTGGTTTGTTAATTTCATTTTCGCGCCATTACGTCATCTACAGGTAATAATTCTTATTAATATTATTTGTGCAGTGTTTCGGAATTTAATGCAGCCTGTGTTCACTGCGAATACGTTCGCCTCATTCTGCCATAATTGATACGAAAGCAGCGTTCTCTTAACTTGAAAATTGCAGCATTCTATCTTATTCCTACGTTGACGCAGACTCAGCAGGTTGTCATGGCGACCAAGCAAGAAAGTGTATCACAACTTGACTTCTTACGACTGACATTCCTACTCGCTGGAGACCCGGGCACGTGTTGTCTCCCTACCCACACCACCTTCACGCTGCCTATCGACCCAGCCGTTTACTGATAGCAAGCGAGCATGCGTACAAGCAATTATTTATTTCCAATGAGTTTCTCTCTTTTTGCCTCTTCTATTCTACAAACATGAATCCTTCGTTCTCTGTACTTGAGCGCTGACAATTCCTAGCTTGTACCGTGTCATCTTTCTCTTTGCCTTTCTCGTCTTCCCCTTTTTAGATGCTGCAGTCTTTCTTTCGAAGATTTGTTTTTTCTCAATTTGCGCAAACTCTTACGTCCCTCAACGTTTTTCTTTTACGTCGAATTTGATTATTTTCTTCCAATTCATTATTTCATTTTGTGTTTTTCTTATGGAGCATTTCCAATTCTTTCTCTCGGTTTTCATTCAATCAACGAATCAGAGACTTTCGTTTTTTTTTTCTTCTCATTTTTCTTCAGCTAGACGGAAAATATTTATAAACCTCATCCTCCTTGAAATCGATTTACCTTTTCTGTTACCTGCTATCGTTCTTTCTGGAATTCTTATTGTTATTTCGTAGTTTCGACATTCATACGAGATTTATCTCTCTCAATACGTTGATATCCATATTCTTGGTCTCTCTCTCTCTCTCTTCTTTCTTTCTTTCTTTCTTTTTCTATGTTCGTAACTATTTATCAATGTTCTTTCTTAATCTGTCTTTCTTTCTTTCTTTTTTGTTTGTTTGTTTCTTTCTTTGTTTATATCTTTTTATCAATGTTTTTTTCCCCAACTGTTCATGTTTGTGCTTTCTTTATCAATGTTCTTTCTTTCTTTCGTATCTATTTATGAACGTTCTTTCTCTATTTCTTTTTTAACCTGTCAATATCTCTTTCTTTCTTTTTTCTTTCTTTCTTTCTTTGTTCGTTCGTATCTATTTATCAATGTCCTTTCTTTCTGTGTGTATTTATTGATATGTATGCTTTTCTTTCTTTTTCCATACGTATTTGTCAATGCTCTTTATTTCTCGATCTATTTATTTGTTAGTTTGTTTCTTTCTCTCCATCTCTATCTACATCCCTATCTAATTATCAATGTTTTTTCTCTCTTTCATTCTCAATCTGTGTCTTTCTTTCTTCCTTTCTAAATTGTACACATCACATTCCATTTCCTTTACTCCATTTTAATAAATTTTACTCATTTATTTTTCTTCCTTCACTGGATTAATTCTAAAAAAAAATCTCCTACTCTATAAGCTCTTTTTAAAAGAGAAAATAATTTCCTTTTCCTAAAAATCTATTACATAACTGTTTGAATTCTTTTTTTATAGCCGTCTTTTTTTAAACATTGTCGCTGCTGATTCGACTTGAATAAATCCCACTATCTTTTCTTATTCTCAGTTAATAAGGTTGTCTACAAAAAAACAGTGATATCGTTTGATTAGGATTATTTATTTAATCCAAGGATTAAAAAAATGCTCTTTCTTTTCTTTTACTATTCAACCGCCAACTATTTTTTCATATCTATGGTCATTTACCCATTCTATAATTTCCAAACTTTGAATTCTCTTAACCGCCACATTCTATGCACTGAGTTGGGCAACTAATTCAGAATGTGGTAGAAACATTTTAAAAGTACGTGTGTTCAGAGTCTAAAAATAGTTCCGTTCCCCCGATACCAATCCCTTATGAGAGACGCCTCAGATGCCAGGGATTAACGATAACATTCTCCTGAAGGAGAGGCATGGCCTGGGGAGATGGATTCCTTTAGTTTTGTTGCTAGAAAGAGAAAGACTACGAAAATTGTGAATCGTTTTTAATATAAAACACACGTTCTTCAACTTTTTATTTTATTTTTCGTCAATCTTCCCTCTTAAACCCCCCCCCCAATAAAAAAATAAACGCCAATAAATAAAAAAATAAATTCTATTCTGAATGTTTTCTATTCTCAGTAAGAATCCAAATGTAACAGAATGATTTAAAAATCTTCGTTAAGTATCGGGAACAGCGCCATGCACACACGCACAAAGAATGGCTATTAAGGGTTGTTAAGGTCACAGGTCAAGGACACTAAAATCAAGCAGGCGCGGAAGTTTAAACATCTGGGAAGTGTTTTGACGGAGGACGGCAAGTGCGACGCTGAGATCTGAAGAAGTATTGGAATAGCCAAAGACGCACTCCAAAAGCGAGGCACAGTATTACGAGACAGGGGAATTTCTTTGGTAACAGCGTACTGAGCTGCTACGTGTCCTTTACGGCTGTGAATGTTGGACGTTCTCCTCAAAGATAAAGAAGAGACTTGAAGCAACGGAGGTATGGTTCTACAGAAGGATGCTAAGGATATCATAGACCGAGCTTGTGACCAACGATCAGGTTTAGGAGAGGATGCGAACAAGATGGAAGCCTATACTTAACATCTTTGGTAACAAAGAAAAGAGTAATGAACTGCTACGTGACATCTGTTCTCCTTTACGGCAGTGAATGTTGGACGGTCTCAAACATGAAGAAGAGACTCGAGCCAACAGAGGAATAATTCTACAGAAGGATGATAAGGATATCCTGGACCGAGTGTGTGCACAACGATGAGGTTTTGGAGAGGATGCAAACAAGGAGGAAGCTTATATTTAACATCAGAAAGAGACAGCTGAAATTTCAGGGATACGAAATGAGAAAGAAGAGCTTGGCGAATCTGATACTCACAGGTCTAATAGAAGGAAAGAGAGCCAAGGGAAAGCAATGCATGACATATCTGGCGTGTTTATGCAAGTGGATGGCAGAAAGTTGTCTGGGGGGGGGTCAGTGGGACAAAAATTATTGAGAGCTAACTAAGGATAGAGTCACGATCGCGACACGGCACATATCGTATTGAAACATCTGTTCTCATATGATCACCGAAGTTAAGAAACGTCGAGCCTTGTCAGTACCAAGATGGGTGAACGAATACCCGATGCAGTAAGCCTGGATTTCTGAGTGGTGGAATATTTTTTTGCGTTCATTTACGCACTTATGACCTTAAGAAAGGTATGAACTCATCTCTTCACCGCTCCCCCAGCTATGGATTAAATACCATGGCTTTCTACCCTTCGGTGGAAACCACTTTAAGAAAAGGAAAATGTTGAATTCCAAACCATGAAGAAGTCAACAGGAACAACTATCTTTCCCAAGAATGATTGACAATTCACTGATAATAAAGAAAAGGAAGTAGTGGAGAGCAATGATCATCTATGCCCCGAAAAGAAATGTCATTAAAGATAAAGTTTACAATTTTAGAAAAAAGAAAGATGTAAGCGATTTTATATCAAACGAGATGGTATCGCTACCATCGAAAAATGTTTTCAACGAAACGATGTATTAGGTTGGTCCAAAAATAATGACGTAATAATGTCGTTTTTTGACGTTAAAAAATACGTCAAAAAACGACGTTATTACGTCATTATTTTTGCACCAATCTAATAGAACGAAAGCAAATGGTTGTGATTTGTGAAATTACATAACAAAATAAAAACGAAGAAAGTAAAGTTTGGCTGTGGAAAAGGTATGCCCTTCTTAACCGGAGAATCCGAATTATTAGCTGGAACAGAACGCTTTCTGTGAGAGAATGTGACTCTATGTTCCTTCTTTTTTTGTGTCGTGTCTTTTCAGAACGTTAACGATTTCCACCATTTCCAGTCTTTTGTAGCTCTCAATAAATTTTGTATTTTTGTTATATCTCCTAAATCCTGTTCTGACATCCATTTACTCAAGCCCTCTAAGTAGATTATGTGTTATTTTCTTCTGTCCCTCTTACCTTGTCCTGTGAGCATACAATTTTTCAAACCCTCATTTCTATTAATGTCCTATAAAATCCAGCTATCTCTTTCTGATGTAAAGTGTAAGTGTTCTTTTTTGTTTCCATTCTCTCCCAAACTTCGTCATTGCTTACCTGTTCTGCCCATGTTATTCTCAGCATCCTTCTGTAGAATCACATTTTTGTTGCTTCAAGTCTCTTCTTCATCCGTAAGGAGATCGTCCGGCATTCATTGTCATATAGGAGGACTGGTATTACGTAAAAGTTCAGCACTCTTCTTTGCTTCTAACGAAATTTTCTGTTTCTTACTACTTTGCTTAGCTTTTGGAAGGCACCTTTCTCTGTCCCAATGCGTCTTTGGATTTCGGTGTTGCATTTTCCTTTCTATGTCACTACCCAAATATTGATATTACACTTGTTTGATTTTGATACTTCCATGGAAACATTCGGCATTTTATTGACCGAGTGACAAGTACTAATGTTGGTTGAAATTTATAAATTATTTCTGTTAACATAATTTTCCAGAAAAATAGGTTTCTCAAGTCCGGTAATTGTTATCGCTCTTTCTACTATTAATGGCGGTTTCCTTCCTAACCTTTTGTTTGAAGTAGTGTGGAACATCAAATTCTTGATACCCATTTCTCTTCCATTTTAGGTTTTGTTGCATTTTTTTTTTGGGTGGGGGGCATAGGCGAAGAGACAATTTAGTAGGCAGTGCTCATATCAGTGTTTGAAGAATTTCAAAAAGAATGGCAGCACGTAGAAAACGAATTCTTTGAGGAGAGTCTTGTACAAAAAAAAAAAAAAAAAAAGTGTTTTACCGTGATGAAAGGCTTCAAAATATAGTTAATGATGGTGAAAACGGATCAAATCTTAGGGACTATCTTAGGACTCTTGCTTATAATCCTTCATTACAAATTATTCATATATTCTAGTTTTATATTTTTTTAATGAATTTTGAATGTTTCAAATGTATAAAGACTATTATAAGTCTATTTTGTAAATGTTTAGAAATAAAGGTATTTCCATATGTTTTGTTTTCAATTTCTCCGTAAGACTATATTTTGGAATTCTGATCTTTCAGGATTCTAAATTCTGGGATTCTGATCCTTTGGGGTTTTCATACATTCGGAATTTCAAATTTTCAAATTTCTGGATTTTAAATTTCAAGATTTTAAAATTTTAAATTTTTAAATCTCAGCATTTTTAAATTTCTGGATTTTAAGATTCAGGATTATAACCCAAACAATATATATATATATATATATATATGAAAGTGAACATTGAATTCAACACTCAAAAACGACAGATTATTTCATGCTTGTACCTAGCATGAAACAGCCTGTCGCCTCTGAGTGTTGACTTCAATGTTCACTTTTATATTTATATACGCTCTATCTCTGATATTGTGCACTTTATCCCATAAATATAGCACATCTTAAAAGTATATTTCTCATATATATATATACATAATTCTTATACGTTATTTACATAGACACATATTTAAGTATTAACAACATTTACCGGCCTGAATATATATATATATATATATATATATATGTGTGTGTGTTTGTGTGTGTTTGTGTGCGAGTGTGTATTCTGGCTTTAAATAACATTCGAGGCGCTGATAAACTGTGTAAAATGAATGAATGAATCAATAAATTTTATTATAACTGCATATTTCTCCCTTAAAGAAACGGAGAAAAAAATGTCGAACTTCGAAATAAATTTCTTGATGTTCTTAATCTAGGTTGATCAGTTAGTTCTATTTTCGATTTCAAATGTCAATCGATTCCCCAGCAATTCAACTTAGTTCGACTAAAACGATCGACGAACAACAGAAGAAAATGCATAAAAAAAAAAAAAAATTGAAATTAAACAAATCATGTGATTAAAATTAAATATTCAGCTTGAAGAGTGATAAAATATGGAATTCGATTGAGATGCAGTATCTTGTATCTTTTGTTTAAAAAATTATCAAATTTAATATCACAAGAAAATGAAAAAAAAAAAAAAGAAACACACATTTTGCTGAATTCATTTTCTCTTTTCTAATTCAACAGAGAAAAGGTTTACATCACCGATTATTCAATTTCATATTTTATTCACTGAAATCAAAAATAATAAAGTCCAGTTTCTAATACCTTAGAATTTATCCAAGCAGTTTTCGTAGACATGATCCTTGCAATTGTAAACTTTTTTTTTAAAATTATCTCACCGTAAGTAAGTGAATAAAGCTCACTAGGAAAAAGAGGATTATTAGGTGCTAGAGAATATGAGAAAAAGAAAACATTATTAAGAAGAGGGAACAATAGGAGAAGAGGTATTAAGGGGAACAGGTGATAACGATTGACATTGCTTTGAAATTTGACTGGAAAGTAAGAATAGTTCCACAGGCGAGAAGTTCCAGAGAAGAAACTTAGCATAGAACTTGCGGTCACATCTCTAAAATGGTGAGTCCTTATTAACAGCGGTTTGGAAAAAATATCTCGCAAGCTGTTGTTCTATTTTAATTAAATATCCGACTATTTTGATTAAGCAAAATCTTTATCGATAAGATGCCTGAAACTATATTTTTTTTTTATCTGAGCTCGCTTGATATTATAGCGTCCGCAACCCAGCTCTGCAGTTGACTGTGAACGTCATAACTATTTCAATGCATGTATAGTGTGAGCGACCGTCAGGAAGGCATACCTGTTTGTGAGGGTTTTTCTTCTCTTAATCTGGTTGCCAACTATGGCTCTTGGGCCCAATACGAGGTGCTATTTAGCCCAAAGCTGGCGGGAGAATGAGACGCATTCACACATTTCTGAAGTGTATTTGTGTAAAAGTGAATGCAAAGAAGTCACTGATTTCTTTTGCCGACCTGCTAACTGTTATTCAACTTTGGACAATCGTAGAGTAATAGTTTGAGAGCTGATACTGCAGATCTTTGCCGGTGAAATTAGTTCTGCACACAGTAAGGGCTCAGCTATTGCAGTCGTGTGACACACCAAGCACTCCAAAGTAATTCTGAGTTTTTTTCTCAAAACTAATTTTGACTGAGGGCGAGTAAGGGAGAGCGTCGCTGAGAGCGGAAACGAAAAAACCGAGATCAAACCACAGGTCAGTCACTTGCGCTTAGGGGCAATCCAGAGTAATAGTGGACATTAAATATGGGATAATATTAGCCATTTCCTTACAAGGAAACATTTGGCATTCATTGACTGATGAGCAACCAATACTGTTTTCGGTTGAAATTCATCTTACCACAAAGCAATTTTTCAGGGAAATAGGTTTCTCAAGTTCAGTAGCGGTTATCGATATTTCCAGTGTTGATGGGGTGGGGGGGGTTTGGTCCTTCGTAACCTTACCCTATCGTCTGGGGCTTCAGAAAACGCCAATTGCACATCTGCTGAGGGGTACCCCCCACTCCGACCAAATGAGGCGTTCTGGGTAAGACGATAAACTATGTCAGACAGCAGGGCCTCTAACCAGGAGGTCTTGAGGAGCGTGGAACCATCACTTAATTGCTGGTGTTCACAGGTCCACCCTGACCAGGGGTGGTAGCACCTGTTAGCGTCCCAGGTATGGGCAAATAGCTGACCCCCAATCTGATGTCAAAACGTTATGTAAGTGTAACAATTCGTTTTAATACCAACAATACCTTTTTGTAAAAAAATTTACCGGCAATGAATTTTCAAGAAAATAAATTATTACCAGCAATACATTTTTGAAAAAAAATAAATAAAAATATTAATAGTAATTAATTTTTCAAGAAAAAATATTACCAGCCATAAAATTGTCAGCATTAAATAACACATTGAGGTTAAACAAACCAAATCAATATATACTAAGATAGATAGATAGACATGAAGACACCAAGATAGATAGATAGATAGATAGATAGATAGATAGATAGATAGATAGATAGATAGATAAAAAATATAAGCAGCCATAAAAATCTTGTCGGCATTAAATAACCCATTGAGGTTGATATATCGTAAAACAAAATAAAACAAACCTTCCTAACCTTTTGTTTGAAGTAATGTGGAATATCAACATCTTGGTTATATCATTATTTTCTCTTTGAGTTATATCCATTTTAGTTGTTGCTGATGTTGGTAGTCCTCAAGTGATGTGGTTTTATGTTATTTAGTATAGTTTTTTTGTGATTCTGTAGCGAAAATTCACAATGTTTAAAGCAGGATGCTCTTTGGGGAAACATTGAGGTTTCATGTATTCAAAGCCATTTTTAACCATTGATCTTAGAAAGCGGTTGTATACAACTGGCAGTTTAGATATTTCTGAACGGGTTCGGCGACATACATGACATCTAAGGATACGGCTAGTCTCGATTTGATAAAGCTATTTAAAAAAATGACTTGAGTTTTCAGGTTGATGTTTTGGTTTGGTAGCAATTTGAGGTGTTGGGAGAAACTATATCTGCTCCAGCCTATTCTGTGTTCAGTTTCCTTTTCTCATGTACTAAATTTGTTATAACAGATCCATTCTTCGTATTATTTGAAATGTTTAGTATTTACACATTCCATATCCTGAATTTTTTATGATGGATTTAGGCTAGGTGCCATCACTGCTTTCGTTGCAATTGCAAATTATTATTCCATCGTAATCTGGTTTCAGGGTAGGAGCCATCTCTGCTTTCATTCCAATTCCAGATCATAGTTTCTGTTTTTGAAGAAAGCAATAATTTGGAATTGGAATTCAAGCAGTGATGGCACCTACCTTGAATCCAGATTACGATGGAATAAAGCCATAAAATAATAGAAATTAACCAGTCAAGTGGATCATTGTTGCAACACAAGATTCTTATTTTCACCAATTTTTCTCCTTGTGTTCAGTTGCACTAAACATAGAATAGAATTGCGTGTACATTTTTAGTAAGAAAAAACAATGTTTGGATATTATGTAAGCTTTTCTGTAAGAGAGAAAAAAAAAACGGAAGATACGAACTGCCAATGTCAACATTAAACAAGAAGAGAAATTTTAAGATCTGGGAACGGTTTTAATAGAGAGTGAAAAATGTGAAAATGCGATCTGAACACGCATTGCAATAGCAAAAGATGCACTCTGAAATTAAGCAAAGTACGAAGAAAAAAAGAAAATCCTGACCGAAACAAAAAAAGGCGTGTTGAAATGTTATGCAATATCAATCCACTTACACGGCAGTGAATGCTGGATAGTCTCCATACTGATGAACAGATGACATGGGGCAGCAGAAATATGGTTCTACGTTTCGGATGCTGAGAATTCCATTAGAACAAGGCGAAGGCAAATAAGTTGACATTTCTTGGGCACATAATGAGGAAGGAGGGCTTGGTGAATTTAACACTCACAGGACATATCACAGGCAAAGGACACAGGGAGAAGTAGTCTGAAAAACCTGAAAGAATGTGAATACATTACGGAACGGGGGTGGGAGAGATGGTCAGCAGACAGACGTTGCTGAGGGCTGCAAGGGATAGGAGGTTGTAGAAAGCCGTGAACGCTCCACATCCTGTAGGAGGAAGAGGAGGAGAAATATGAGTTTTGTCTATGTCGTTTGCAGCTAATATTCTGAATACTCTCTGTTTTTTTTGGTGGGGGAGGAGATCAATCTTAAAATGGTCGACGAAATACATTAAAAGAGAGATATATCAGAAAGGTTAAAAAATATAGGATTATTCATTTTTTTTCTTCGACTAATTTGAATATGTATATTTCTTTAAGCTAAAATGAAGTCAAAAGACTGAACCTGTCTTCAATGAGCTTCCCAGCATGGAATTGATAAACGACTGACCTTTTTACGCCCTGCGAAAACTCATCCGTTTATTTAAATAAATCGATAAGTTCTTACATATTTATATAAATAGATGGGTTTTAAACATTAACGGTTGTATATATGTACATTAAAAGCGGTTGTATACAACTGGCATGCATGTACATTAAAATGCACATGCATGCATGTACATTAAAATGCACATGCATGCTTTTAAAAATCATATATATATATATATATATATATATATATATATATATATATGTGTGTGTGTGTATGTGTGTGTTTGTATATATATATATATATATATATATATTATTACAAAGAGTTAATCATACCTTGAATCAATTAGCAATATTAATGCAATTATTGGCGAAATCCCTTCGCTAGTAGACATAATTATAAGCATTATACTACTAATAATCCACTGAATGATGAGATCCTTATGTATAAAATGGATATGGTGTATTTTTTAATTCAGCTAGTACTTTCAATGAGCTCTGTCTCCATCATCAGGCTGTATTTTTTCCTTTAGAATCAAAACTGGAAGATGAAATAAAAGTGTTGCAGACCGAAAGATGTTTTTAAGAATGAGCTATTTATTAACAGTTGTGTAATGTTGGAGCGTGCAAGTCGCAACGCTAAAGTTCAAATATTTCAAGTAAGAATTTTTATATGAATTTTGTAATTTGGTACCGCAGATCAATTGTTTTTCTTGAACATAATAAAATAGGCAGCATATATGTTAGGATGTTGGCAATCATAGCTTCCGACAATTTCCTGGATTTTGTAGCTATTAATAAATTGTGTTATTTTATCTCATCTAAACCTTGTCTCCATTCCATTTACTCAAGCTCGCTAGGTAGGTATTACGCTGTATGCCCCTCCCGTCCTCAATCTGTCCCGTGAGTATTAAATTTTCCAAGCCCCCTTTCCTCATTATTTGCCCAAGAAATTTCAGCGGTCTCTTTCTGATATTAAGTATAATTGTTTTGTTTGTTTTCGTTTCCATTTTCTCTAAAACTTCGTGGTTAGTCGCATGTTCAGTATATGGTATTCTCAGCATCTTTCTGTAGAACCACATTTCTGTTTCTTCAGATCTCTTCATATGTCAGGAGATTGTATAGCATTCTCTACCATGTAGCGGGACTGATATTACATAACAGTTGAGTACTCTTTTCTTTGCTTCTAAAAAACTTTTCTGTTTCTTAATACTTTGCTTAGCTTTTGAAAGGCATCATTTTCTGTCTCAATGCACCTTCAGATTTCAATGTTGCACTTTCCTTTCTACGTTAAAAGACTTCCCAGATATTGAAATTTTTGTATTTGTTATATTTTGATACTTATAAGGAAATGTTTGGCATTTATTGACCGAGTGACCAGTACTAATGTTGGTTGAAATTTATAAATTAATTCTGTTAACATAATTTTCCTGGAAAAAAGGGTTTTTTTTTTCGAAACCCGCTTTTCTCATTATTATAGAAAATTCAACTGACTCTTTCTCAGTATTTGTCTATATTTCTGAGATGAGGTATTATGTACATTATTTACACTATTTGGACTATTATCCTCATCTTTGTCGCCATATTTATTACAACGTTTCGATCGTTGTACGCTCCGGCCTTCTTCAGGTGGTTGGAATGTCGAACTGAACCCTTTATTTCGCTCACTGGGGTAGACTGTTCTAGTTCCACGTCCGCAAGGACACATGGCACAGTGGACCTGGGAACACCAGCATTTAAGAGGTGGTTCCACACTCCTCAAAACCTCCTGATTGCTGTCGAATGTAGTTTATCGTTTTACCCAGGACACGGATGTAGTTTATCGTCTTACCCAGGACGCCTCATTTTTTGGTGGGGAAGGGTGTCTTACCTCTCTGCATATGTGCAGTCGCCTTATTTTGAAGGTCCAGCCGACAGAGCGACCTAATATATCATCCACAAGTCTAGGTGGTGGTGCTGGTAAGTGAGGGTGGTTGTCTAGTGGCTTCAGAACCTCTATCCTTTGCTGAAACTGAGAAGTAAATAGAAAATCTAATTTTTTGTCTTGGCCTCAAACTATAACAATGTTATTGACCTGAATTGTATTATTTGTCTCAAGTCATTACTGTGATTAATTTTCAAAATAAATAAGAAAACTTAATTTTCTGAACATTAATTTCTCAGACCTTTATACAAATCTTATCTGTAGGAAAATGTTTATATGTTTCATTCGAGAAAATAAGTAAAGTTTAGTGTGGGATATCAAATGAAGGAACGCCGGCGCTTGGTTTAAATTAAATTTAAATTTTAAATTTGTATCAAACTTAATTTATATAACATACTACCAGTGTTGAGATTGATACATCTTGAGACAGTTCGCGAGGGCCGTTTCTTAAATTCCATTGACCTCTATATCTGTTGTAACCTAGGGAAGGTTACTGAATAGAATAATCAAACGCATGTTGGTATTGAACGATAATACTTAGAACAAGAACAACACGTATAAGATTCGCCAGCAGCGTGTAGATGAAGTAGTCAACTGCTAGAAGTGAGTCAAGTGAATTCCACAATGAATCTCCAACTGCAGGATATCTACCAACCGCCTCATGCGTTCAGATGTGGCACAAGGCCGAATTTAATGTGGGCTATCCGATCCCGTAGACTGGGCCAAAATTTACCCGTAGACCCCGGGTAGTTGTTTCACGAGACGAGACTCTGTCTTTCAACATAGCCTCGTCTGGGGGTCCTCTTTGCCCGGAGTTAGAGAGCTTGACCAGCATTAACTCTAGGATATCTACCAACCGGCACACGCGGTCAGATGTAGGCACAAGGCCTAATTTAATGTGAGGTATCCAAGCCCGTAGGCTCGGACAAAATTTCCCCGTAGACCCCATATAAAAACGTGGTCGGGTAGCTGTTTCCCGAGACGAGACTCTGTCCTTCGACATAGCCTCGTCTAGGGATCCTCTCTACCGGGAGGCAGAGAGTTTGACCTGCACAACTGGTGACAAATCTCCAACTACAAACCAACATACAGTATTTACTACTGTATTTATGCGAATGGGGGCATACCCATTATTGTCCGTTGCTATACTACAACAATATCGTTTAACCCAAAAAGTAGAGATTAAAAATAAAAGAATCAAACAAAAAGAAAAAGTAGAAGTGGGATTAGATTTCTAATTTTCTAAAACCAAATAATTAAGATGCAAAAAAAATAGAGAGAAAAAAGTTGAATCTAACAACAGGTTTGAGGATTAGAAAGTCGTTATCAAGAAGAATTGATTCTAAAGGCGAGTATCGAGTCAAGCAAGCATCCCTTGTTGCACAGAAAAAAAATCTTCCTAGTTCGTATCTCAGTTTATTTTGCCCTGTAGCGCACAAAACTTAGCTTATTAAATTAAATATCTAATTCTAAAAATGAAAAGATGAAATGCTAAAATGAACATATGTAGTCGTGACTCACTTGTAATATGACTACTTTCGCCAAAAATAGCGTTCGTCAAAATGGACAACAACAGCCGAATGGTCGAAGTGTCAATTAGAGTGATTTCGCAGAAGCTCGAATGATTGACGGCCATGAGCATCAGGGTCAGACAAACAAGAGTATGACGTCATATCCAAAAAGTACCTTTTCGGACGCTGCATAAAAATGCTAATGGAGGTGGTTAAAAAGTCGCCATTTTGTTTCATATGAAAAGAAAAAGTATAGCTTTGACTGACACGCGTGCAAAGCGCAATCGCGCATGCGCACGTACATTCACGAATATATATATATATATATATATATATATATATATATATATATAGTTCAAAGACTTATCTGTTGACTCCATGTTTCACACAGGTAAATTTGTACTTTAAGACCAAGATGAATCAGTTGAATTTATTAAGAGATATCTATGTTAAAGTACGTTGAAAAAATTGTTTATGTAAAAAATAATTTGTTCTAGCTTAAATACATTATTACATGACATCATCTAATCTGAAAATATATATATATATATATGAACAATTTCTCAGAGTTAAACTGTAGAAAAAGACAATATTTATAAATATAAAAGACAATAGGATAAATGTAATAGTTGCCAACGCGTTTCGTCCGGGCTTTTTCCCTATTTCCCCTTTCTTAACAGAATTACTACTCTCCCAAACAAACGTACACAACAATATCGTAAAATCAAAAGAAAATGGTTGAATTCATTAACACAACAATAATAACAATATCTCCACACGTAACAGTAATTGACGTAATTTTCAGTTAACAGTATAAATAAACGCGTTCTCTAAAGTTTTCCAGTTGCTAAGGACATTTTGTTTTGTTATTATTAGTTACTTTGCTTGATTAATTCATTTCGTTTTTTACCTTGAAAAAGTCCATATTGGACGAAACGCGTTGGCAACTATTACAATTTTACTATTGTCTTTTACATATATATATATATATATATATATATATATATATTTCGAACGTATCTAATAACTGATACAACAAAAGTTAATAAAAATGAGCACGCTACCACCCCTTGTCTGAATGATTGGATCTCTCTGTATCCTTGGAAAGAGTGAATTATGAATTTTCTGTACCTTTAAACTCAGTAAATTTAAAAAAATAAGTTACTCCAAAATTCACTTGAGGAGGAGATGGAACTAATGTTTTTAATTTAATTACAAAATTAAATTTCAAGCTTTTAGCTCCATTTTTGAAAAATGGTTATTACTGTGTAGCGAAAAAAAAACATATTTTAAACTAGTTAATTTATAATATTAATGCTCTGTAAATTTACACTGGGCACTATTTTGTAAAAATAAAAAAAATATCAATAAGAACACTGGATTATATGTCTTAATGTTCTTTATATATATATATATATATATATATATATATATATATATTAGAAAGTATTTTTTTTATATAACATAAAATAATTTGAAAATGCTACTGGAGTCATTACAAGTATTTACTGGTATTGTTACAAAGGTCTAAACAAACTGAATCCCTGGCACTTTGTTGTCATGAACTACTTAACATTTCGTTGACATTTAACAAGTTCACTGAACTATGACACTCCCAAAGGTTGACAAAAAGTATCTAATGATCATTAATTTTGGGAGTACGTGACGGCAATCAACTAATTAGATTGCATTTTTAAAAGATAGCAATCAGAAAGACATTGTTTTTGCATAAAATGAAAAGAATTCTCTAAATCCAGTTAAATGCGAAACTGATCTTTCCATCTCAGTTTAACTTTTTAAAATCGTAGAACGGTGAAGCCGTCAAAGTTTCTCTAAATAATGCTCCAGTTGCATTTTTAACTTCTTTTTCCTATACACATATATATATATATATATATATATATATATATATATATATATATATTCTCATTAGAATCCATCTTGCACATTTCTAAATTTACCATTTATCCGTGCATTGAAT
Source organism: Acanthosepion pharaonis (assembly GCA_903632075.3). Lineage (NCBI taxonomy): Eukaryota > Metazoa > Mollusca > Cephalopoda > Sepiida > Sepiidae > Acanthosepion > Acanthosepion pharaonis. Next base: position 137,278 of record CAHIKZ030000864.1, on the reverse strand, counting down.
ACTCTTAGCATATTTGGTTCCATTCTCCTGTCATATCGAGATTTTTTGACAAAATCTAAAGAACGCTGTCTAATGACCAGGAATCCCGACTTTCTCACTGACGTGACGTGGCTTCTCTCGGTCTTTTCTACAAATATTGTCATGGTAACTGATCTGAACATAATTTTTAACTGGTACACCGACTACATGAATTTAAGCGTGCTACTAGATTAACATCTAGGTCTCACCTTTTTACTGTTAAAACAGTTAAATATAACTGCCACTTCTACTCCAACAGTTTCTTTTCTCGCACTTCACACCTGTGGAACCACCTTCCGTTTACCCACTTCTCCGATAGCTACGGGTATGACATTTATAGTGAGGACCCCACTTCACTGCTGCATTGTTATAGTATTGTTGCCTAGATGGAGAAAATAGGCAAATACCATATTGCAGAAATAAATGGCTATAAAGTAACTGAGAGTAATTTATGCATGGGCGTCGCCAATTGGTTTCGATCGAATACTCTGTAATGATGACTAAGATAAACAGCACCCAAAACCATATAATAATTATCAATGTGTATTTATTTATATATTTCCTGTCCCACCTGTGGTGACAGCGAACGCAAATTAATTTAAATAATTAAATTTATCACTGATTACTTCCTTTATTTGTTTTAACAATCTATACAAATAATAAACAGGTCCCCTTCAAAATGAACCGTTTAATTAATCCTTTTCTCTACTCCTACGTTTCTTAGATTGCAGTCTTATTTGTTCAAGCCCTTCATGTGTGGCACTCAGATACTTTGGTCTATTAAGTGATTGTCTTTTCATCATTTTCTTCCGATAGATATTTGTATTTAACTGTTATATTAAACACGTCAAACGTTTAACATAGAAACTGAGTGAAAAGCGATTTAAATCATATCTGGAATAGTCAGTGAATTCTAGATACCAGCGAACATCTAAAAGTATAAAGGAATGGATTTATTAAATACTTCATTTAGCTTCTATTTTAGTTGTGAAATCTTTTATCTCCGCTTTATTGAATCTCAATACATTGTTTCAAGAATTTTGATTCATTGCATTTCACTATTAAAACTTTCTAACAATTGCCGTCATTTTTGATGACACAAGTACACTAGTTTATAAGACGTATGAAAGAATATCTGGAGACACATGTGAACCATCTGATAGACTTCGGTTGACGGACACAAGCCATCCGATAGACACTGGTTGGGAGACCCAAACCGTTAAATTGACACAGGCTGACTGGCACAAAGTGAGAAAGACAGATAGCTTGTAAGTTATAAACTGTTATATATATGAACCAAGCGAGATAGATTTTTTTTTTACAAGGAATAGGTTTAAAACGAAAATGATAGGCATCGATTTTTGTTTCATTGCATCTCACTATTAAAACTTTCAATGGCACAAGTAGACTAGTTTTATGAGAAGTATGAAAGAATATCTGGAGACAAATGTGAATCATCTGATAAACTTTCGTTGACGGATACAGACCATCTGATAAAAACAACAAAGATTAACATATTATTGAGGAAATTTACTCTTTAGTATATAAAGATATACTTATGCAATTTTGGTAAGTATACCTATTAAAATAAGTTGTCAGTATTATTTTAAATTTTCTCCTTATTAATTAGACAATTTATCCAAGGCATCTTGTAGGTTCTTTCCCTCTTGCTTCTCTTCCAAATTCACAGATACTTTTACAGAAGGAACTGTAGAATCATAATTTGTTAGAACATATTGTGATAAAGACAGCAAAGATTAACTTAATAGTTTGAAAGAATTATTGAATAGTAACAAGAGTTTGTCTAATGGCTACTTGAAATAGAACAAAAGGATTAATGGTAAAATAAAATCTTAAACATATCAAGTCATATAATACTTATCAATGTATATTTCTTTATATATTTCTGGTGTATTTATTCATATATTTCTTGTCCTATCTGTCGTGGAAAGCGAGATAAATCAAATTTAGTAAAAGAGTGTTTAATTCCTTTACAAATAAATAATACAATAATAATCTATACAAATAAAATAATTATATGCATTTTGATAAAATTAGTTCCCGCGCAAAATGAACCGTTTAATTAATTAGTACCTTTACTTTTATGTTTCTTAGATTGCAATCTTATTTGTTCAAGACTTCCATGTGAGGCACTCAGATACCGTTGACTATTGATTGAGCGTCTTGCTTCAACTTGGTCATGGAATAGATTCTGTCGTCGCCGTTTCTGTTTTTCTCGCGCTAAACTTTTTCTTTCGAAGTTTCTTTTCATTTTACTGCTACATTAAACAGAAATGTTTTTAATATCAAAATATATTGAGTAAAAAGCGACATATTTAATACCAGGAGTAATCACTGAATGATAGATTTTATTGAGCGTCTAAGAATATGAAGCGGAACAAAACGATGAATTGGCCTCTCTTTTAGTTGGGATCTCCGCTACATTGAATCTGAAACCATTGTCTCCAGACTTTTATTTCATTGCATCTCACTATTAAAACTTTCTAACAATTGCTGTCATTTTTGACGACGCTGGTACACTAGTATTGTAATAAAAAACAATGTTGATAATATTCATCCAAGTGAACTTTTTAATAACACATATTCATTTATGGAATATTCATCTGGTTTTCAAGATAAGTTAAAATAAGCTTATCATTGGGAATGATCAAAGACGACCTCTTCAGGCTTAAAGTTAAAGTGAATTAGTTGAATATATATGAACAACACTAGTTAATTAATATGGCGTCCCTCCGTATTGAAAATTCTACATATTCTTTGGTGTGTTGCCAGTGTCGATCAAAATCTTCTATCTCTTACCAAGACAAAATAGCGTTTAAACTAGCCATTCGTCCATGCATTGAATACTGCTACCATATATTGTCTGGTGTCCCCGCTGTTCGTCATGAGGTCTTCGACGAAATCCAGACACGGATATGCAATGTGATAGTTCCTGGCCTGGCATCTCGGCTACAGTCAATTTCTCACAGACGTGATGTGGCTTCCCTCTGTCTTTTCTACAAATATTTTCATGGCAACTGTTCTGACGAGCTACTTTCACTGGTACCCCAACTGCATGAATTTAAGTGTGCTACTTGGTTGGCGTCTCGGTCCCACCCTTTCCGTCTCTTCTAGTCCAAGGGCTTCTCATCTCGCACTTTCCGTCTGTGGAGCTCCCTTCCTCTTACTTGTTTCTCTCGTAGCTATAATCTTCAAATATTCAAACGCAATGTCAATCGACATCTTCTGATGCCTTGATCTTATTCGACGTCCTTCTCTTCATCCTTTCCTTCAACACGCCACTTTATTCTTGTTCTTAATCCTCTGTAGCCCTTTGCGTGCTAGTGGCACTCCCGCCTTGCTAGGGATGAAATGCTTAAAAAAAGACAAACTAGGTCTTCGAATAGATTGTCATCACCGTCTGTGTCTTTCTCTTGCTAATCATTTTTCTTTCGAAGTTTCTTTCCATTTTACTGCTATTTATTTAATACCAGGAGTAATCATTTAATGATAGATTCCATTGGACGTCTATAAAATACGAAAGGAACAAAACAATGCATTTGCCTCTATTTTAGTTGAGATCTCCGCTATATTGAATCTGAAAACATTGTTTCGATGCTTTTATTTCATTGCATCTCACTATTAAAACTTTCTAACAATTGCTGTCATTTTTGGCGACACCGGTACACTAGTAATTATGTGTTTACGCTGGTTAAGAGTGTTTAGTTCACTTATTCATATTAATAATCTATACGGATATTTATATGCATTTTGATAAAATTAGTTCCCGCGCAAAATGAAACGTTTAATTAATGAGTTCCTTTAATTTTAAGTTTCTTAGATTGCAATCTTATTTGTTCAAGACTTCCATGTGAGGCACTCAGATACCGTTACCTATTAATTGACGGCACCAGTACACTAGTAATTATGTGTTTACGCTGTTTTGGAATTAGCAGCAAACACAAATTAGTGCATAACACAAACGGTAGGGATGGGTATTTCATAGCGTGTAGTAAACGTATATATGCGTCGACAACAGGCAATGGAATTTTCGAAAGAAGTATATGGGCGTCTACAGTAGAGGAATTAAGATAGATCGAATTAATATGCTTAGGATTTTTTATTGCCGGTCACACAGAAAAATATCCGAAAACATGAAGCAAACTGGCGTCTGTATCGATGGAAAAGAAGTAAAAAAACATTTTGAGAAAAGCAAGCCAAAAAATAAAAAAAAATCAATTTATAATTTGGCTTTTGAGGACAAGAATCCATATCAAATCCTACCAAGATTTCCTTCCCAATGTCGATTTTTTTTTTCGATTGAGATTCGTTTGTTTACATAAAAAAAAACGCTTGACTTTTTAATGGATTTTTTTCCGATAGATTTTACCTATATTTTAAAAATCACATTTTTCTCTTTTTGGCATTTGAACGAAGAGGGTCATTTCACAAGCGAAGCAGGTATATAATAGTTGCTACGTAATAGGATTATATGTCATTTTTTTTTTTTTAAACCTCATTAACTATGTTCTGGTTAGTTCTTTAAACATTTTTCTTTTTACATTTTAATCGATTTTACATTTATTTTCTTTTATATTTTCACTAAATTTTCCTTGTTTTAAATGCATGTTTTTAAATATTGATATTTGTTTTGATGCATTTCAACTTTTGTATTAAAAGTGCATCGTCAGAATGAATGGTTATTCGAAATTTCCCTGAATAGATGGGCAATACTAAGTGACCCTAGTTGTCATGAGAATATGCCACTAAGGACCCAACATCTATAAGGTCTGTGGATAATTTAATTTGATTCGCTTAATACTAAAGACAATTTGTTTTCTAATTAGAACGGGCGGCTAGTGTCCACTCGCACATCTTAGAAAGTCAATGAAAAAAGAAAAAAATCTTTTAATGATATTGGAAATAAATTCAACGTAATCAACAGAATTTTTTCTTTCTTTCTTTCTTTTCAGTCATAATTTCCTTCTTGTTTCGTTCTTTTGATGTTTCTTTTATTCCTTTTAAGTCTTCTTTCATTCTCAAGATCTTTCTTTGTCTCTTTCTTTCTCAATTTTCATTCGTTCTTTCTTTCTTTCTTTCTTTCTTTCTTTTTTTCAATCTGCCTTTCATTTCAGTGACCATTATTTTTGTTCTCTCGTTTCCAGTTTTCTTTGTTTTTTCTTTCCTTCTCTCGTTCTCTCGATCTCTCTTTCATTCCTTTTCGGTCATCTTTCATTCTAAGCTTGATTGTTCATTCTTTCTTTCTTTCTTTCTTTTTTCTTTTCTCTTTTTCGTCTCTTTTCTTTAATCTTTCCTTATTTTTTCGTTCTTTAGGTGACTTAGTTTTTCTTTCATTCTCAAGCTCGCTTGTTCTTTCTGTCTGTCTTTCTTTCTTTCTTTCTTTCTTTCTTTCTTTCTTTCTTTCTTTCTTTGCCTTCATTCTTTAATTCTTTCTTATTCAATCTATTCCTATCTATCTATCTATCTATCTATCTAAGTACGCATAATCTATCACTCTCCTACACAACATACTCACTAAATATACATACATACATTCAGAAATTCATTGCATATTGTGCATGTTTATATATATATATATATCTATATATATATATATATATATATATATATATATATATATATATATATATTATAAATTAACTGATTTAAAATATGGTTTCTTCGCTACACAGGAATTACCACGATTGTAAAAATAAAAATATCAATAAGAACACAGGATTATATATCTTACTGTTCTTTCTTTTTATTATAATATATATATATATATATATATATATATATATATATATATATATATATATATATATATATATATATATATGTGTGTGTGTGTGTGTGTGTGTGTACATAACGCAGTGGGGTAAATTGCCGCAAGTCTAGGGTGCTTCGTAAATTTCGATCTCACCTCAATAGAAGTGAGATTAAGTCGATAATTGCGACTCCGTATCGAGCCACCTTTAATTGGTTTGGCACAAGGCTATGATTACTGGGCACCTTGCAATGGTCGAATTTACTTAGTAGAGATCGTTCAGTTGGCTTTAACGTGTCGAACTTTGTTCAGTAAAAAATGAGAAAAAAATGCAAAGGAAAGAATTAACGTGCAAACACTGCAGAGGACACTGCACCAAATAAAATGATGTTACATTGACAGTCGGGTGGGCGTGGCCGGGATACGTAACGGGTGGGGGATGTGGCCGTTGGCGATAATGCAGAACATCACACTGTTGAGTTGTTTGGCTCTTCAGGACGTTGGTGATCATGGCTCTCCAAAATTTCCTGTCTTTTGTAGCTCTTAACAAAATTTATCTTTTTCTGATACATTCCAACCCTTTTCCTGTCATCCATTTACTTAAGCTCATTAATGTGTTCCCGCGTTTTTCCTTCTGTTCTTTTTGCCTTCAATCTGCCTTGTGAGTCTCAAAATTTCTAAGCTCTCTTTCTTCCCGTGTTCAGGAAATTTCATCTGTCTCTTCCTAATATTAAATATAAGTGTCCTTTTTGTTTCCATTTTCTCTAAAACTTCATCGTTGCTCACATGTTCGGTCCACGCTATTCTCAGCATCCTTCTGTAGAACCATATATATGTCGTTTCAAATATCTTCATCTGTGAGGAGATTGTCCAGCATTCCCCCTCCATATAGGAAGTCTGATGTTACACTACTTTTTTCTTTGTTTCTTTTTCAGCTTCTTAATACTTTGCTTAGTTTTTGGAAAGCATCTTTCTCTATTCCAGTGCCCTTTCCGTCCTCTGTTAAACTATTTATCGGATATTTAAATTGTTGTACTTTGATTTTGGTATTCCCAATTTGTAATTTACATGTTGGTCTGTTCCCTTTTGATAACAACCATGAATTCCGTCTTCTTGCAGTTGACCCTTAGTCCTTTCTTCTCACTTTCACTGGTAGATATAAAAATATTAGCTTTAGTTGTTCTATAATTAGAAGGGAGAAAGAGAGAGAGAGAGAGAGAGAGAGAGAGAAAGAAAGAGAGAGAAAGAGAGAGAGAGAGAGAGACAAACAGACTGAAAATGGGCAGTATACCGCCTGATGGTAGCGTTTACGACAAACTTTGAGTAGCGATTCGAACTGAGATTTTTTTTATTGTGCGTTGACGATGGTTAACGGTTTCAAGTAACTTAGTTAATTTAGACATTGAGCACACATGCAAAAAGTGTTGAGATTGCCGTTTAAATTGCAATCGCATTGGTTGATTATGATCACGTGATTAGGTGTAGTAACTTTTAGGTCAGAAATTGATGATCATGAAATGTTGTGTTAAGTTGTTCATGACAATAAAGTGTTCAGTAGTTCAAGTGTCAGGAATTCTATTTTATTGCATCTTAGAGGAAATCCGAAAATGTTCCATGTACAAGGATTAAATTTATGTGTTTGTGCAGAAAATTTTTAGCCTTTTCTTCTATTTTGGAATGTGCAGGTTAATGTGATGTCACATAAAAAATGTTATAATTATGATGACATCAATATAAAACAGTACATAAATGTCTCTAAATGTATTAAGGGTCAGTAAACTGCCAGCTGCACAATTCTTTTTATTTGTGCGCATGCGTGTGTGTGGGGATAGCGGTTTAACACCTTAATAATAATAATAAAAATAATAATATTCATTTGGAGTAATTTTACCGCTTTCACAGTTCTAAGATATTCAAAAGTTACATTGAGATAAAGTGACGTGTGGTTTTGACATGATATGTCTAGAAACTACATAGAGTTGGAGAAAATTTTCCATTTTATGCAAAAAGTGTTGAGATTGCTTTCTAAAATGCAATTGCACTGGTTGATTATGATCACGTGATCGGGGATAGTAATTTTTACGCCCAAAATTATTGATCATGAAATTTTGTGTTAAGTTTATGACAATAGAATACTAAGTAGTTCAAGTGTCAGGAATTCAACTTTAGTGACAACCCGAAACTGTTCAATGTACAAGGATTATATTTATGCGTGTTTGTGCGCGCTTGTGCGCGCGTGTGCGCGCGTGTGCGTGTGTTAGTGTGTGTGTGTGTAGAAAAAGTTTTAGTGTTTTCTACTATTTAGAAATGTGCAGGATAATGTGACGTTAAGTAAATATGATAATAGTAATAGTAATTATGATAGCACTATTTATAATTGCATAGGTAGGTGTCTGTCCTGTCGTCTGTCTTTTCTTTTCTGTCTATATTTGCTTTTCCTTTTGTTTTTACACAGTTCATCTGTTGGTTCCATTGTGTATTGGGTCTTCGTTCATTTTTTTTCTTTTGTGTCTTTAAGTGGCTTCGTTTGGCAGGCTTTGTGTTGGTAAGGTCACAGACACAGGTTTTAACAATACTTTTGATTTGGAAATGTATATATATATATATATATATATATATATATATATATATATATGTTTCAAACTCTCCCCATACATACATACATACATATATATATATATATATATATATATATATATATATATATATATATATATGTGTGTGTGTGTGTGTGTGTGTGTGTGCGTGTGTGTGTGCAAATATATAGAAAAAATAGGAAAGAACATGTTAGGTAAATAATCCAAGTTCTTTACTATTTATGTTTTTATTAAAAAACAAAAACAAAAAAAACTGTGCTCAATATAAAAGTAGAGCCTAAATTATAATTATTTTTTAAAAATAGGATCATATTTTTAAATATATATATATATATATATATATATATATATATATATATATATATATATATTAACATACAACGTGTGTTAGTACGTGCGATATCCTGTCTTCATCATCCGCTGACCAGTGGTGATATCATGGTTTTGATGGTTATGGCGGGACCGCCACCCCTGGCGCCGCCAACAACCTTTTGCCACCAGGCAGGGTATGAAGATAAGCTAATTGATCGTTCCTCTTTGTAAATTCTTGTAATGAAAGAAATAAAACGTTTGTTCTTCTTTGCAGCTTCTATCTGTAATGAAAGTTTCCTGAACGCGTTTACCATTATTGACGCGCTCGTAAAAATCGCTATAGACGACTACGCAAATATTTCAATTGCGCATGTCAGGTCGTGATGTTGCGCGCATTGTATTTACTTGTTTTGATCTCGATCAAATCCAACTTGACGCATGTTGAACATTTTTTGATATATATATATATATATATATATATATATATATATATATATATATATAAATTCGCTTGAGGATGAAATGGAACTGATGTCTTTAATTTAATTACAAAATTAAATTTGACCTTCCATTTTTGAAACATGGTTAGAACTCTGTAGCGGAAAAACCATATTTTAAATCAATTAATTTATAAATATAATATAAATTTACATTGAGCACTATTTTGTAAAAAATAAAATATCTAACCTGGATTATATATCTTACTTGTTCTTTCTTTCTTTCTTTTCTTTCTCTTCTCTCTCTCTCTCTCTATATCTATATATATATATATATATATATATATATATATATATATATATATATTTAATGATATTTTGTAGGTACAAAATTTAATGATCGAAATAAAAGTGTAAAATTTAATATTACAAGACATATTAAAACAATATTAAATAATAAAAAAAAACAAAAAATCTCAACAACAAGGGGGGGGGGAAGCAACCGGTTTCGCTCCCGCTCATCAGGCTTCCACGGGAGATTCAAAATTAAAACAGTATTGTCTGATGATCGCAAAAGCGTGAAACGCGGGATTACAAACTAATATCCATGCAACTGAATTTTTATATATATATATATATATATATATATATATATATATATATGGAAAGAGAAACATAGCGAAAGGAAGAGGGAGAGGGAGGGAGAAGTATTTAGATAAATAAATAGATAGATAAGTAGATAGATATAAGAAAGAATTAGAAATGCAACTTTTTTTTTATCTAGAATTTTTATTTGGAGTAAGTTTATCGGTTTCACAGTTCTATGATTTTCAAAAGTTAACTTGAGACTGAAGGAGGAGTGGCTATGCCATGATACGTCTTGCATCTAACTGCACAGACGAAGCACGAATAAAGGAATAAAATATATTTATTCAAGAATACAAATCACGTCGGAACAAACAAAGTACATTTACTAAGGACAGTCATGCACAAAAGCACAAACGTACGCGCACACGTAACATACTTGTTCATTTTACTAATTGAATAATAATAATAATAATAATAATAATAAACAAAATGATTGACGTAACTCTTCAAATATTTTTCAACACTTAGGAGAAGAACGCGATTTAAGAAAAGAAGAAAAAAGAAAAAAACAAAGTATTTGACAATGTCTAACAATATTTCGACAGAATGTCTGTCTTCTTCAAGGTAAATTTTTTCAAAAAATTAAAGTATAAAAATATATTTGATACTTCAAAAAATTTTCTTTTTTTCGTTTTCCTTTTCTTTTCGTAAACGACACTCTTCTCTAAAGTGCAATTAAATAAAAACGAATAATAATAATCATAATGACTCAGCCCAAAATGCAGATTCTGTGATAAATATCCAGAAACGACTGATCATCTTGTGTCAGGTTGCACGATGTTGGCACCCACTGAATATAAAACCCGACATGACATAGTGGGCCAATATCTGCACTGGAAAATCTGCAACTTCTACGGGAAGGAAACTGAAAGAAACTGGTATGAACACCACCCAGACCCGGTTACGGAGATAGGACCTGTTACAATTCTATGGGATTACACAATACACACTGACAGAACAATCAAGGCCAACCGCCCAGATATTGTTATTAAAGACAACAAACAAAAACGGTGCCTCCTTATTGACATGGCAATCCCTGCTGACTGCAATGTATCTTTGAAGATATTCAAAAAGCTGTCAAAATACAAGGAACTTGAAATCGAAATCTCGAAAATGTGGCATATGGGAACATCAAAAATCCCCGTTGTAGTTGGAGCCCTAGGATTGTTTGAAAAAGATTGCAGTAGATTAATTGAAGGGATTCCTGGAAGTCCATGCCTCAAAGAAATACAAAAAAAAAAATTTCTCATGAGTACATCCCACACTTTATGAAGGGCTTTATCTATGTAATATATATATATATATATATATATATATATATATATATATTTTCAGTGGAAAGTGTCATGATGCCATTTATAACCTTAGGTTTCTGTGTATTTGCCTATTTTGTCCTCATAAAATTGGGAGACTGGGTATATTGGACTTTGTATATTTGTACCTCAGCATTACTTTGTTGGCGTCCTGCTCTTTTTAATCAGATATAATTGTCGTTATTAGTGTCTGTATCAGGATTCTGATTGCTGCATGCATTCAGTTGGTGTCAGTTATGGCTAAAATCCTGAATTTTGGGGGACAAGAAGGCCCTCCAACATTTGTTCGGAAGATCAGAACAATACGTTCTTTCTCTTTAAATATACTAATAAAAGTGATATCAATTAAATGACAATTCTTCTATAGAGCCCAAGGACGATTGTTTGGACCGGGTTCTATAGAATACAAAGCAGGAAACATAATATACACAAATAATAATAATAATAATAATAATAATAATAATAATAATTAGAAGAAGAAGAAGAAGAAGAAGAAGAAGAAGAAGAAACAAAATAACTGACTTAACTCTTCCGATATTTTTCAACATTTAAGAAAAGAGCGAGATTTAAGAAAAGAAAAAGAAAAGAAAAAACAGTGTTGGACAACGTCAAACAATATTTCAGCAAAATGTCTCTCTTCTTCAAGTATATAAATATATAAATCTACCAAAAATTCTTTGTACAAACATTGCTTGTCTTGTAATGAAAGAAAAAAAAATGTCCGTACTGGCAATGAAGCGTCAAAACGAATGAAACACCGTCAGCGTGAATGCATGGAACTAAAACATATGATGGCGATCTTGTTCACCCTAGCTAGCATTTTCAAATTAATCAAACAACTTAGTATAAATCTTATGGACATCCCCTATTATTCTGTTTAGTAACTTCTTGGTTCAGGGGAATGAACTGAACGGCAGGAAAGTTCCACGCACACACACACACACACACACAATTTTGGTTTATTTTGTAATCTTCATAATTATTATTATTATCATATTTACTTAACGCCACATTTTCCTGCACATTCCCACATAATAGGAAACACTAAAACTATTTACACACACACATACACACACACATACACACATAAGTGTAATCCTTGTACACTCAACGTTATCGGATGCAAACTAAGGTCCAGTAAAGTAGAATTCCTGACACTTGAACTACTTAGCACTTTGTTGTCATGAACTACTTAACACAAAATTTCATGATCATCGATTTTGGGCGCAAAAATTACTATAAACGATCACGTGATCATAATCAAACTTCAGAAAATTCAATAAAACATTTTTTTTTCTGAAAAATATAATTATATTTTCTCAGAATGCCAAAAAATATTACGTTATTTTCTCAGAATATAATTATCTTAAACTTACTTGTTTCAAAACAAATGTTCAGCACTCGATAAATCAGGTTTATCAGTTCACTCTCATGAGAGCGGAATTATTATTAGTTCGACTATAAATGAAGAAAGTTATCTTGAAAAAAAAATAAGGCTTTTTAAAAAAAAAATTTACGTGCATAGCGAATAATTTTTTAATTAATTTACACTATCAAACATTTAATTAAATATTAAAGGAAATTTAATTTAATTCTTTATGAAAATAAATAAACAAAATCTTGAATTTTTTTTTAAATACTTAATTATCGTAATTCCTTAACATCAAATATGGTTTTGACGGCCATTTAGTGTGAACTTTTCGAATTTGAAAACGCGGTACTTGATCCCAGCAAAGCGATAGAAGGATAATTTACAGCTAAGACACGTGGAATCGCCTGCATGAGACTCAGGATTCGTAATTAACAGCATTGAAACCCATTCTACGTTGCAGGCGGCGGCATTGGTCTTACTGCTGAGGTTGCTCTACAGGAAGACACGTTTGCCGGTCGACCGCTATGTTGTGTTAACCATGCCAACAGCATGTCGAAGAATCAACTACTGCGACGTGATTTGCTCAGTGAATTGGAGTCAGGCAAAACGGCTGTCGGTGATCAGCGCAAGCAAACGCAGAGATTATATCAAGGCCATCTTTAAAACCTGTAATAGGCAATTAGATATGTTGGTTTGTGCTCGGCACTCTTGGCGACGTGTCTGCAGGGAAGCTGTTTAAAAGCACAGAATGAAAGTTTGTTCAACAGACAGAAGAACGACGTCCAGGATGTCACACGCAGACTCTTCTCTCTGATGCCCAGCTAAGGTCGTTTCAGATGTCTTATTTGCGGAAGAAATGTGCTGTTAATCAGCCACAAGAGAATCCATCCCACATAAAGGCAAGCTGTGAAAAAAAGACCGTGTAGAACGACGACGGAAATAATTGAAAGGCACATTATATTTGTTCCTTAGAAGACACCCCGAGGTGGTGTAATGGTTGACAAGCCTGTCTCGCTAGAACAATTAGAAAAGAGTTCGATCCTCACTGGGTTCTCCATTGTTTCGGCCTTGTGATACATCTAACCTACGCTTGGAAAATCACTATATTTGTTCGTTAGAATCACCATCTATACGATGGCGTATTGAAAAGTTTACGGTTTAATCCCCTTCTTCAAATGAGTTTTCCTCGGTATGACGATAAAATACATCCGGCAGCAAGGTCTCTCATCGAGAAATCGGAGGTTTTGAGAAGCGTGGAACTTCCTTTTAATTGCTCTTGTTCCCAGGACCACCCGGGCCCCGAGTAGCTGTTAGGGTCCCAGATAGGGTTAAATGTAAACTTGTCTATTTAAACTCTAAGTAAAATATTTAACAAATTTTTCTTCCATTGTTAATGGTTAGTTTTTGAGATATTTGAAATTTACGAAAATTGACTTTGAAGTTAGTATACAGATTAAAATAATATTAGCTTAAGACCTCTGAAATCTAATAAAAAACTGTATACTAACTTAACAAATATTTTTTGTCCATAATATATGTTAAAATGTGTATACGACTCGCGAGTAGTATACACATTCTGATACTTACCAGTCACATGGATCCGTCCCTGCTCTGGTAGTATCACAGCTATGACTAGTGTGGACCAGTTATGACTAGCTTAGACCAGTTCTGACTAGCTAGGACAAGCTATGACTAGCTAGGACCAGCTAAGACACTCGGGTCCCCACGTTAAAAATCGACCTTGTGTCACAAACTGACAGTTGGGTGTAGAGTGTCAAGTAAATACAAATATATGTTGAAACATGGTTAAAGGGAGGATTGCTTAAAAGCAGAAAATAACAAAGTTATTGAGTAAGGGAATGTCCACATCGGAGATATCAAAGAAGCTGTGCAGAGATCATCGAAGGATAAAGAGGGCTGTTAAAAATATAAGTAAGTTGAGAACTCAAAAAAAGGAAAAAAAGGCTTTAAGAACTTGTTTCTTCGAGAAGAACGTAAACTAAAGCGGGTTACAGAGGAACATTCACTTTTGACTAACACGCCTGGCAAGAATTCGGACCATTTAAAAGATAGTCCGAACAGCGGATTGGTTGTTACAAACATCCAATCGGGTGTGTGGAAAACATGGTCTTTTTTCGTCTAATTCTTTAAAAAGGCCAGAGTAGCTGTTAGCGCTTGATTGTGAGGGGGAATCAGGGATTGATCTCTTCTGATTGGATCGACTTGGTGATGGGGTGTATGATGTTGAATGAACCGAAGTCCCTGATGAACCAAGTCAATTTACATCACTGAAGACCCCCCCCCGCGCTTACTTAAGAGCGTATTTTTTTTTAATTATTCTTTCTACTGTTCAAACAGTGACATCCGCAAACAGACCGGATGATGACCCAGGAATAGACTGGTTGACAAATTGGAAAGCCAATTGACGGTGAGGAGAGACCACAAAAGGTCTATTTCTGGGCTAGTAACCCGACTTACGCAATTCAGTGAACGCTACAGAAACATACGCGAATAAATATCCCCAAGGGATCACGAGAGGGGAGGGGGGAGAATGAGATCCCCATTAGGATGGATGAAACGGAAACGAACCAAGATACGGATCTACGAACAACGATACTGACATGCTCATGTGGAAAGATGTGCAAAAATATGCCCGGCCTAAAAATCGATCAGGCAAAAGTGAAGTGTCAGGCGCAGTCGAACCAACAGCAGCGCACAGGAGTTTCTCCTGGTGAGACGCAGGAGGTGCAGGGCCGAGAAGCTCACCACAGTACCCTGTCCCCCCCCCCCAAACAGAGGTTCGAGTGGAGCCTGATATCCCATTTCGAAGAAAGACTAAATGGTGCCCCAGCCAGTGACAAACACGCCTGGCACGATTTCGGACCATTTAAAAGACAGTCCGCGCAGTAGATTGGTTGTTACAAACATCTAATGGGTGTGCGGAAAACGTGGCCTTTTTTTCGTTTAATTCTTTAAAAAAGCGTTTGATTGAGAGGGAAGGCCAGCGATTGATCTCCCCTGATTGGGTCGATTTGGTGATGAGGAGTATGATGGTGAAAGACCAGAAACTCCCTGATGGACCAACTCAAATAACATCACTGACGACCCCACCCTACTTAAGAGGGTATTTTTGAATGAATTGACCAATAATCAGATGTTTGAAAAAACTGGAATTGAGGGAATCAAGAAAGACAAAAGATGTAGAATAATTTGTGAATTGAGATCTGTAAAAAAAAAAAAAAAAAAATCGCCTAGGCTATCTACTCTCACAAAAACAAATATTTTATAACGCCAAATTTAGAGCAAGAAGTACATGAAACGTGACCTTTACACTGGGGTCAAAACACTATGGATGAATAAAAAAAAACAAAAAAAAAAACAGAAATACATTTTTGAAAGAAAAAAAAAAGGACCAACAATGAATACATATTTTATTCATACGGACCTATTCTAAAAATCTTGTCGGCATTAAATAACCCATTGAGTTGCTGATATGCCGTGAAACAAAATAAACTAAACCAAATCAGTATTTTAATATTTCAATGACGAGCCATGATAAAGACAAAGTGTTATATCTCGTGCAAGATATAATAAACAAAGTAACACGAGTGTTAGGTTTCAATAATATCTTTATAATCGGATGTAGGTGTGTCAAATACAGACACAGAGTCGGGAGTATGCTAACCTCAATAGGTGTTAACAAACGAAGACTTCACGACTGTCCGCTGTGGTCGTACTTAATCGGCAACCAGTCCGTCCATTATCGTGAATGGGGAAGTTGGGTTATATCATCACAACACAAAGGTTAATTTAAATTTTAAAATACCGTTTAAATACGCGGAATAACATGTACGTTTCCTGCCTCTACGTGCTTCTTGGTCGGGCTGAGAACTTTTTTGTATAGTCTTGAATTTACAAGAGCGGATAGATTTATGTTAATGGGAGTGTAGGCCATTCGTCGATCTGTTAGCTTAACTGTTATCTCTACACGGATATAACTTGGTTTTAACAGAATTTTTAATTTAATGAGACATGAGGTAATTTTTGTTTGAATTGATGTAGTGTAATTAAATAATTATTTACGATATTTCAGCTTTATTCGGTTTCTTTTGAATTGTGTTAATTTATGGCATTTTCTTCCAAGTAAAATGAGAGACAATTAAGAATAGTGAATAATTAATTAATGTCAATATTGTTTATTTTTAAGAATAAAAATCAACAACCTTAGAATTTTTGAAGCGAGAAAGAGAGTAGAATATAGTGTCAGAAAGAAAGTGGTAGAGGGAGAGAGATATATATATATATATATATATATATATATATATAGAGAGAGAGAGAGAGAGAGAGAGAGAAAGAGAGAGAGAGAGAAACGAATATAGAGAGTGATATAGAGAGAGATAGAAAGCGGGAGAAGAACATAGACAGAAATATATATATATATATATATATATATATATATATATATATATATAATATTATTGATATATATAATATACATATATATATAATATATATGTATATATAAATCTATATTATATATATATATATATATATATATATATATAATCTATATAAATAAATCTATTATATATATATATATATAGAGAGAGAGATAGAAAACGAGAAGAAATATAGGCAGATATAGAGGATAATATATATATATATATATATATATATATATATAGAGAGAGAGAGAGAGAGAGAGAGAGAGGAGAGGGAGAGAGAGAGATAGGAACAGACATAGAAGTGACATAGAGTGACATAGAAAGCGAGAGAACATAGACGGAAATAGAGAATAATATACACACACATACACAAACACAAACACACATTGACACAAACATTTTTATTGATTTAAAATATGTTTTTTCTCTACACAGTTCTAACCATGTTTCAAAAATGGAAGCTAAAAGCTTCAAATTTAATTTTGTAATTAAATTAAAGACATTAGTTCCATTTCATCCTCAAGCGAATTTTGGAGTAACTTTTAAAATTACTGGGTTTTAAAGGCACAGCAAAAAATCATAATTCACGTTTCCAAGGATACAGAAAAATCTATTCATCCAGACAAGGGGTGTTTGCGTGTTCATTATCGCTGGATTTTGATGTATCCGTTATTAGTTACATTTTGGTAGGGGTAGGGATGGATTTTTCAATGAATTCTGACATCCGTTAAATGCATGTCGTCTGGATTTTAAAAAAAAAATTTTTTATTGTTAACGGCAAAAATTATTACGGCATTTTTTTCTATTTGTATAATTAAAGATTTTTAGGGGGTAATTAGGTTAGAATACGTTTTATTTAACTACGATTTAAAAAAAATACACATTTAATTTTTCTTTTTAAAACAAGTAAATGTATTAGAATCACTTACAGTATGTAAAATTATTTTCACATCAAGTATAAGTATGTATATTACTGGATCACATTTTTTTTATCTATATTTGAATATTATTTAAGTAAAAATTTTTGACAATGACGGCAATAATAGCTAATTAATTTCTCTGATTAATAAACTTTTATTTTTGATATATTTTATATAAATACAGTAATATATAGTTTCTCATATAAGTACAAAGGACATGGGTCAATGGCTTACATCTAGCTTTTCATATTAATTTCATTTTACTATAGGTGTTTTATTGGATTCTTTTAAGTGATTGTAGTACTTTAAGAGAGGTGTTTAGGTTAGAATACGTTTTATTTAACTACATTTCTTCTCTGGATGAATAGATTTCTCTGTATCTTTGGAAACGTGAATTATGCTTTTTTGCTGTGTATTTAAAAACCCAGTAATTCTAAAAGTAACTCCAAAATTCGCTTGAGGATGAAATGGAACTAATGTCTTTAATTTAATTACAAAATTAAATTCGAAGCTTTTAGCTTCCATTTTTGAAACAGGGTTAGAACTGTGTAGCGAAAAAAACATTTTAAATCAATTAATTTATAATATTAATGCTCTGTAAATTTACATTGAGCACTATTTTGTAAAAATAAAAATATCTATAAGAACAACGGATTATATATCTTACTGTTCTTTTTTATATATATATATATATATATATATATATATATATATATATATATATAGAGAGAGAGAGAGAGAGGGAGAGAGAGAGAGAAAACGGATATATAGCCTGGTTGGATGTTATGAAAACATAATAAATCACAATAACTCAAAAAGTTCTAAACCAATATTTCTCAAATTTAAACTGGCACATTTCCCCTCTTAGTGAAATATTTATCTAAATTTTCGGCCATTTTTAACGCTTAGTTTTTGAGATATTTGTAATTTACTAAAATGGACTGACTGAAGTTAGTATGCAGATTAAACTAATATTAGCTTAAGACCTCTGAAATCTAAAAACAAATACTGTATTTTTTCTATTTGCTCATATATATTGAATCATGGGTAAAGGTAAGGATCTAACAATAACTGAAAAACAGAAAATAACAAAGATATTGTGTGAGGATATACCCACATTGGGGATATGAGAGAAGCTAAGCAGAGATCATCTACAAAGAAGTCTATTGAAAATATAAGTAGAGAACTGGAAATAAAGGAAAAAGGCTTTAATAACTTGCTAACCCGAGAAGAACGTAAACTAAAGTTACCTATAGCATAACAATAATTTTGACCAGCGCTCTGATGTTTGAAAAGGCTGGAATTGAAGGAATCAAGAAGGACAAAAGGTGTAGAATACTTTGTGAATTGAGATCTGTAAAAAGAAAATCTCCTAGGCAACCATCTTTCCCTAAAGCAAATATTTTATAACGCCAAATTTGGAACGAGAAATACATGAAAATAGACATTCACACACAAATCTCGAGTGACATTTGATAAACCTGATGGATGGGCGAAAGCATGAAATTTATCAATTTTAAACGTGCCTGTAGTAGCCAAAAGAAGGCAACAAAGAGGTGGTAGTGTTATGATATGGGCTGGAATTGTAAACGGAACCGTTAAGTCGATAAAGGTATGTTAAAGTGAACATTGCTAACTATTGCGATTTTATGAACAAGACATTTTTGCAATTTGCAAGTCCCAGATTCGCAGTTTCAAAGTGAAGTGTGTATTTATGCACGACAAGGATCTTTCTTATGTATTTAAGATTATTTGTGAATTCTTTGAACATAAACGATTTATAGAAGAGAAGAAACTAGAATGACCACCATTAAGTCCTGATCTGAATCAGGTGGAAAATCTATGGTCAGTTGTGAAGATGAAATGATATGAAAATGGCAAACAATATTATAGTAAAACAGACCTATAGGAAGCAAATAAGACCACCATGTTGGAAATTGAACCTGCTGAAGTAAAAAAAAACAAAACAAAAAAAACACTAAAAAACAAAAACAAACAAAACAAAACAAAACAAAAAACAATGGATAATAGATTACTGGCATGGATTATTGAGAAGAAAATGCAAAGGATTGAAAGACTCATTATATGTTTGTTATTTCTTCCCTTATAGGTGTTGATCAATTTTAAATGATTTTATTACCTTTTTATTGAAGGAAAATGTGATTATTTGGTTTTGCCTAATAACTTCAGACGGCAGTGTTTTCGAAGACATCAAATGACTTCAGTAAAACATATTGATTCTACCAAAAATTTTTTAACTCAGGCTTTGTTTTGGCATCTAAATTGATTGCATGAAATTTGCCATTTTTTTCAAACCAAATTTGAATTATTGAAGTTTATAAGATTTGCTTACTAACCTAAGATAGGGTGTAGATGAGACATTTAGATAGATAGATAGATAGATAGATAGAGAGAGAGAGAGAGAGAGAGAGAGAGAGAGAAAAGAGTGTATATAAAAGAGAGAGTGAGAGGAATAGGGAAAATACTTGCATATAAACAGAGATAAATATACAGAGATGTAGATAGAGTTAGAAAGACAGAGGCATAAAGAAATAGAAAAATAGAGAGGAACATAGGCAAAAATAGGGAATGATACAGAAAGAGAGAGGGAGAGAGAGAGAGAGAGAGAGTAAAAGAAAGAAAAATAAACATATATAAGGAAAGAGAGAAAATGAGATAGTTATATAAAGATATTTTATCTGACACTTTCTTTTGCCTTCAGTATTCCCTATGAATTTTAAATTCTTCTTCATTATTAATTCCAAGTTGGTGGGTCAATAAGCAATGCAATTTATTTTATCCTATAAGTTGTATAGTGTAGAATCATGTTGCCAGACAAAGGCTTTCCAACAGCGACCCTCTTGACCCAGAGCAGAATTACCTCCTCAAAGCACTTGATATAGGGCTCCGTATTGAGTCTGAGACCTTCACCAACAAATTCAGTTTTTTTTTCTTATCAGAACGATCAGTGAATTTTCCGAGCTGTCGTGCCTTCGTAATCACCATTAGAGTCATCCAACTCTTTCTGAATCCTTTCCTCAGATTGACAACCAAACACTCTGAAATATTCGTATTTGAGCTTCTGGTGCGAATGCCAAACAATACCGTTTCCAAAATTCTGGCGGAGTGAATTGCGGCATGGTATTTCTTTTCTCAAAGACGCTGATCAACTTACACTATTATATCAAAAAAATAAAATGAAAAAAAATACAATTTAAATATCTGGGAAGTGTTTTAACAGAAGACTGAAAAGCCGACAATGAAATTAGAATGTACATTGGAATAACAAATATGCTTCCTTAAAGCTAAGTAAAATATTAAGAAACAGAAAAATGTAGTTAGAAACAAAGAAAGGAGTACTGAACTGTTATGTAATATCAGTCCACCTATATGGTAGTGAATTGGGCACCTCGTCGTGGTGTAATGGTTAGCAAGCTTGTCTCGTTAGATCAATTACGACTGAAAAATGAGTTCGGTCCTCACTAGGTGCCCCAGAGTTTCGGCCTTGTGCCGCATCTAAGCCACGTTTGGAGAATCAATTGGGCACCTCGAGGCAGTGTAATGGTTAGCAAGCTTGGTTCTCTAAAACAATTACGACTGAGTAGTGAGTTCAAACCTCACTGGGTGCCCCGTCCTTTCGGCCTTGTGCCACATCTACGCTACGCTTAGAAAATAATTTTTGAGTCCCTCGGCGTGGTGTAATGATTA
Source organism: Acanthosepion pharaonis (assembly GCA_903632075.3). Classification (NCBI taxonomy): domain Eukaryota; kingdom Metazoa; phylum Mollusca; class Cephalopoda; order Sepiida; family Sepiidae; genus Acanthosepion; species Acanthosepion pharaonis. The sequence goes on along the minus strand of CAHIKZ030000864.1, from coordinate 115,738 downwards.
ACAGCTTGTCTCGCTAGAACAATTACGACTGTATAGTGAGTTTGATCCTCATTGGGTGCCCCATACTTTCGGCCTTGTGCCACATGTAAGCTACGCTTGGAAAATCACTGGAATCATTGGAAGAACTTTCTCAATAATAAAGACCTTCCTAACGGGTAGCTCCCTGAAGTTAACGACCTGTTCTCCCGGTTCGTAGCAATCAACGAAGGCGCCCTCCAGGAGTCTCTTCACGGATCAATCTTCTTTTTATTTTACATAGTTGATCTGCTTAAGCGTATACTCCTGTCATTTGTGAATATCTATCCTGGTCATACAACGATATGTAGGGGGCACTTCCTAAATTTTGATGACTAGAGTTTGGCTGCTGATCATTCCTCTGATCTAGCGTTAACATCTCACTGGGGAGGGAGGACTGGCTGGTTACATTCAATGGCTGGAAAACTAATCTAGTTATTCTACATTTGATCATCGTCGATCGGATCCTGAAAAATCACGAAAAATGGATTTCCCTCAGTGAGGCCTGAGCAACTACTGGGCCTCAAACTCAATCCAGGACTCAAGTGAAACTCGTACATATGATCCAACGTTAAAGATGCAGGTAAAATAGTCGGTTTCATGTACCGCCCCACCAAGTACCTGACTCATCGAGCTGTCTTTTATCTTCACTTGAGTCAGATCAAGCGTAAAATGGAGTACTGGTGTCATATTTGGGCAGAACTACTGCTTTGTGGAAACGACTCCCAAGAGGATGTTTTTTTAATCACTACAATCTTAATCTGTCTATATTTCTGAGATGAGGTATTATGTACACTATTTACATTATTCAGACTATTGTCCTCACCTTTGTCGCCATATTTATTACAGTTATCTCCATAGTGGATAAAGGCGTTGGTTAGATCCAGTGACAAGACCCAAAGAGTGTGAGTTCAATACCCAGTTAAGTCAGTGGAGAACTTGAAGAGGGGAATTAACAGGAAATAACTGATAACTGACATCCATTAAACATGGCACGTGGAACTAGCACAGTCTACCCCAGTGAGCGAGATAAAGGGTTCAGTTTGACATTCGAGCTACCTGAAAAAGGCAGGAGCGTACAACTGCCGAAACGTTGTAATAAATATGGTGACAGAGATGAGGACAATACTCCGAATAATGTAAATAGTGTATAATCTTAACCTGTTCAAGTCAAGGTTAACTCTTCCCCACCTATCTGCATAAACTGTGTCGCTTACTTTCTAAGCATCTACCTTGAGTGGTTCTTAGGCCTTGTATAGAGTATACCTAACTGTAAAAAAACAAAAACAAAAAAAACTCAGCACATATGAAGAGGAGATTTAACGAAACAGAAAAGTGGTTCTACAGAAGGATGCTGAGAATACCATGGGCAGAAAATATGAACGTCTAAATTTAATAGAAAATGCAAAAAAAAAAAAGTTACACATAGTCATCATCAGGAATAGTTAACTGAAGTTTCTTTGGTACATAATGTAGAAAGAAGGCTCGGAAAATCTGATGCTCGTAGGGCCGATTGAAGGCAAGAGATACAAAGGAAAACAACGCATAAACTATCTAGTGAGCTTGAATAAATGGATGGCAGAAGAATGTTTAAGGAAAATAATAAAAAAGAAAAATACAAGGTGTTCCAGAAGTCTTGGGTACATTTCAAGTTCTTATATCTGCTGAACGATAGTAAGATGAAACTGGTACCATTTTAAAGCTAAATTCATTAAGTTTTTTTGTAATGCTAATGATTTTTTCATATTTTTTTCAGATCCCGTATGGCGTTCACTCACCCAGAAAAAGGCATTTTGCTTCCTTGAGTTTGCAAAAACTGAATCATGGACATTTGTTCAACGTACATTTCCCATGTCTCCACATCTCACACCCTGCGGTTTCTATTTGTAGGGGGTTTGTGAAAGAACTGGTCTATGTGCCCCCTCTTCCAAAAGAGGTGGATGAACTAAAGGCCCGAATAGCGGAAGCTTTTGCAACCATCAACAACGTAATACTGGAACGCGTTTGGCATGAATTGGACTATCAGCTTGATGTGTGCCGTGTGACCAACGGTGCTCACAATTGAACATCTTTGAACATTCCATGTAAAACTTGAGATTAAATTCTTTCAGAATATATCAGGCGGGTTTTTATATCCTTAATTAGTTTTCGAGTATTTCAATGCCAAAATATTGGAACACTCTGTATTAAAAGCACAAAGGACAGGGAATTGTGGGTAGCTATGATCGTCTATGTCCTGAAGAAGAAGTTACTCTATTCCATTATGAATCGTCACTCTGTTCAAGCCAAATTAACCGTGACTCTTTTGACGTTGATGAAAGCCCCAAAGTTAAAAGAGGATGGCATTCGCCGTTTGCCCGTTTAATCAAAGCTAGGGAAGGTTTTTTTTTATTAATCAGTGACACACTAATTATTCGGGACAGTTAACAGTAATCTTCGTTGCGGGCAATTGGATTTCGTCTTCTTAAAAGCAGACTATCATACATATACCTCCCATTTCTTTACATCGCATCTTACAAAAATTCTTTCTTTTACACTAAGCTGTCGAGAAACATTTTGAAGAATCTTTGTATTTTTGCTTGCGTCAGGGATTTTTCTTAATTTCGCTTCCATTTCACGATTAACGATATCTTTGATTTATTTTTTTGGAAATAATTTTATTTGTTGTTTTGATTCGTTCACAAAGAATATGAATTGAATAATCATAGTGTGTTGTTGATCAGGAACGAGATTTTCAGCGTAATGTTGGGTAATTTAGGTCTTCCTTGAAGAATATTATTTTTTTTTTACCATTCCTTTCTTTCATGTTATCGTCCTTTTCTCTTTGTGTTCCCATTCAACCGTTTTTTCTTCGAACATTTCCCTGCACATTTTCTTTTATAAATTATTCTTTGTACTTTTATTTCCACCCCATACCAGGGAGATTTTTTTTTCATGCCTCTTGTACTGAAAATTCTTTTCTATACAATTCCATTCTTTTTAACCCCCGCCCCCGCACTTTATCTCTTGGAACCATTTTTTCCTAACCTATTCTTCTACCAGCGTCCCACCTCATACTTCATACTTCTTAAACAGATCCTCAAGTCCCTGTATTACTCATATCACCCCACGTAATGTACCTACCCATCCCTTTACTGTTTTAAAATAACACTTTTCTTTTTCTTTTTTTTGTGGGGGTGGGGGTGTTTTTATTTCATTTTTTCGTAATCCCCAACCTTTACGATATTTTTTTTTTCTTAATTTCGACGTTCTCATTTCAAACTTGCTTCTCCAACCTCCTTTACGTGTTCCCAATTCTCTCTCGTTCGACATCCATTCTTTGATTGACTCTCTGTGATGGAAGTCTGCTCATTTCATAGATCCGTTTCCCATTCCCTTCTGCTGACTCTTTGACTCGTTCTTCTGCTGCAACGCCTGCCTCACCCACCCCGGATCTTCTCGTTCATTCTCGGCTAATGACGTCATCCCAAGGAATGTCCTCTCGATGTCCCATCCTTTCGATAAGAAATTGTTCGATACGCCGAGGAATGTTTCGGATTGTTCTGCATTCCATTCTCCAGAACTAAATCAAGGACATTCTTCTGGTAGCAGATAGAAATTCCTGAGCTATTTAACGCAACCAATGGCAGAAAAAAAAAAGTTAAGGAGGCGGTGGAGATAGATAACCTTTTTTTTTTTTTTTTTTTTTTAGGCTGTTAAATAGCATTTGCCGGAATCTGACGGTTAGATTTCGGACTGAAGAATTTTAAGCTCTTCGCAATTTTTAGTAAAATTAATATCAGGTGACAATTTCTAATGATTTGATTAATGCAAATGGAATCCAATGATTAAAAGAGACATAAACAAAATCAATTATATCTTTCACGGAAAAAAGGAACAATTAAAAAAAAAAAGGGAAAATTATGAAAATTCTTTTGATTAAATTTAAAGGTCCCTTAATTTTAAATAATTAGCAATTATTGTATTTATATAAATTAGAATTATCACATTATTAATTAAAGAATTCAACAATCAAAACCGTATTTCCTCCGTTTATTTTATCTTTCTGGTATGTTTTCGTTATAGTCCATATTTTATTTATTACTTTTAGCATCTTAAACAAGGAGTGAACAAGTATGGCTATCGCCCGGTTCGCACTTCTCCTCGTTCTTTTAAACAAAAAATATAGCTTTATAACTTGTTTCATGTTTAGTATAGGGTTTCCGGTTCCTTCTAAAGTTTTCTCACTCTCTTTCCATCTCAGTAACCTCTTGTGTCTTAGTGACATTATCGCCTTGCTTGTGGTGAAATGATAAAAAAACAACAAAAAAATACACAAAAAAAACAATATTATCTTCCCATTCCAAAAATTTAGAAAATCCTTTTTTCAGTGATGACGTCCCCAAAATAGCGATACATTAAAAAATGGAATGACGGCATACCTTTCTTTAACTGATTTAACCCCAAGTAAGGCAATGAAGCCCCTAAGCTCTCTTGCGCATTAGTGGAATTATCGCCTTACTTGGGGTGAAAAAGAGACTCGGGATCTAAAGTGGAACTCATACAATCCATCATTAAAGACTTTAGAAAAAATAGTCGATCCCTTGTTCTTAACTCTTTCTTCGATCTTTTGCCTTTACAAGAATCAGATGAGACCAAAAGTGCCGCATTGCTGTACGTCTGGTCTGGTTCTGCCCGAATCACATTTCCCAGACTTGACAATTTTTTCCTAAAAAAAAAAAAAAAAAAAAACTGCTACTTTGTGGAACAAACTCCCACGTGAATACTTACCGAACATTAAAATCTTAATCTTTTTAAACCAACGGTCACTCGCTACCTATACTCCTGATCCTCATTATTTTCGCTTAACTTTTTTTTTCTATTCTTATCACATATCTAATTCAATAATTTTCTACCATAAGCGGGTCTTGAATTTGAAAAAAAAAAAAAAAATTGCCGTTGAAAATGTAGTGTGGAAAAAATGTCCAATGACAGGAGATAAGAATTCTTCTTGCTGATAATAACTTTGGTCGATTTCTTTAAAGGTATTGTCTATAAAAAAGGAGTTTACTAGAAAGGAGACACAAGATACACTGTTGTTTACTAGCGCCAATTTCGTCATCTATGCTTTAAAAGCGACAATTACAGACAGACTACTTCTTCGTCAATATCAAGTTGGTGCAATAAGCAATATATATATATATATATATATATATATATATATTAACATAATATATGTTATAAAATCACTACAAAAAATAGCCATTTTGTTTCAACACACTCTGTGTCTTATCAAGGATGATGTTGAAAATAAAATAAATGGTTTTAAAAGTTTCAGATTAATTAATGTTCCTACACTAGGGGGAAACATATATATATATATATATATATACGTTTATTAAATTAAATTTTAATTGCGGCATATATTACCAGATAAATCGACAATATTACAGAATTCTCAATTTATAACATCGAAGGCGATTCACGTACGACTGCGTCAATTTCTTCTTTTTTTTTTTTTTTTTTTATCTTTTTGTTCTTTTTTCTTCTTCTTTCTTTTCCTTCTTTTTCTTCTTCTTCTTTTTCTTCTTCTCCTTCTTTTTCTTTTTTCTTTTTCTTTTTTCTTTCTCTTTATATTCTTTTTTCTCCTTCTTTTTGTTCTTTTTCTTCTTCTTTCTTTTCCTTTCTTTTCCTTCTTTTTCTTCTTCTTTTTCTTCTTCTCCTTCTTTTTCTTCTTTCTTTTCCTTCTTCTTTTTCATTTTCTCCTTTTCTTTTTTCTTTTTCTTTTTCTTTTTTCTTTCTCTTCTTCTTTATGTTCTTTTTCTTCTTCTTTTTCTTCTTCTTTTTGTTCTTTTTTGTTCTTTTTCTTCTTATTTCTTTTCCTTCTTTTTCTTTTTCTTCTTCTCCTTCTTTTTCTTCTTTCTTTTCCTTCTTCTTCTTTTTCTTCTTTTTCTTTTTTTCTTTCTCTTCTTTATGTTCTTCTTTTTCTTTTTTCTTCTTTTTTCTTTTTTTCTTCTTCTTTTTCTTCCTTTTACATTTCGATTTCTGTTATAGCCACACATCCTATGAAGTTTGTGGGAAGACATTAGTCAGGGAGCTGTATGTTGTTCTGACTACATTTCAAGATTTGTTTTTCTAACTTCCACAATTTCACTAGCGTTAAACAAAGTTCTTCTTAGTGTGCGGGTTGTACTCATCAAGACATTTTTTGTATTTCCCTTAAGCTGGAATTTCCAGGGATTTTTTTAAACGTGTTGTTGTGTTCCCTTTTTTATCATTCCAAGCGCACCACCTATGACTGGTACTATACTTGTTTTCAATTTGCACATTTTTCTACTTCGATTTCCAGGACTTTATACTTCCATAGTGTTACAAATTCCTTGGCTTCTATGTAACAGTCAAGTGGACAAGCTATATCAAATAGTAGGCAATTTTTTTTCTTTTCGTTTTTTGACAATTATGTCCGGCCTATTTGCTTCAATCTTCCTGACTCTAAAGATTCTGTAATCCCATAGAATTGTGATCTCTACTATTTCTGTAACCGGTGCTGGGTGATGTTCATACCAGTGTTTGTTACCATCTTTTTTAAAGTGTTCGCACATTATTATTATTATTATTATTATTATTATTTACTTTATTTCTGGTGTGTACTCATTTCTTACCGGGTCCCAACTAGAGACCTAAGTTCAGAAATGGCATCATGACATTTTCGGTTGAGCAATTTCGAAAAAAAAACAAATGCATATTTTACATAGATAAAGCCCTTTGTAAGGAATGTGAACTGTACACGAGAGAACATTTTTTTGTAATTCTTTTATTATTATTATTGGTATTATTATTATTGTTGTTGTTGTTACTATTATTATTCTTTTGTTTCCTTTGATTTCTGGCGTGTACACATATCTGTCCGGGTCCCGCTCAAAGACCTAAGGTTAGAAATGGCATCCTGACACTTTCCACTGACAAAAAAAACAAAAAACAAAACAAAAAAAAAAAACAAATATTTTACATAGATAAAGCCCTTCGTAAAGTGTGGGATGTACTTGTGAGAACCATTTTTTGTATTTCTTTGATACATGGGCTTCCAGGAATCCCTTCAATTAATCTACTGGAATCTTTTCCAACCAATCCTAGGGCTCCAACTACAACGGTGATTGTTGATGTTCCCATGTGCCATATATTATCATTATTATTGTCATTTAATTTATGGTACTTTTCTTAGTATATGTTATGTTACTAGTAGGGTGATCTTCTGGGTAACTTGTTTGTTGATGTTACCTGGGACACTGTAAACTTGTTCTTTTCTCTTCTCACAAGCTTCGATTAATATTGTTACAGTCCCAGTCTTCGTTTTAATTGTAAAAAAACGAAAAGAAAAGAAAATGCCTACAAATTGATATAGCTTCCCACATCCTGTTAATAGCGATCTCCAGGTCCTTCTCGATAATTTTCATGGCGGTGTTTGACTCAGATTGTCCTGCTATGTCAATAAGCATGCGCTTCCTGAAGCAAAAAGACACTTATGTTGGGTAGGAAACAAAGTTCTCTCAAAACTTTTAATATAAATATATATAAACATACGTTTCTTATTATACTGTTGTGTTAAATTTGTTAAGCTCAAATATTTATCCATGCAATTTTGTAGTCGGGAAACTCGACTCATTTCATAATATGATACATCCGAATATTAAAATAGGTAAGGAGTGAAATTTTCGTGGGTACTATTAATTATTATTTTTATTTCATTTTCTTTGATTTCCGGTTTGTACTAATTTCTTTCCGGGTCTCCACCAGAGACCTAAGGACAGCAATGCCATCATTATATTTTCTACTGAGCAATTTAAAAAAAAAGCACATATTTTACATCGATAAAGCCCTTCGTAAGGCGTCGGTTGTACTCGTGAGAACATTTTTTTTGCATTTTTTTAAGGCATGAGAGCTGTCGTGAAACCCTTCAATAACACCAATGAAATCTTTTCCAATCAATCCGAGGGCTCCAACTACAACATGGATTATTTTTGATCTCATGTGCCACATTTTTGAAATTCCGATTTCGAGGTCCTTGTATTTTGATAGCTTTTTGAAGATTAAAGATACATTGCAGTCCGCATGGACTGCCATATCAATAAGGAGGGAATTTTTTGTTTGCAGTCTCTAATAACGATGTCTAGGCGATTAGTTTTGGCTGCTCTGTCTGTGTGTATTATATAGTCCCATAAAATTATTACAGGTACTATCTCCGTATTATTATTATTATTATTATTATTATTATTATTATTATTATTTCCTTTGATTTCTGGCGTTTATACATTTCTTTCCGGGTCCCGCCCAGAGACCTACGGTTAGAAATGGCATCATGGCACTCTCCACTGGCAAAAAAAAAACAAAAAACAAAAAACAACAAAACAAAAAAACAAAACAAAAAACAAAACAAAACAAAAAAACAAAACAAACATATTTTACATAGATAAAGTGCTTCGTAAAGTGTGGGATGTATTTGTGAGATATTTTTATCATTAGATTTATTTAACCAACCTTAATCCATCATAGAATTCAGGATGTGTAATTAGTAAATGTTAAACACTTCAAATACTTTTGTGTATGAATCATTTATAACCAATTAAGTATAGGAGAAAATAAATTAAACTTAGACCAACCAGAAATATAGATAGTTTCTTTCAACATCGCAAAACCAAAAAAAAAACGAACAAAAAAACAAAACCTAAATCCTCATGTCTTGGTTCTTAATAGCCTCGTCAGATCGAGACCTTTATATAGGTGTCATGAATGTCGTGAAATCCGTTCAGAAATATCTTAACTGTCAGCTCAATGGTTAAAATGGCGTTAAGCGAGAAAAGCCCGAACACAATCCTTCTTCGAACCTCATGGACTGGCGCTACATAATCACAAGCAATACTTTTATTTTCTATTTATCCTGAAGAATTTCCATCTCAAAACTAGGACTCTTAAAAGCGGAGAATATAATAAATGTTAAACGATTTTTAAAAGCTTGCAGCATCTAGACCCAAGAATTACTTTCTATCCCACTAGACACATCAAAACAAAAAAAGCTGGGATAAAATAAAATGCGAGGCCAATTTCACTAATTTGAAGCTCTTTCTGGATCAGCATCGCCTCGTCTGTCTACTATCTGCTTCACAACCGGTATCCTTCGAGATGATGAGTGCACTCGAGTCGGAGTCGCGATTCGTCTTGGACTCAAATTATGTGAGCGTCACAAATGCAGAAGTGGAGCTTCTATTGATGAGTTTGATTTGCATCCTCTTCCTGTCATCGTAGTGCCGGCCGCTTTCCACAACATGAAACAATAAATGACATCATCAGTAGAGGTTTGAATACAGCTGGGTTTCCCTTCCCAAATCGAACCCGTAGGCCTCGACCATGGTGATGGAAAGCGACCGGATGTCATTACCATTTTCCCTTTTAAAATGGGGAAGTCGTTGATTTGGGATGTGACCTGTGCGGATACATTTTCGGCCGGTAATTTAATCAGGTCCGTGGTTGAGCCAGGATCCGTCTCCCGGGACGCAGAGATAAAAAATAGTTAAATATTCTTCTTTTGCTGATAGATTTTTTTTTTTACCCTGTGGCAGTGGAGACTTCAGGGGTTATTGCCCTCGTTCGATGGCGTTCTTCGAGGATTGGCGCGATGGCGTCTCGATTAGGGACGAGCCTCGCGAAACAGAGTGGTTTTTGCAGCGTGTCTCACTGGCGATGGTTCGAGGTAATGCAGAGGATAGCAATATATATATATATATATATATATATATATATATATATATAGTATAGTTTCTTTGTTTTTTTTTTCAATAAATATATTTAATTTTTTAAAAGTTATTCATTTTCTTTCTTTTTTTAGTCTCGAGTGATCCCATCTTGAGAAAAATATTATAAGATTTCATTATTTTAAAAACATACACACAAATGCATGCACACACATTTTTCGTTATTGATCTGTTGAAGGTGAAATACATTATTGGATATTATTTTCGGGGCATATTTTTCATGAAAGTTTTTCCGAATGTCAATAACTTATAACTCTGTTGGGATTACATATCTAAATTCATTACATACTGTCGCAATGGAGAACCCACAAATAACAACATTTCTTTAATTTATTTTCTAACCATTCGAAAGAATTTCCATCTAAAAACTTGGACACTTAAAAATTGATTTATATCAGCATGTAAGTAGTGCGAATAAAAAAAAAAGGCCTATCTTTTAGTAAAAAATTAATAACATGAAATTTGACCAGAAACGATTATCTTCGTTTTCAAGTTACAGTAACTAAATTTAAATATAATTTTTGTGCTTCTCTTAAAAACTAAACATACAGTACTTAGCAAAAACTAGACGCATCCATAGAAAAGTCGAGTTTTGTATTTTTTACCAACACAAGTGAATAATAGAATTCTTTTATTAATACAGGGTATTAATAGAGGTGTACATACATCCATGTTCACATTAATTGAAACAACCGCTTTAGTTTCCATTCTTTCACCATACAGTCACTTTTACATCCACTGGAGTGACAGGGTGTAATCGATTTCTATTTTTTTCCTCAGATTAGTTCATTTGCAGTGGTGTGCAGCAATATGAATCCATTTTCGGAATGTATGATGAAATTAGTTTGGCTTTGAAAAATATTGCGTCATCCGTGAATGCATCAGATTTTTATCACGCACAGGCACTATTGTCTCGACTGTCGATTAGTTGTCCTACGACCATTGTCTGCGCTGGACGTTAATCGAAGGAAGCATACGAAAATTGGAATACTCCGCGAAAACATTAGCAAGCCTTACCAGTGATCAAATCAAAGTACTATAGACTGTCCCGGAAACTCGCCTGATCTAAATCCAAGCGTGAATCTGTGGTCAGTCTGCAAGGAACGACTTCGTGGAATGAACATACGAAGTAATAACATGTGCACTGGGTCATGTTTCATTGGAAAAATACGAAAAAAAAAGTATCTTTGAAGATCTTCAAAAAATAATGATGGAATTGTTCGTTTTATTTCAATTAATTTGCACAAGGGTGTATGTACATTATTGTTGTGGCGTGCTCCTTCTAATGAGTCTATTGTGGACTCTTCCACTTAATATAAAGTATAGGGAAGTAAACCCTGGTGGGAACAGTGCTCTAGCCTGTTCAACTGTCAAACTCTTCGGGTTGTGAAGAGAGGAAGCCGGACGAGGCTTTGACGCAGAGCAAAGATTCGTCCGGGGAGGTAGATAGACCCTGAACCCGTTTATACAGGTTCTAAGCGAATATTTTTGGCCGAGCCTACAGGCTCGGAGAACCCACGGCAAACTCGACCTTGTGCCACATATATCCCTCGTGGGGGGGGGGGCTGTTAAATATTAACAGTGATATAGACTGTTCAACTGTCAAACTCTCTGCCTTGAGCAGAGAGGAACCCGGACGAGGCTTTGCCGAATGGCAAGGTTTCGTCCGGGGAGGTAGACAGGCCCTGAACTAGTTTATACGAGTTCTAAGGGAATATTTTTGGCCGAGCCTACGGGCTCGGAAAACCCACGGTAAACTTGACCTTGTGTCACATACGTCCCTTGTGGGGAGCGGGAGCTGTTAAATATTAACAGTGATATAGACTGTTTTACCGAGACTGTGATTGTTCGCAGCTCCTTTCGAACTCTCTGCCTTTTGGCAGAGAGGAACCCAGACGAGGCTTTGCTGATGGGCAGAGTTTTGTCCGGGGAGGTAGACAGACCCGAACCCGTTTATGCGGGGTCTATGGGGATTTTTTGGCTGAGCTTACGTTAAACTCGGCCTTGTGCCATATATATTCCTTGTGGGGGGGGGGCTGTTAAATATTAACAATGCTATCGACTGAACGTTGGTCAACCGACACACACTCCCAAGTCGTGTAACCCTCTTCTGTTTTATTTACTGTTCAATACAGTATTTGTCTGCAACCTCTTGTTTTGTTATTTCTTAACAATTACTTGACCACAACAATTATACAAGTCAAAATACGATTTTTCAGTCAGACGCAAGCTTAAAGCAAAGGGCATTGTTTCTAAATACATAAAAAAAAACCTTTCATACCTGGGAAAAATCGACCGGCGCAGTTGATGCAAAGCTTATTTACACTGAACTTAATCTGATTGGAAAGATGTTACGTGGAGTAACGAGAGCCCCTGTACTCTTAGATATGAAGGACGAATACGTGTTTGGTGTACGCCCGGTAAAATGAATACTCCAGTGACTACCAAGGGTAGTTAAACACGGTAAAAAATAAGCGTTTGGACCTGACCAAGAGTCCTGACCATAAGCCAATAAACATAGACAGGTATCAATACGACAACATTCTTTTTAATCAAATGTGGCTTTCTGCTAAAAAACTTTTTGCCCAAAGGCAAAGCTTCATGTTCCAACCCGATAACGGTCCTAAGCATACTGCCTTAAAGAATAAACCTTATAAACATATAAAATTTCTTGGATATTCAGGCCCTTAAATGCTATTATTACTGTTTATTATAAACAGAGTATTTACTTAAATATTTGTATCTATAAAAAGAATGTATAAACATAAAAAATGTCTTAAAATAATTGTCGGTCATTTGTTTACATTTGATACGCCATAAGCGATATGAATGTACGTGAGAGATTCATAGAAGATTGAAGTTAAAATACAATAAATTCGACCTTGCTAACCGACCGCTCCTCTGTGGCCAAATCAAGTCAAGCTAAATGACGCTTCCGTATAGGATACAGGTTCGTATCCTGTCGGAGGACGAATATTTTCTGTGAAAATTTCTCGGGCATTCAGGCCTGTAAATGTTTAATACTGTTTATTATAAACAAAGCATTTACTTAAATATTTGTATCTATAAAAAGAATGTATAAACATAAAAAAATGTCTTAAAATAATTGTCGGGCTTTATTCATTTCATAATGTGTGACGTCATTTGTTTACATTTGGAAACGCTATGAACAGATATGAATGTACGTGAGAGATTCATGGAAGATTGTAGTTTAAAAGCAGTAAAATCGATCTTGTTAACCGGTCTTGGTCTGTGGTCCAATAAACTTTATCTAGAGAGGAAGGGTGACGAGTATAAATTGCAACTCTTCCAGTGGCCTAGTCAGAGTCCTGACCTTTAGGCGATAATGGACAAGCGTGTCCGTAACATAGAAGAGGAGATTTTACGCGAATTAAGGAAATGCTGGAAAAATCTGGCGAAGGACGTTGACTTACTAAAAATTATAGCATTCCACGAAGAATTAAGGCGGTTATTAAAGCAAAAGTTAATCCAACAAAATACTAAATCATTTTTTGACTTGTATAATGTACATATGTACACCTGAATTAATAAATGGATTCTATTAGTCGTCTTGTTATAAATACAAAAATCGACTTTGTAGGATGCGTCCATTTTTTTTTTTTTTTCTTCGTACTGTACCTCCCCTATAGGAGCAAATGTTGAAAGTCTAGCCACCACCGAATCTTACTACTGTTTGAGTTTGGGCTATTCAAACGTACCCAGTCTTGTACCCGTCGTCTTGTGGCCACATCAGATGGAAACACGGGTTCCCGTACTAACACTGAAGTTAAGGAACTGATCAGTACCTAAATCGTTGACCGCTTGGAAAACCAGGTACCGTAAAAAATTCTTACAATCTAAAAATATTTTCTGGCTTTAAATAACCTGCAGAGGGTTGATAACCCGTTGAAAACGAATCAAACATTGAAATACTGATTAGCAACACAGGCATTTTTTTTTACATTTGTTAACCCTCTCTAGAATATAAAAGTATAGAATCTACCATAGCCGCGAAATGAGGGATCATTTTCTATATTGATTGTTATATAAAATTGATCCCCCCATTTTATATCCACATTAGAATTTTGTCTTTGTTTATCAAATGCTGATTATATATGGATTTCTTTTTATCTCTTCCCAGCTAAAGGTTAATTAGTAAACTTGTGTCACTAAACTATTATTATCTAGAAAAGAAATTCTTACAACCTAAAAATATTATCTGGCTTTAAATAACCTGCAATAGGTTGATAAAGCATAAAAACATATCAACCAATTTTCTGTGGAAGGGTCGCTATAATAAATAAAAATGAAAAAAAAATTACATAATTATACTTGATTTTATATTTTTTTCTTTCTGTCGATTTTAAAATCAACAAAACGTCACCTCAGACAAATAAAACTATTTTGCACCTATTCGCCATTTTTCTATGAACCTTTGCGAACAAAAGCCATTTTCTCATTTTCTGTGCATGCTTGTTTACTTGCTTGTTCTCTCGTTCGAGACTGTTGCTCTAACGACAGCGTTTGTTGTTATCGATACAATCAACGCATTAGCGCCTTTCAATTCACTATCGTCGCATTTTCTCAAAGTAGCGTAAACTTTAAAAAAATATGCCTGTAACCTGATACAGTCTCTGCGTTGCTGCCAAAACATCTTCAAAGAATTCATTTTGTGTGCGTTCTTTCATCTGAGAATTAGACTTTCCAAGGAAGATTGATTCATTTATTTATTTTACGAGTGAATTTCGGACTGAATCCGACGCCATGAAGCTCATCTCTTGGCATGTGCTTTTCATATTTAGCAGAGCAAAAGAATGTTTCTATTGAAGAAAGAAAATATTCCTTTATCGTGGTCTTCATCGGTTTTAATTCTGAGAAGCTACCATTTTGTTTGTCTATAACTTTGAGAGGAGGCAACAACGTATCCATATTGTTCAGATGCACGAATGTGTGGATTGAATTCATTTTCTGAGATAGAGTCGGGAAATACGAGTTTGTTAAAAATAGTTTCTCTGTTTTGCCTAAAAATGAACATTTTAATTTGTGATATTATCCAATACTTGGGTTAATTTGGCAATAACGCATCAAGTCTTTAAATCTTAATGCATAATCTTTCGATAATCCTGAAATGTTTAGGCATCGAAAATGGCTGATGGTATTACTACTTCAATCATTACTCGTTCTAACGCCTCTATATTTAATAAGAGTTTCTTTTTTTTTATATAGTTGCTTAATTACTATCCTTTTTACCTTGAATGTGATTGTTTGCTTTTTTTTTTATCCCGTAATAAACCATGTACTGTAGCCGCTGTTGGAGTGCTGTTTCTTGAGCAAGACAGACGGTTTTGAATTTAGAGTTTTTTCTTCACCGGTCTCAAGAATCCAGTTTGCTATTTACCCATAACTGGGGTCGGGGAGAAGAAGTGAATTCATACCTTTCCGTAAGGTATTAATAATGGATCCAACTGGAATTCGAACTCGGCTCTCACCCTATATATATATATATATATATATATATATATATATATATATATATATATATATATATATATATATTTATATATATATATATATATATATATATATATATATATATATATATATATATATATATATATATATATATATTAAATAGATATATATATATATATATATATATATAAATATATATATATATATATATATATATATATATAATAACACAAGTATATGTATATATATAAAAATAGAATAAGACATGTCCATATTTATTTTTGCATATTGAACTGAATTGTATTTTATAATATTATTTGAAAGTAATAAATATATATATATATATATATATATATATATATATATATATATATATATATATATATATATAATATAATGTCAACGTCGAAATGGATATAAAAAAACCATTAGACAGAATGAAGAAATTTTGAAAAAACAAACAAAAATCCTTAAATGTAGTTAAATGAAAGAAATGTCGACGTCTGACGTTTCGGTTTATTAAACCTTTTTCAAGACAATATTCATCAAAATACAATTCAGTTCAATATGACAAATACGATGGACATAAAAACACAAGTCTTATTCAGAACAGATAACTGAAAATTTTAGACGGAAGGCTGATCATTTTAAAAATTTTTATGGAAAACAACATGCATACCGGATGACACCCACAAGTATTTATCACTTGATTTTGTATAAGATTTAAATTAATTTACAGGGTATTTCATGCTTGTAGATATCAACAAAGAAAAGTGTACTAAACTGTTAGCTGATATCTGTCCTCCTGTAGAAAAGTGACAGAGAGGTCTCCTGTATGACAGAGAGGTCTCCTCAAAGACGAAAAAGAAACTTGGAACAACAGAAATCTAGTTCTACGGAAGGAGTAACGATATTTTAGAGAAAATACAAAACATGTAAAAAGTGGGGGGGGGGCGTATGTCTACATACGTACTTTTTAGAATTCCACCTAAGTATTGTTAACAAGTTAGCTTTATTAATGTCGGGGAATCGATTCTCACTAAGGACCCCTACTATTTTGATCTTGGCCTACATTAAGCTGAGTACTTGTTTAACGTTTCCTAACATGATTGTCTTGCAATCTATTGGTCGAGAGTCCTTAAAAAGTGATCGGTAAACATGGCTTTATATTAAGGTTGGCGATGTTGGAATTGTTCAAGTAAAAATCACAAGTAATAAATCTAAAAGACAAAGAACAAACTTGAAGCAACAAAAATCTAGTTCTACAGAAGGAGTAACGATGTTTTAGAGAAAATACAAAAGAACATGGCCTTATGTCATACATAACCAAACATAAGAAATATGAATGAGTTTTTTTTTTTTTTAATAATCTACTTCAGCTTTGAATCTGCCGATGGTATCCAAAAATTTTCTTCCTTTAACAAACAAGTCCTATTTTCATTTTTAATCAACTTATTCGTTGACAAAAGTGTGGATGGAGAGTTGAACTTGGTAACATTTTCGAGTCGATATTAAATATCTTATAGACTCACATCTATGAAGCGCCTGGAAGCAATCAATTTTCGAATGCACCTACCTAATATATCCACTCGACACCTGTAGACACCGCACTGGTGTCCTGTCATGCATTCATATTTAGTAAATTCGTTTCGGAATAGAAAGAGAAATTAATTTCTTCGTATGTTAGACTTCGCCGAATCATACGAGGCAGAAAAGAGATTTTGCGAGAGAACCGTCTCACGAACACCCATTTTCACATAGAGACGACCTGGCCTCCAACACAGGCGCACGCATACACACAGACAAAAAATGCATTTGCAATTATATTCGCTTATACATAAAAGACAATAATACGTACGAAAGCATATAGAGTACTGTCCTAAATTTTAATCAGTGACTCTATAGTCCGGTAACTCTCATGGTCCTGTATTTTTTAATTATTGTCCTCATATTTGTCGCCATATTTATTACAGCGTTTCGGCCGTTGTACGCTTCTTCAGGTGGTTGGAATGTTGAAATGAACCCTTTATTTCGCTAACTGGGGTAGACTGTTCTAGTTCCACTTGCCATGTTTAATGGATGTCAGTTATCAGTTATTTCCTCTTAATTCCCCTCTCCAGGTTCTCTACTACCTTAACCGGGTATTGAACTTTGAATCCTGTCACTGGATCTAACCAACACGTTTATCCACTGTACCATGTGTCCTTGAGGACATCTGTGTATGAATTTCTGGGTATTATAAACCTAACGTTTTAGCAATCATTTTTTTACCAGTGTATATTGCAATTTTTTTGCTGTAATCATTTCATGTTTTTTACCAGAGCTCATATTGCAACTTTGTTGTTATTATCGCTTTTCTCTGGCACTCCTTATTACTGGTTTCCATATTGTATTCATTTCTATGCTTGATCGGCTCAGGAGATTTTTGTGGCCTAGCATATGTGCTGATTCCTTAAGTTTACGAATTTTCCAATGGTGTTCTTTGTCTGTGATCTCAACCTGATCCTACAGAGGGCGGTGATCAGAAATATAAACAGATACGGAATTTGTTTGTTGAGTAACTACGATGGAATTTCTACAACTTTCCGCAGTAGCCGACAGTAGCCAAATGTTTTGGTCATACGTTCTTGTTATACACGGAGTCTCATATTTATGAGTCACGTCAACTATTTTGATTATCAAAATGATTTAGAATGCCAAATATATTTATTACATAACTGATATACAAGACTTCAGCATATTATCTGATATCTCTTTTTTTCTAATGGTGGAATGTCATATTGTCTGTGTTCGAAATAAGAGAGCGATTTCGTATGTGTTCTCTTCATCATAGCGAGTCCTGGGGATGACGATAAACTACATCCGCGTTCTGGGTAAGACGATTAACTACGTTCAGCCGCAAGGCCTCTGATGAGGCGGTTTTGAGGGGCGTGGAACCACATCTTAATTTCTGGTGTTTCCAGGTCCACCCTAACACAGGGTGGGAGCACCTGTTAGGGTCCCAGCTATGGGCAAATAGTTAACTATTACCAGCAATAGTTTTTTGAAATACAATTTTGAAGGAAAAATATTACCAGAAACAGATTTTTGATAAAACAAAATATTATCAGCAATAAGTAATTTTATCGGCATTAAATAACCCATTGAGGTTGATATGCCGTAAAACAAAATAAACAATCTAAACCAAAGAATACATATTCTATTCATACGAATCTATCCTAAAAATGTTGTCGGCATTAAATAACCCAGTGAGGTTTATATGCCGTAAAACAAAATAAACCAAACCAATCTAAACCAAAGAATACATATTCTATTCATACGAATCTATCCTAAAATATTGTCGGCATTAAATAACCCATTGAGGTTTATATGCCGTAAAACAAAATAAACCAAACCAATCTAAACCAAAGAATACATATTCTATTCATACGAATCTATCCTAAAAATATTGTCGGCATTAAATAACCCATTGAGGTTGATATGCCGTAAAACAAAATAAACCAAACCAATCTAAACCAAAGAATACATATTCTATTCATACGAATCTATCCTAAAAATGGTGTCGGCATTAAATAACCCATTGTGGTTGATATGCCGTAAAACAAAATAAACCATACCAATCTAAACCAAAGAATACATATTCTATTCATACGAATCTATCCTAAAAATGTCGGCATTAAATAACACATTGAGGCTGATATGCCGTAAAAGAAAATAAACCAAACCAATCTAAACCAAAGAATACATATTCTATTCATACGAATCTATTCTAAAAAATGTTGTTGGCATTAAATAACCCACTGAGGTTGATATGCCGTAAAAGAAAATAAAGCATATCAAACCAAATCGTCATAGTGACGATCCCAGGTATATAATATTCAAATCTTAGATAATATGTTCAACTCTTGTATATCAGTTATGTAATAAATATATTTGGCACTGTATGTCATTTTTATAATCCAAGATACTTGCTTACATTATTCGGACTGTTATCCTCATCTTCATTGCCATATTAAAAAGAGTTCGGTTCTTCGGGTGATTGGAATATTAAGCCTAAACCTTTAATTCGTCCACCTGGGTAGATTGTTCTAGTTCCACGTACCTATCCCCTTTCCGGATGCCTCAGTTATTTCCCTTTAAATCAATTCGCCAAATTGTTTAATTTATCACATCTGTAGCGGGGTATTGAACTCAACTCTTTGGGTGTAGTCACTGGATCTAACCAACGTCTTTATCTGTTTCACCTGAAGAAGGCCGCAGCGTATAACGGAGATATGCATACCTTCCGAATAATGTAAAAAAATCGCGATACCTCATCTCAGAGATATAGATAGCTATTCAATATATCTGCAATTAAAATGTGTCCCATCAGAATGTTAAGTACTTATATTTTTTTTGGGGGGGGGTAAGTTTTTCAACTTTTGTATTGCAAGAAGCAATATAAACCTTGTTTGGAAGCATTAATTCTTGTTTTATTTCCCTAATAAGTTTTGTCTTTTTGCTATTTCTCTGAAAGGAAATAGAAAAATTTTAGTTATGTCGAACTCTTGTATATCAGTTATATAATAAATATATCTGGTACTTTATGTCATTTTTATAAACCAAGATACTTGCTTATATTTTTAATTATTCGGCCTGTTATCCTCATATTCATTGGCATATTCACAACGTTTCGAATGTTGAACATTCCGGCTTTCTTCAGGTGATTGTAATTTCGAACCGAACACTTTATTTCATCCACCTGGGTAGATTGCCTCTTTCAGGTATCTCCGTTATTTTCCCTCTCCAAGTTTTTGGTTCACCAGTTCTGTGGACTGGTACTGAACTCACAACTCTTTGGGTCTAGTCACTGGATCTAACCAACGTCTTTATCCACTGAGCCATGTGTCACCTGAAGAAGAAATGTGTCCCATCAGAATGTTAAGTACTTATAAATTTTTTGGTTTTAATTTTTCGTTAACTTTTGTATTGCAAGAAGCAATATAAACCTTGTTTGGAAGCATTAATTCTTGTTTTATTTCTTTAATAACTTTTGTCTTTTTACTATTCCTCCCAAAGGAAATAGTAAAAATTTAGATTCGTCGAACTCTTGTATGTCAGTTATGTAATAAATATATTTGGTACTTTATGTCATTTTTTAAATCCAATATCTTTATAATCTAAAATGTGTCCCACCCTATATATTAATCTTAGTCTTTTTTTTAATACGCAAGTACTTTTAACTGTACATTCAGTCACCCTCAGGCATGGAAGTTATTTTTGATTTAGTAAAATTCAGGATTTAGCCATTTCATATTATTAACATTACTAATCTACTTTTTGTATGAATGATTCATTGTAATATAAATTGAACTGCGCCACATATGTGCACAAAACCTCATCCAGGCCGCCCAGGGCCATCTGAAAGAACCATGCGTCTTGTCGAAAGAAATGTTGAACAGGATCCACGTTGCAAGGCCTCTGACATAGCAACACAAGTTGATGTCAGTCCCCAGAACAGCTGTCAGGTATCTTCACAAGCTGGGCTACTATGGCAGAGCTGCGAGAGGGAAACCAATTCTCCGTCCAGCCAATATCAGACACAGAAAGGATTGGGTTCATGAGATGGTGGAGAGACCTGTGACCTTTTGGACCACTGTCATTTTCTCTGATGAGCCAAGATTCGCATTATTTTACGACAGTGGAAGAGTATGTCTATGGAGACTCTGTAGTCAAGAGTTGGATTTAAAAAGACTGCAGCCAACGGTGAAACATGGGGGCCTTTTCAGTAATGGTATGGAGTGCAATTTGGAGTGATGGTCACTCAGAGCTTGTGGAGTGTGAAGGAAACATTAATTCAACCAAATATGTTTCTATATTAAAGAAAGGGCTCCTTCCAATATTCTCAAGTAGTAGAATGAGCAAAGTTGACTCCCTGTTTATGGAAGATGGAGCTCTATGTCACACTGATCAAGCAACGCAACATTGGTTGAGACAAAATGGGATCGATAAACTTCCATGGCCAAGTCAGTCCCCGGATATTAACCCTATTGAACACCTTTGGGGCATATTACATCGAAAACTGGGCAAAAAGAACAGGACGCCATCTTCTAAGCCCGAACTTTTAGGATTATTGCGTCAAACATGGCAAAAAATCCCTCAAGATGATATTCGTGAACTCATCGCTAGCATGCCTCGAAGGGTCCTTGCATTAAAAAAAGCAAAAGGGATGTCAACCAAGTATTAGTTATTAAATTTATGACCATTTATAATTACTTCACTTGTATAAATTACTTGTTTAATAAAATAAACGGTTTCTGTGAGCGTCTATTCAATTCTGTCATGTCTGTGTGTATTATCTCAAGAAACTCAACACAAACTGTTTATTTGTTGTCCTCTGAAACGCAATTCAAACTCGTTTGCTTGTCTGGATTAGTAATTTGAAATAATTTACTTTACATATCAAATGACTGACACCGTTATGCAAATAGTGTAAATAACTACAACTGGTAGCATTGCAGTTTTTGAAGAACATGGAAGCACCTCTTAACTGCTGTTTTCCTCAGCTCCACCCTGACCCAAGGTGGTAGCACCTATTAGGGTCCCAACTATGGGGTAATAGTGAACACCCAAACAAAAAGTAACGGTGCATTTTTATAATAAAATGAACAACAATAAATTTTTATAGGAAAATGAAAGTCCATGTAACATTAAAAAAATACAAAAATACCTTTTCATAGTAAAATTACCAACAATACATTTTATGATCTATAAACTATATACTAAAACAGGATGCATAAAATTATATACGAAATATCTGTAGTTGAAGCCATAAAATTGCGTTCAAAATATTTAGATTTTGGCATTAAATAATCTTTTGAGGTGTCGATAGTCCGCTAAACAAAATCAATCGACCAATATATTTTCGAGTATTTTCACAATGCCTGTAGAAGTTTGCTCAAAATGTAAAAAAGAGCTGCCGGAGTATTCGATACAGGCCGTTGCAAATAATGGTGCTTGAATAAAATGTAATCGAACTTTATGTTTATGGAAGAAGAAAATTTATAAACAAAAACGGAAATTATTTGTCACTGAAGCTAATAACATTGATAATATAGGCTAATCTATAATGAAGGCACGTACCAAGTATCTTGGATTATAAAAATTACATTACCAAATATATTTATTACATAATCAATATAAAAGGTGTTCCAATAACTTGGATCGATTTTAAATATGAATTAAGTTTAAGTGTCCAATGATATGTTTCTTTTTCTTTCAGATTTGGCGGACATTTGGTTGATATTATTTTTCACACATAATTATCATGACTTAAATAACATGATCCAATAGAGAAATAAATAAAATTTTGACTAGTAACACTGATTTATTTACTTCGTCTCAACGGTGCCAGACTAAAGAGATTGAGCTCTACACATAAAATACATAGACATTTATAATGTGTCGAACACTTCTAAAGTGTGTTTCATTCAGACGGATTATATATCAGGGTGTTTCATTAAAACGGATCAAAGTTAGCAGTAAATAAATCAGTGTTATTGGTAAAAATTTATTTATATAATAATTATATACGTATATTGGTTATATAAAAAGTGGCAACAGCTACTGGTCTTAAGAAAATTTGTTTAAGATAAAGATTTCATGAATCTAACCCTTAGAGCCCTGTTCACCGCTTTACCAATGGTAGAGAAAAATGACGTAATGCGCAGCCACCGGTTGTATGGTGGGTAACCACTTGTTAGCTAACCATAACCCTTTGAGCCCTGACCACCGCATTGCCGGTGGTAGAGAAAAATGACGTAATGCCCAGCCACAGTTGAACCGTGGTAGAGAAAAAGGACTTAATGCCCAGCTACCGGTTGTACGGTGGGTAAACACTTGTAACTATTTTTATACCTACCGTGAAATATTACATAGGAATTATTTGCGAATTTTGACACAGGAGCTCTGGCAGAAGTGTTTAAATTGTTCAGGGTTCAAAGATTAAATTCATATTTTTCCCAGGTCCATCCTGACCCGCCACATCGTAAGGCGGGCTTTTAAGCGCCTTCCTCTAGTAGGCATAATGTGTTCATTTGATCCTGATGAGTGTTATTTCCCTTCTCATCAATATTTCAATAGTAGAGAAAAGTGACTTAATGCCCAGCCATCGATTGAACGATGGGTAAACACTTGTAATTATTTTAATATCTACCGTGAAACATTACATACCTGTTATTTGCGTATTTTGACTCGGGAGCTCAGGTAGAAGAGTTAAAATCGTTTAGAAACGCAGTGCTCAAAGGATTAAACTGACTACAGTAATTGCTGTTCGGTCATTGAAAGATAAACGTTTCCTTATAAGGAAACGACTAACAGTACTTTTCGATGTGTAAATGAAGTAAAAGCAATTACAAATTGGGCAATTTTATACCCACTAACCAACCACACGCAAATGTATAGACACACGTACACGCGAACGGACACATATACACACACGCGTCCAAAATTTTGTCAAGGAAGCAAAATAGCTATTCAAATGTTCTTTTTTTGTTTCGTCTTTGAAATGGCAAGGAACTGACAATCTATTTATCATTTTAAGCTGTTCTGCTGAAGTTAAATCCAGTTTACATTTTCTTATGAAATACACGAATTCTCATGAGCAGGTACAAACCTAATAGCTTTAAGTAGATAAAGATTTTTCATTCCAGAGACAAAATAAAATAAAGAAATGAAGTCAGAAAAGAAATAAAATGAATTGACAATTTCAAAGTTTTAGGCATAAATAAAAACGAAACAAAAAAACAAAAAAAACTTGTTAACTTGGAACATTTTTTTCAATAAATATAAATTGTACAAAAATGATCTTCATGAAAATATTCGTATATAAATAAATAATTTACATTGATGCCCTCATTTTTGTTGCCGTATTCAAGACTGTCGGAAGTTCGGTAAGTGATTAGAATTTCGCACTGAACCATTTATTTTGTTCACACTGGTAGATTGTCCTTGTGCCACGTCTCTTCCGGGTATCTCAGTCTCAGATATTTCCCCGTTAATTCGACTTTTGTTCAACTCTGCTTTGATCAGGTATTGAACTCATGACTCTTTCGATCTAGTTAATGAATAACCAACACTTTTATCCACTGGGCCATGTTTTCTTGAAATATAGCGGCAAATAAAACAAATACATCAACAAACAAATGAAAACAACAAAAATAAATAAATACAAATAAAATAGAATACGAAAATAAAGAAAATCAAAAATAGAAAAAAAAATATACGCAAATAAAAAATAGAATAAGAAATTACTAAAATAAAATTTAATAAAACGTAAAAAGAAAAATAAATCTACGAGCAAAAATAAGAAGATAAATAAATGAAAATAAAAAAAATACAAAAATAAAATTTAATAAAACGAAAATACAAAAATAAATCTACGAGCAAAAATAAGATAAATAAATGAAAATAAAAAATTACAAATATCAATAAATACACAAAAAGCAAAATGTAAAACAATAAATAAAAATAACAACAAACAAAAAATATATAATAAATCTACAAATAAAATAAAAAGATAAAAATAAACAAATTTCATAAAAATAAAAATAAATAGTCATAAAAATAAATACAAATAGACATAAAAATAAAAGCTAAAGAGTAAAGACAAAATATTAAAAAAATAAGTAAAAATAAAAATATAAATAAAAGCACAAAAAACGAATAAAATATAAATCACAAAATAAAAATAAAAATAAATTCGTATAAAGAAAAAAATTGCAAAAATCAAGTCAATGACGAATATAAGACAATCGGATATCGTCAATTTGGTTGCCTATCAATACCCATCCTCGATTTTTAGATGAGCTTACGGCCACGTTGTAACAGGTTACCGTTTGATCACTGGTCAGTAGCTGAACGGGATGATCGCTTGGAAATACAGGTACTGTCAGGAGCCACGGTGGAGCAAGAGACAGTGACTCGGATTCAGGAATTCGAGTTCGTTCCATTCACTTACTTGCGAAAGATATGAATCCATCTCAACCCCACCCGCTTCAGCCTTAGGTAAATAGCAGGATAGGTGGGGTCCTATATCTTGGAATGGCTGAATTCAAACCCCCACAACTATGGGTTAAATAGGGTGAGTACAGCTACAACCCTGAGGATAGGGTTAACCAGGAAAGATTCCTCAGATTTTAGATTTGGAGTTGGTAGGCTTGGATATGCATGTGGAAAAATGGATAACGCTCAGGAATTGGAAATCGAAGTTCCTATTCCAATCGGGCTTGTTATATTTACTTACGCGGAAATACCCCCGAGAAAGGCATGAATCCACCCTCCCTCGAGCTATGGTTTAATTATTATGATTTGCATCAGTAAATCCTTATTATCTCAAAAAAATAAAAATCCTTTGTGGTTTTAAATAACCTGCAAAAGGTTGATAATCCTTAAAAAACAAATCTATCAACCATTTGAAGATATGACGAAGCAAAGTGGGATGCGAAATTCTTTTAAAACAATTACATTCTTAGTTTTCTTCGTGCTATCACACTCGACATACCGTATCTGTTTAGCAGTACAATTACATTCTTTTGGACGATCATGGCTCTCCGCAACTTCCTATCCTTTGAGGCGATTAGCAGCGTTTCTCTCTTTACCAAGCCTCTTGCAATCCATTCACATATGCTCGTCCGGCAGGTGGCTTGCACTCTTGCACAATAGGCCCTGTGGGTCTTTAGTTTCCCAAGTCTCCATTTCTCATTATGTGTCCAAGAAACTTCAGCTGTATATAAGTGTTGTTTCTGTCTATATTTCTGACCTGAGGTTATTACGTACAGTATTCGGACTATTATCCTCATCTTTGTCGTCATATTTATTATAGCGTTTCGGCCGTTATACGCTCCGGCCTCCTTCAGGTGGTTGGAATGTCGAACTGAACCCTTTATTTCGCTTACTGTAGTAGATTGTTGTAGTTCCACGTTCCATGTTTTAATGGATGTCAGTTATCAGTTAATTTCCCTCTCCAAGTTCTCCACTGCCTGAGCCGGGTATTGAACTCGCACTCAAGGATATATGGCACAATGGATAAAGGCGTTAGTTCGATCCAGTGACAGGACCCAAAGAATCTGACTTCAATACTCGGCTCGTGGAACTAGAAAAGTCTACCCCATGTAACGAAATAAAGGGTTCAGTTCGACATTCCAACCACCTGAAGAAGGCCGGAGTGTAGAACGGCCGAAACGTTGTAATAAATATGGCGACAAAGAGTGGGACAATAATCCGAATAATGTAAATAATGTACAGTGTTCTGTTTGTTATCATTTTCTTTAAGAATTCCTGATTGCATTACTCGCTCTGTCCATAGAATTCTCACCATCCCTCTGTAGAACCACAGGTTGCCCTGCGGTGAGATTGTATAGCATTCCATGCCATAGAAGACGATTTATATCGCTTCGCAATTATACATTCTGATATTTGTTTCTGACAAAATATTAATATTTTTTGTTATTTTGGAAAGCAATTTTTAAATAATTTTACCCTAAGAAAGGCAATAAAGTCACTAGGACGCACGGGGGCTGGTAGTGCGTGAGAGTGCAAGAGAATGAGACGATTTTACTGTGGAGAAAGGACAAGAGAAGAACAGGATTCAAGAAAGCAGCGATCGACTTTGCATTTCAAATTTTTAAGCATGTAAGTGATAAGGAAGCAATAAATCAGAAGAGATTTCCACACGTTGGAAGAATACGAAGATATATTATAAGAATAAAACTTATGGTTACATTTAACTACATCGACAGTCAAACAATGAAACGTACTTGCCAATCATCAGGCCGGCGTCTCAAGGATGAGAACTCATTAGAATAATCGCCTGGAAAATATTTAGAGAAAATAGACTGAATTCGAGTCACGGCGGTAAGAAAATTACTGAAGTTGAGATCTTTCGCTTATTTAATCCGCGTTCAGATCCCAGTGCCACATTTTCCATCCTCTGTTAAAACACTTCCCTATTTAAACTTCGGTGAACGGATAGTACATCTGCGTCCTAGACATTTATGTACCAGGCAATTGCGCACCTGGATATTTGCGTCCCTAGACAAATGCGTCCCGGGATAAAAAATAATTGCGTACCTCTGATAATTTTGACATTAACTTTTTTTATTATTTAAACTGTTGTTTAATATAGAAAATTGCGCATCAATACCTTTAATTACTCTAAAAAAGCAGAAAGGTAGTTATAATCAAAAAAACAAAAACAAAAAACAAAAACAGAGAGAGAGAGAGAGAGAGAGAGAGAGAGAGAGAGAGAGAGAGAGAGAGAAAAATTTCTTTTGCAAAGGGATAATCAATCTCGAAGTTTCAGTCACTCCAGGGGTGCGTACCACAAACATCTGATAGATTCTGGATTTTATAGATTATATTTATATTAGGAACCCATGACTATGTTCCGAAAATCAGACACTGGTGAAAAAAACAAAAAAAACATTTGTAGACGAGGAAAATTACAGTTACCATTATCATAAGAAAAACGTCTATGAAACAAAAAACATACAGTTGATGTGTAAAGTGATCTTGCAACACTGTTAATCTGTCATTGCATTTTAAACAAAAATAAAGATTTATTTTTTATTCCGTTTTAAAAAAAAATATGATTACGACCTAAGCTTTTTTTTCAAAATTTATGGTAATTAACTTTTAAATGTTCAAAAAAAAAAAAAAAAAAAAAATCAGAAATACGCAATAATCCAGGTACGAATTTATTTAGGGAGGCAATTGCCAAGAGACACAACTGTCCTAGAATCTTAAAATTCTGTATTTATTTGATGTTGTCCTTTGTGAATCTGTCGTTTGCATCCCAGGCTTTTAATCTTGTTGACAACCATTTTTTCTGTCTTTTTACATTCAGTATAGTGAAAAAAAAAATTAACAAATTCATCGAATAAAATAATAAAAACAAACTAAAACCTTTCTTTTATGATGAAATACGCAATCTAACTTAAAGATGGCTTAAAGTGATAAGAAGCTATGATAATTACGTTGACGACTGAATGATTTAGAGATGAATTTGTCTGGACGCGAATAAAATATTTTCTCAGACAAATAAATAAATAATTTTGGATGCTTTTGAGACAACACTTTATGATGAAATACTCAATTTAACTGAAAGGTAAAGAGATAAGAAAATGTGGAGAAATATTTCGATGACTAAATAATTATTTTTTTAATCATTTCACCCCAAACAAAGCGGGAATTCCACAAGTACGCAGGAGGGGGGTTACAGGGGGTAAAAGTGAGAGAAAAGACTGAGTAGTCGGGGGGCAGAGATAAAAAAATGAACAGGATTCAAAAGATAGAAGATGGTGATTGACGTTCCATCTAAATTTTTGAAGATTGCAGCTATCAAGGAAGCAAGAGAACAGAAGGGGGTTTCACAGCCGTGAAGTGCCAGAAAAGAAATTGTTGGAGTAGACATAGCGGTTACATTTAACTATTTTACCAGTAAAAGTCTGGGACCATTATGCCAATCTTGTAGAAAAACTTGTCAGAGCAGTTGGCATGAAAATATTTGTAGAAAAAAGACAGAGGGAAGACACATTGGTGGGAAAGTGAGTGAAGTCGAGAATAAAGGTGTATGACAAACACAAAAAAAAAATGGCAACTTTCGTATCAAATCTAACGGAAGAAATCTTTTTTTTTTCTTAACCATTTTAACCAATGCAAGGCGAAAATGAAGTACTACGCAAGTACGGAGACCAAAAAGGGAGAAGACGTTAGCAAGACAAGACAATAAAAGAACATCGTTCAGGATGATAGATGTTGGTGACGGACATTGCATTAAAAATTTTGAAAATCGGAGGGGTGAGATGGAAACAGCAAACCGGAAGAAACTTCTCCACGGGCGAGAAGTACGAGAAAAGAAACTATAAAATTTCCGGTTACAGTTATCAATTTCAACAATAAAACGATGAGACCAAAGTGACAATCAAGATTTCTTCTTCTTCTTCTTCTTCTTCTTCTTCTTCTTCTTCTTCTTCTTCTTCTTCTTCTTCTTCTTCTTCTTCTTCTTTATGCCTTCTTTATTCAGGACTTTAGCTCTCCACTTTTTCATTCATTTGTAGCTCTAGTTTTGTCCTTTTGTTATCTCTGCTAATTCCTGTTCTACAAACCATTTACACAAGCTCGTTGGGTAGGCTAAGCTCTATTTTCTTCTGTCCCTCTTGCCTTCAATATGCCCCGTGTGTGTCAGATTTTCCAAGCCCTGTTTCTTCATTATGTGCCCTAGAAAGTGTCTCTTCCTGAATCTCAATATACGTTTCCTATTTTTCTTAAAACTTCGTCGTTGCTCAAATGTTCAGTTCATGCTATTCTCAGCATCCTTCTGTAGAACCACATCTCTGCTACTTCAAGTCTCTCCTTCATCTGTGAGGCCATTGTCTACCATTCATTGTCATATGAAAGGACCCCTATGTTACATAGTACTTCAGTACTCTTTCCTTTGTTTCTTTTGTTGATATAGGTATGTTGTGTTATTAAATTAACTGCAGTATCTAAATTAAAAGGCCTAGTTGTCATCAAGAGAGAACCAAGGATAGTCCCCTTGTTGAGTTATGCTTGCTGTATTAATCTGGTCTTGTAAAGGGTTCGACTAATAGCTAACGACCATTAACAGAGCCATTTGCTGTTTCTTCTTCTTCTTCCTCCTCCTCCTCCTTCTCCTCCTCCTTCTTCTTCTTTATTTCGCTCACTGGGGTGGACTGTTCAAGGACACATGGCATAAAGGACACATTGATAAAGGCGTTGGTTAGATGTGACAAGACCCAAAAGAGTGTGAGTTCAATACCCGGTTTAGGCAGTGGAGAAGTTTAGCAGAGGGAAATTTAACAGGAGATAACTGATAGCTGACATCCATCAAACATAGCACGTGGAACTAGAACAGTCTACCCCAGTGAGCGAAATAAAGGATTCAGTTCGACATTCCAACCACTTGAAGAAGGCCGGAGCGTACAACGGTCGAAACGTTGTGATAAATAAATAAATAGTCCGAATAATGTAAATAATGTACATAATACCTCATCTCAGAAATATAGACATTAAAGATACTTATATGAATTTTGTAATGGATTTAAATTATAGACCTTATACAAGTATGGATGCACGAAAGGGAAGACAACTAGAGGAAAAGAAACCAATTTTACTAGTTGCTGGAAAAGGTAGAATTTTTGATCTTGCCATTCTTACAATAAGTGTCTCTGATAAAAGAAAATCTCAGAAAATGCTGACTCAAAGTCTTCATCTTTTTCTGAGTGTCTGCTTGACATAGCCAAAGTCTCAGACAAGATAAGCCTGGTCAAATGATTTCTTCTTGAGACATGTCTTTCTGTCAAATTTTCAAAACTTGATCTATTTATGCCTGTTGAGCTGTTTGTCTGTTTTTCCTACTGTCATCCTAAGACAACCGCTAGACAAATTCAGTTCCCACAACTGAAAGATCGCTGATACTTTCCACAGAGATTCTTTTGTAAATTTGGAACCCCAGTAATGATAACCTGTCGTCATAGATTAGAATATCCCGACTGTATACCATGCAGACAGGTAAGGCCATCATGGAATAGGCCACTTTTCAGTTGGATACTCACAGATACAAACAGGATATAGTCTAAACCCCACATGCATCTAACTTTTCGAGTCTACCCTTGGGATTCTTGTGTAATAGCCTATCTGTTTAGTATTTTTTACTTAAAGTAAAACATGTCTCTATTGCAAAGTGAGTAAGACAGAATATATCACAATCTCACTTGAACCATTTGAGTTGACACCTACTATCGCCCAACTTTATAAGAGCCAGATCAGACAGAAAATGAAGTACTGCTGACATATTTGACTAAAGCTGCTCAGTCTCAACATTCCAGTTTTTCTAGAGACCAAAAGCTTTTACGTGGCCTTGTGAGAGATGAATTATTTTCCACCCTACAACCACTTTCCCCATAGACGAAACGTTTGAAGTTTCTCACAGAAAATATTCAGACGAGATACATTCGTTAGTTCCACCCGTTCTAACCTCACCGGTAAGAACCACGCCCATTGTAGCAAACCACCCTCATTCCTGTCATATTCCACTGGGGAGAAGTTTAATTCAAACGTCGTCTTCCCACGAACGGCTACTTGAAGGAATCATCTCTCAAGAGAACAATCCCCAGACCGCGAAAATCTTAACCTGTTCAAATCTAGAGTTAACCTTTATCTTCCTCACATAGCCTCATATACTGCGCCTCTCATCTCTTGCCGCGCACACAACAAACTCTTTCGGTAAACCCTCTACCTTGCCTTCCTGGATAGGACGAAAAACTACGTCCAACAGCAAGGGCTTTGATCAAGAGGTTTTTGAGGAGCATGGAACCACCTGTTAATTACTGGTATCCCCATGTCTGCCCTGACCTGGGGTGGTAACACTTGTCAAGGTGACAGCTATGGGCAAATAGTCCCCCCCACACAAAAAAAAGGGGCGAAACATTATAAAAGTGTTAAAATAGAATACCATCAGTATATTTTCGAAAAAGAAAAATATTACCAGCAATACATTTTGGAAAAAAAATCTTACCAGCAATAAAAATCGTGTCGGCATTAAATAACCCATTGAGGTGTTGATATGCCGTAAAAGAAACCGAACCAAACCAAACCAATATATATTGAGATAGATATATATATATATATATAGATAGATAGATAGATATGAAGATACCAAGAGAAACAGATAGACATAAGAGACTAAGATATATATATATATATATATATATATATATATATATATATATATATATAGATAGAGAGAGAGAGAGAGAGAGAGACCGACCGAGAAAAAAAAAACAGTACCAGCATTCAGGTTGATATGCCGTAAAACAAACGAAACCAAAGGAAACCAAACCAATATATACTGAGATAGATAGATAGATAGATAGATAGATAGATAGATAGATAGATAGATAGATAGATAGATAAAACATATTACCAGCAATGAAAATCTTGTCGGCATTAAATAACCCATTGAGGTTGATATGCCTTAAAACAAACCAAACAAATATATACTGAGATAGATAAATAGATCGATAGATAAAAAATAATGCCAGCAATATGTCGGTATTAAATAACCCATTGAGGATGACATGCTGTAAAACAAACCAAACCAAACCTTCAACCTTGACTGGTTCTTGTGTCTTTTACAGAGTGATATTTAGGTAAAAAATGTCGAATTTATTTTGGAAAATACCTTCAAGCATTTCGTGGCCATCCGTTGGCTTTCAATGACACGGTTTGTCTTCAACACTGGTTTCACTTGGTGGAAGCTTTTTCTATGATCCTCCCATACCAATGTTAACCATTGTTACGCTGCCATGCACATTTCTGACACTTCTCTCAAGGTCGGTACAGCATTTTTTTTTTCATAACTCGATGAACTTACTTCGTTTCTGCTTTATATTCATAGTTATAAAACACTTGAAAAGAAAAAAAAGGAACTCTGTCAGTATTAAATAAGAATGGCACGACTTAAACCTTTCCCTGATAGACATTTTGGTAAAAAAAGAAACGTTTAATTTTCAGACGCGTATTTGATTTGTTTTTGATATAGTAACTAAGAAACTGAGGTACCTTGAAGTACCCGAGAGGTAACTAATATCTCTACCAGACGTATGAGTTGACAATTGGACTCGTTTCAAGCCTACAAGAGTAAAAAAATAGTATAAAAGAATCAAGATCTATGCGTAAACACATCTCTAGTGGTTTTTGAAAGTTATATTTTGAACGTGTTTATTCGTCGGTGTCTGAAAAAGACACTTTCAGTACAAACGTATATACACGTCTACAGCGAGTACGGAGTTAATGGCGTAAAAGTATCACACCATATAATTGTGACAGCTACTGTCTTTGTAGATGCGTTACGCCCAGTCATTAGCTTAGATAATTAATAAACCATTCCATTTTGAAGAAAATGTATATTAACGAAGTTATTGGATTTTAGCGAGAATAAGAAATCAGACATTATAATAGGAAAGAAAGAAGGAGAAAAAAGATAGAGAAAGCGATAACGCTATCAGGCGCGTAAGGTTGCTTCAGGGAAATGGAACCAAAGAAAGAAAGAAAGAAAGGAGAAAAATAGAAAGGAGTGTAAAGAAAGGAAATAGAGACACGTACAGAAGATAGATAGATAGATAGGGGATTAAAGGTAATAATGCAAAGAGGCAGGCAACGTCTGCTTCAGTGAAATGGAATCAAAGAAAGAAAGAAAGCAGAAAAGTAGAAAGGAGTGAAAAGAAAGAGAGACATGCACAGAAGAAAGAAAGAAAGAAAGAAAGAAAGAAAGATAGATAGATAGATAGATAGATAGATGGTTAAAGGGGATAATGCAATCAGGCGCATCACGTCTGCTTCAGTGAAATTGAGCAAAAGAAAGAAAGAAAATAGAAATGAAAAGAAAATCAAATAAAGAAAAGGAAGATAGAAGAAGTGATGACGGTATTAGGAGTACAACGCCTGCTTCAGTGAACTGAAGGCAAAGAAGAAGAAGAAAAAATGGATGAAAATAGGAGCGTCAAACAACGAAAAGTAAGGAAAAAGAGAAATGAAAAGCGAAGAAAAGAAAGAGAAAAAGAGAAAAGAAAAGAAAAAGAGAAAGAAAGAAAGAATATATCGTGAAATGTTCAAGGGTGTTGATAATTTCAATTAATAATAATCAATACTGCTACTTTCAATTAATAATGATTAATATTGCTAGTTTCAATTGAATAGTGTAGGAAAATATGGCAAACATGCACCCTTTAAGGACCACCTTCGCATTCATTTACCCTACAACCTCTTTTTCTCGATAAATCGATAAAACATTTGACAAAAACTGAATTTGATATACTTGGGAATTTGGCAATCGTGTTTGACATATTTGGGATCGATATAAGAATAATTTAGAACCTATATTAGAAGAAAAAAATCGTGATACACGATGTTCCCTCAGGAAGGCCGCTCCATGCCTTGGGCTTCTATTCGGACTTCAAATCTGATCAGACCGAAAAGGAAGTACTGCTGACATAAGTGGGCGGGATACTGCACAGTCTTCACTTTCCACTCTCGACAGAGTCCTCCACGTCCTTATAGGAGATGAATTATTTTCCGCTTATTGTCAAGACGTCGAAAGCCTACGCTACTCTATCGCTATTTCCATGGAAAATGTTCAGAAGAATTTCACTCTTTAGTTCCACTAGTTCTATGCTTCAAAGCCAAGACTCGACATGCCAAAGAAATTGTAGCGAATCACCCATTCCCTTCATATCGCCCAGGTTAGATGTAAGCAGCTTATTCCCACAAACCACTGCCTAGTGGAAACGACTCCTACGAGGTTGCTTCCCAGATCACTACAATCTTAACTTTGAGGCATATCATCATAAGCTCTAACTCTTACTCAGTGACTCTCTACCTTGGGTGACCTCCGAACCGTGTACGGTAATATTGTAAATTTTCCTCTTCGTCTGTGCGGAAATTGTCCCGTATTCACGGCCACAGAGGTTGAAAACTCTTTTCTTTGTTTCTGAAGAAAATTTCGTACACTTTTTAGCATCTTTTGAAATTCCATTGCGCGTTCCGATTTCAATGTCACATTTCTTGCCATTTGTTAAAAAAATTCAGATATTTAAACTGTTGTACTTTTTATTTTATTTAAAACAACGCCAATTCGTAGCTCACATATTCGACTGTTTCTTTTGCAAGACAATTGGCGCCTCATTTGTTTTTGTTTTCCGTAAACTTTTAGTTTGCCGAGGATTTTCTGCAGTTTCCTTTCTATGGCTACCATCAACACGGTGTCATCTGCATATCTTATGTTGGTAAGATTCTGCACAACGTGAATACATTCTGGTAGAACTTCAGTTCCTATTAGGATTGGCTCGCTGTAAAATTTGAATAAATCTGTCGAAAAGACACATCCTTTGGATACTTGCCTAATTCCTTTTTTTTATCTGCATATCGACTGTTGGTTCTCAGTAAATGCCCTGGTTTATTCTAATATCTTTAAAAATAAATCAGGTTTTTCTAGCAGTTCAAATAGATATCTGTGTCGTAACATATCAAATGCTTTTGCGTAGTCTATGCAACATAGGTATACGTTCTTCTGCATTTGTAACGTTCTCTCTGATATGATTCTGATCATAAATATTGCATTTCTTGTTCCAGTATTTTTAACGAAACCACATTGTTGGTGTCCTATTTCTGGTTTAATTTTGCTACGTGCTCGATTCAGCAGAATCCGGATGATAATATTAATTATGTGGTGAATTAAGCTGATTATCTGATAGGGATTCAATTCTTTTCCTTTTCTTTTATATGTGAAGAGTTAAGAGCGAGAATTAGTAGAGCTTGGCTTTTAAGAAAAGAAAGAAAAGTAAGGTTAAAAAAAATGAGAGATGAGAAAACGAAAAATAAATTCCTGACTTTCTCCTTTTTTCTTCTTTCTTTTTTCTTTCTTTACTCTCTTTCTTTTATTATTATCATTTTTATTTATTTTTCATATTACTCGCTTAAAGGCTGCCTAAAAATGAGATAGAAAGAAAAGAATAAAAAAAGGAATAAAAGAAAGGAATAAAAGAAAAATCAAAAAGAACGAAAAGAAAAAAAGAATGAAAAAGAATGAAAGAAAAGAATAAAAATAAAGAATGAAAGAAAAAAATGAAAAAGAAAAATGAAAATAAAGAAAAATAAAGAATAAAAGAAAGAATGAAAGAAAGAAAGAAAGAAAGAAAAGAGTAAAAAGAATGAAAGAAATATATACTGAAAGAAAAGAAGAAAAGAAAGAATGAAAGAATGAAAGAAAGAAGCAAAGGAAACAAGTAGAAAAGATCTAAAGAAGAAAAGCGAGGGGCAAAGTGACACATTTTTGTGTTCTTAATTCATTTTTTATCTATAATCAGGCTGTTTGTTCCCAGTATATATTCGAGATTATGTCTTTCATAAATAAATCAAGTTTTTCCTAAGCAGTCCAAATAGATCTTTATGTCATATCTTGCCAAATATATTTTGTGTAATCTATAGTGATACGACCGTCTGTATTTGTATTGCTCGTTCTGATCATAAATATTACATTTCTTGTTCCGGTGTCTTTAACGAAACCAGACTGTTTTATCTTATTTTCAGTTTAATTCTGCTACCCGCTCTATTCATTAGTATTCGGACGATAAGCTTGGTTCTTTGCTTAAGTTGACTGTATTATGGAGCTCGCATTCATTTACACCTGGCTTAGGGAGCCCTACAAAAATAGATTGACTAACCTTACAGTATCTCACCATTATCGTATATATGTTCTTGCTCATCTTCGACTGTGTTGATCTTACTTCCGACTTTAATTTTCAATTCCGTCCATATCTTTGTGTAATGTTGGTTTTGCTGTCACGCTGGGAAAGAGCTATTCAACAAATTCGATCTATCTTTGATATATATCTTTTATGAGTAATCCCTCTTTCGATTGAAAACATCCTGATGATGAGCACATCTTTTTTATTCTTTTATGCATACTTGTCGTGTCTATGGTTTTTACTCTCTCAATGTCTACGCACTTTGCATTGAGGCATTCCTCTTTTGTTTGCTTGCATCTATTTCTGATTTCTATATTTAATGTTCTATAATATTAACCATTTATTATTAAAGATGAGGACAATAGTCTGAATAATGTAAATAGTGTACATAATGCCTTATCTCAGAAATATAGACAGATACTGAAAGGCCGAAACGTTGTAATAAATATGCCGACAAAGATGAGGACAATAGTCTGAATAATGTAAATAGTGTACATAATACCTCATTTCAGAAATATAGACAGATACTGAAAGGTCGAAACGTTGTAATAAATATGGCGATAAAGATGAGAACAATAGTCCGAATAATGTAAATAGTGTACATAATACCTCATTTCAGAAATATAGACAGATACTGAAAGGTCGAAACGTTGTAATAAATATGGCGACAAAGATGAGGACAATAGTCCGAATAATGTAAATAGTGTACATAATACCTCATTTCAGAAATATAGACAGATACTGAAAGGCCGAAACGTTGTAATAAATATGGCGACAAAGATGAGAACAATAGTCCGAATAATGTAAATAGTGTACATAATACCTCATTTCAGAAATATAGACAGATACTGAAAGGTCGAAACGTTGTAATAAATATGGCGACAAAGATGAGAACAATAGTCCGAATAATGTAAATAGTGTACATAATACCTCATTTCAGAAATATAGACAGATACTGAAAGGTCGAAACGTTGTAATAAATATGGCGACAAAGATGACGACAATTGTTGATAGTTGGTTTATTGACTTGCTTTGAGGGAAATGATAAAAATAAAATCTGTCTGCATAAATCCCTTTGTATCCTCTGTAGTATTGCTTTCGTTTTACAAAAAAAAATTTGTAAACTTAATTTATTACTGGGTCATTTTAAAACATGTGATCGATACGATAGATGAAAGATATCTTGACCACAGCTTAAAAGTCAACCTGTAAACGAGATTGTCTTATACTGTATTTTTCTTTTGCTGCTCAAAAAAAAAAAAAAAAAAAAAAAAGAATTATTACTCTCGAACTATTTTTAGCAAAATACGCTAGGATCTCAACAGCCATTAAATCACCAAAACCATGTTGATCTCAAAATAATTAAAAAAAATTAACCGCGGTTTGTCCAATGCGTAAATTGGTTTCGAATTGTTTTAAATTGGCTGCCATTCAAGTCTAAAGATCAGAGTGTATCCTACTATGGAACCCATAAGTGGTGGGGAAATGAGTCACATTCATGCCTTTCCCAAAGGCATTTGTGTCAAAGTGAACACAGCATGGTACCCTGGAATTTGAACTGGGCCCACTGGTTCCGTTTGCAGCGCCGATGAGCGTTACATTGCCCGCACACCCAGTTAATATTTTGAAACTATAAAAAAACAAATGAATGGTATCCTTGTATGTGAACAGCTCGCCTTAACGCGAGATCTTCACTTTATAGCCAATGTCTTCTTTTTTTTTTAGAGAAGGGGAAGGGAGCCGGTGATTTTTGGAGATATCAATATTCAATAGGTTTTATATCTCGTGATTACATCAGAAGAAAATAATTTTAAAACTGATGTCTTCTTTTAAGCCTCAATTTTGAATTTCGAATTCGATGCAATCGCTTTCAGAATGAGAAAAGCTGGCGTGATTTCCTGCAAGATGATATATTCCTACGTCGTTGCTCGAGACAGATCAATTGATAGTCTCACATTATCAGCAAATCAGCTTTATTAGAAACGGTTGAAAGAAAAGCGTTCATTTCAAGATTATTATCTCTTCCGTTTTATTTTTCTTTGTCATTTCCTGTGGATGTGCGGTTGGTGTAATGGATGCAGCTCTCAAGGAGAACTCAGAGGCCCGATTTCGAATTCCAGTCGGCATCGTTTTATTAACGTACACAAAAAAATACCCTCCAGAAAGATTTAAATCGTTATGGAGATGAACACACCACTCCAGAAGAGGACTTGGACTCGTCCAAATATATATAGCCTGGCGCTGAGAAACGTTTGATTGCCACCATTTTATCTTTTGTTTATTACCTTTTCTCTTGCCATTTAGCTGCCAGGGATTGCAGTTC
Organism: Acanthosepion pharaonis; assembly: GCA_903632075.3. Lineage (NCBI taxonomy): Eukaryota > Metazoa > Mollusca > Cephalopoda > Sepiida > Sepiidae > Acanthosepion > Acanthosepion pharaonis. The sequence continues at coordinate 76,838 of CAHIKZ030000864.1, read as the reverse complement.
TCTGGTAACTGTTGGAATGTCTTCGAGTGTGAGTTTTCGTAATGGTTATTATATCTAAATATGTTAGTGCTAATGCGAATGATTATGGAAGAATGAACGCAAACCGTTTTATTAATACCACATTAGTTTTTCTTCCAGTTAACTGTTATCTTTGCCATGATTAGACTGAGCGAATGCCTCTTATTAACACGTGTTTCATTCATTTGTGTAAATAAATTTTTATATCTTGAACATTAGATTAGGGCTTTATTTTTTAGATTTTTTTTATCAATCCAGCCTTCCACATAGACTACACAGTGGTGTTTAGGCAAGAATTCTTAGAGTAAATGTGACAAAAAGGTGTCTTTGTATGGCAGTGTTTTGTACGTGAGATGTTTTGCTGAAAGGAACAGTGTACGAACGGTTGGCTTAGTAATTGAGTCTAGCAAAAGTTATTGATTGGAAAAGTAAAGACCAGCCCCACCCCACTCACCAATCCCAATTTTGCCTATGTGGCTTATTCTACTAGTTCTTATTTATACTTGTTTTGTCTTTCCTGTGTGGCACCATTTACCAAGGCAGAAAAAGAAAAGAAAGGAAAGAAAGGAAAAGAGAGGCGAAGACCCAAAGCGTGGATGATAAGCAGACCACCACGGCTAAGAGACAATGGATAAAGGATATTTTGATAAATAACAAATGGCGAAGAGTGTCATTACAATGAAAAAAAAAATTCTGAGTGGATAAAGGAATCGGGTGTGTTCTGACGACGAGCTGTGTTATCGGGGATACATAAACAAACCGCTAATGCGGGAAGACATCTGATTGGCAAACCACAGACCGACTAGCCAAAGAAAAATCCAAATGAAAATGTTATTTTGATAAGTGACGAAAAACAGGTGTACTACAGGGCTTTGGATAGATATGAAACATTAATTGTGTCAAAAGCCGCACACGAGGTGGGCACTGACCGATTTCTTTAGCCTGCGATAATAAAACTATGTTATCAGAAATGTGTACCAAAAAATGAATGGGAACCTAGAAATGTCTCTTTTCGAGGCGACGGTCTGGCCGTGTTAAAAAGACCACCCATTCTGATAATTAGCGATAAGATGACTGACGAAGCCCAGGTGAGAACAAGAGTTATGACGACCATCGATCGTATTGTTCTGTTTGCGGCTAGAGAAAATGATAACTGCGATTAAAAGAAAGAAAAGGAAAAGCAAAAAAGATAATTTTTTTTTTGTTAAGCAAGATATTTTTTTTTCCTGAAACAAAGCCGCGGGATCGTACACGCCCGACTAGACATCATTGTTCGAGTGGTGATAACGTGACGCAAGGAGGAGGCTGTCGCCGCCCATCTAGAGGATGGGTATGAGAGGTTGCTACGAAGAAGTGGGGAGGGCAGTTCACGCCCCTCTGAAGTATGGCGAGAAGGTGGGAGTAAGAGAAGGCTCCCAAAAATGGAAAAAAGTGGAAAATTCCTAACCAGAAATAAAAGAAGTGGATATGTATTTAGAATTATCGAGGAACCCCCGGCGCCGACAAACCCACCCCGGATTTGGTCGGCGTCCATATAAGCAAGGCCGCAGCGAGCAGAAATCAGTTGAGTTCGAGACAGTTCCCAGAGTCAGTCTCCAGTTGAAGCAAGCCTCGCATTGGCTGACCAAGATTCGCGCAAATTCTGGACTCCTCTTCAATCCAAGAACAATTAATTTGAAGAGCGACTTAGATCCAGACCACCAAAATAAGTTTTTTTTCGACTTTCGCCCGAAGACACACAGAAAAAACAATTTCTTAAAGAGCAAATAACTTGAAGCGTTAAAACTTGCCTAACGGAAAACAACGTGTCACAATCCATAGAACGGGTCGGGAAATAGACGCAGTCCTATGTATCCAACAACTAGACATAAAGTTTGTTATCCTTTTTTTGATATCTTGAATTTTTGAGTTATCATTTTATTTTCTTTTATGCATATTTGTGCGGTGTCACCCCCGTTTGAACCCGATTTGCATTACGGCCCCAACTACTGATTGATCTCGTCTGCCTAAGATCAATTCACAGCGTGGGTAGGCAGACTGGAGATCAATACAGTTACTTTGGTAACCAGGCGTTGGAAGCGAGTTTGGAACGACGAGGCTGATATCGAATCTAACCAGATTCCCATCCGAATCACCAAAAAGGTTAGAACGTCACATTTGGGTGCCGCGACCGATACCAAGCCAGTTGGTTGTCACAGGACGAGACAACACGACTGACGCGACAGGTGGACGTCACGTTTGGAGCGGCGACACCCGAACGGAGCAGCGAGGAGCGAGCGAAGGCTGTGTTTAGGGACGTCGCAGCTGACGCCGTGAACAAGGACGTCACAGCTGGCGCTGCGACAAGGACGTCACACCTTTATTTTACTTTATTTATTTTTCTTGCTAACTTTTTCTCTTCTGCGTCCCTCCTCTTACTTCTATATAATCTACCACAGGAAAAAAAACTATACATATTCTTCTTGCCTTACCCGCTTAAAAGACAATATGGCTGACAAAAGTCGGTCGGTCTTTGTTGAGTACCCGGAATTAAAGCGAATCCTGTGGGGGCCAATAATGGCTAAAATGTGACCAAAAAAAGTATGGAGGCCAAAAATGGCAAAAATAAAGAAGATAGTATATAAGCCAATACTGGCCAAAATATAAGTAAAGAAAGTACGGAGGACCATATTAAACAAAATTCTGACAAGAAGAACGTCAAGGCTGAGGCCGGGGTATCGCTCTATTGTTGGAAGTCCTCCACCCCGAAATGCGTTATCAATATTGCGGAGTCGTTGGAACGAGTCAAGACTTACGTTCACCTTTTAATAGAAGGTGAATTCTTGGAAGAACCCCTCCCAAGAATTAAAGAAAACTGAAAAAAAGAATAATGTCAGTCTTAGTGGTGGACAAGTGCATGCGCAAAATTTGTCGCTCCAGTCTCTGGGGTTTAAACCACAGAGGATAGTCTAGGACTCAGACTTGTTTTATGTGAGACGTATTGATATCCACGAAGATTGCGCAAATGGTGACAGTCAGGAGCTTATTACAAAATTTCGGACCGTAGTTTCGCACCTGGAACCTGAATGGGGTTCGATCGGAGCCTTTCGTAAGGTTTCGCTCCATTCGTCAAGGTTGTCTTCTTTCGCCTTGGATGTACGTTCTTACGTTCAAATCTTTCCTTCGCAAATTAAAGACGAGTTCAGTCTATCGTCAATGTCGGCTAGCTTTCAAATTCCTCTCATGGGCGACAGATGGCCTCTCTGACGTCTAGGCGTTGTCCCGTAATGCGCTAGTTAGTAGGTGCGTTCAGGACGATCTGATATGCGAAGTCGGTCTAACGAAGCAGGAGGCTAGCTCCATATAGCCTTGGGCGTCCAGGTTGAAACGCTTCACTATCGATGAGGCATCACTCACCTGGCTGGTGATTCGAAAGGCTCTCTGGGTCGGCAAGAGATTGCTTGGCGGGCTTGGAAAAATCTCCAAACTGCGTTCGCTGCGGTCATGCATTTTGCCACTGCAAGGTCGTAGGTCCGTTGTGGAATTTTGAAATGCAGCGCGGAAAGTTCTCTGTCCTCGAGGCCAGTTCTGTTTGTAATAATGCCGTACCAACGTTGACTAAGGCTGAACACTATGTGTTCTTTTGCTTACTAGGCGTTAAGCGAATCGTGATATGGACGACGCAAGAAAAGGTATTGTATAAGAACGAGAAGTTTAACTCTTAGCTAATCTTTAGGCATCAGCTTGAAGTCAAGATTGGAACGGAAAGAACGGCTCCATTCATCAGAATTTGGCAATAGGTGGGTGAGTCTTACGCGTTTGAACTTAGTAAACCTGTGTGGCATTTTGATGCTGGTTATTCATTCATTCTTCTTTTTGGTGCATATTTCACCCTTTTTATTTCTCTCTGCTTCTTCTATTGCTTCTCTCTCACGCCTTTTTTTGCCAGTCTTCTCTTTCAGTTATTTTCTTTATTATTCCAAAATATTGGGAATTATTGGTAACCCCGAACCAAATAGGAGAGTTTAGGCTTGTTTTTTGTTGTTTTTTTTTTAGTCAAAGTTAACTTAGCTAGTAGATGTATGCTACTTGGACTAGTTTATTTTTTTACCCCAATTTCTTTAGTTTAATTACCCACCTCCCCGTTAGGTGATCAGAGATTTCAATTCTTTGGTGGATGTGTGGCGTCTTTCGATTTTCGAGTGTTTTTTATTTATTTTTTTTTTCGTTTTCGTTGTTGAGTTTGGATGAGTGTGCGTTCGGGTGAGTGTTTGATTTAATTTTTACCAGCTATACGTGTTTGGAAAAATAATATTACCAGCTATACATTTTTGAGGAAAAAATATTACCAGAAAAAAAAAAAAAGTTGGCGGCATTAAATGAGCCATTGAGGTTGATGTGCTGTAAAAACAAAACAAACCAAACCAAACCAAAAATATTACAAGGAAACAAAGAAAAAAGTTGTCGACATTAAATGACCCATTGAGGTTGATAAGCCGTAAAAAAACCATACCCCCCGCCAAAAAAAAAAAACAAATAAAAAAAAAAACAAACCTCTTAATTCTTCTTTTTGGTGCATATTTCACCCTTTTTATTTCTCTCTGCTTCTTCTATTGCTTGTTTCTCACGCCTTTTTTTTGTCATTTTTTTCTTTAATAGTCTCCTCTTTCAGTTATTTTCTTTATTATTCCAAAGCGGATGTGGAATATTCTGACGTGAAGTTAAAATCCCGTGTCACATTTGACAAGACAAACTATAACTTCCAGCAACACATTCAAGGATTTATTTGATCATCAAAGAAACGACAAAAAAAAAAAAAAATTAAAAAAATCCCAGCTGTTCAATGGATTTCCTATTTTGGGAAAGAAATTCGATGTTTCTAAGATGTTACATATTCCACTAGAATTTCATTGTTTTTTTTTTTTAAATTATAAAATCATGTCTGTTGAATCTTTGTTGTCTCATTACTTATCTCAGACTTGCGAAGAACTTCCATTTTATTATACTGGATTATTTTCTTTTTCATTTTCTTATTTTAATCACAACAACATCAGCCTGAAATACAGAATAAAATCTAGAATAAAAAATATAGTCAAACTAGCAACTAATACAAAGAGAGGTTACCATTTCTTGTAGTCATATTCGAACGATATGACCAAAGATCTTCAATCAGGAGGGTGGAGTTTCTTAAGCAAAATCCAAAACTGTTTATATTCCTAGAATCTTTACTTCTCTTTTTTGGACTTCATAAGATGAAAAGTTTTTGAGATAACAAATGGCATAGATAAGCCTCCCAGTTTCACTTGAATTACCAACAATTTAAGTAAGAAGAATAGATATGTCGGTATTTGAACTGTTTTATTGAACATTCGCTTGTTCAGTACTGACATATATATTATTACAATTATTTTTTTATAAATAATTTTCTGCTATTATTATTTTTTTTTAGTGAATATTTTCTTTCATCTCCATTTTTATGAGATCAAGCATTGTCTGCTATTATTTATTATTATTATTAATTTATTTATTATTTATTATTATTTATTATTGCTTATTGTTAATTATTAATATATTATTATTATTATTATTATTTATTATTATTATTTTTATTTATCGTCATTTATTATTTATTCATTTATTATTTATTTATTGTTTATTATTATTTATTTATTATTTATTTTTACTATTAATTATTAATATATTATTTATTATTATTTATCATTATTTATTATTATTATCTACTTGTTATTATTATTTATTTATTATTATTTATTGTTATTTATTTATTATTGATAATTATTACTTATTAATATATTATTATTTATTATTATTAATCATTATTTATTTATTATTATTTATTTATTTTTATTATTTATTTATTTATTGTTTATTATTATTTATTTATTATTTTTATAGTTAATTATTTATTATCATTTATTTATTATTTATTATTGTTTATTATTAATTATTAATATATTATTATTTATTATTATTATTATTTATAAGTATTTATTATTATTTATTTATTATTATTATTTATTTGTTTATTATTATTTAATTATTATTTACTTATTATTATTATTTATTTATTATTTATTAATATTATTTTTTATTTATTTTTCTATTTATTTATTATTATTTATTATTTATAATTATTATTTATTATTTATTAATATTATTTACTTATTATTATTTATTTATTATTTATTATTTTTATTATTAATTATAAATATGTTATTACTTATTATTATTTGTTATTAATATTACCATTATTATTATTTATTTATTATTATTAAAATTTCTTAATTGTTTATTATTATTTATTATTATTATTTATTTATTATTTAATAATATTATTTACTTATTATTATTATATTTAATATTGATTATTGTTTATTATTAATTATTAATATATTATTATTTATTATTATTTGTTATTATTAATATCATTATTATTATTTATTTATTACTATTATTTATTTATTTAATTATTTATTGTTTATAAATATTCATTTATTATTTATTATTATTAATTATTCATTTTATTTATTATTATTTATTTATTATTTATTAGATTTTATTATTAATTATCAATATGTCATTATTATTTATTATTATTATTTATTTTTATTATTTATAACTATTTATTATTATTTATTTATTATTATTATTATTATTTTTATATTTTATTATTATTTATTAGTTATTATTTCTTATTTTTTTATTATTATTCTTTTTTATTATTAATTATTAATATATTATTATTTATCATTATTTATTTCTTATTAATATTTCTTATTATTCATTATTTATTTATTTCTTATTATTTATTATTTGTTTATTATTTATTGGCCAATATTTACTTTAAACTTTTTTTTTTTATTAAACTAGATTTTTTGCAACACCTTGACGTGTGTTCAAATCTCACAATTTTTTGTATTGTTGAAATATCGTTAACATTTCGTTTAGTTCAATTTCGCAAATCAATCTATGAAATTTGAATAAGCTGATTTGTTTGGAAAAATAATTTGAATAAACCGTACTTTGTGGTTTAATAATTTCTTTAATTTGATTTAATTTAATAGGACTTCATGGTAAACGATTTTTTTTTGGCTTTTTCCTTTTTAACAGTGAAGAAGTAATTCTTAGGATTTCTTACTCTTGAGTATACAACATGCAACTGGTCATGCAGAAATATTCCTTTCTGGAGCCAAATTAGTACTTTTTGAAGCGTTTGGCCTTGTGATTTGTTTATAGTTCTCGCAAGCACAGGGCGAACTGGAAACTGGAGTCTTCTATATAAAAAAAACTTCAAGAAAAGATATGCAAAAAACAATATTGCATTTTTATTATATAAATATTTGTTATTTTAATATAATAGAAGAATTTTGTATGTTAAATAATAAAACTTTTAGTTTTTCCAAAAAAATTAATGAAAATTTATTGTTCTAAGCTACACACCTGTTTGCACTTCTGGCCAATACTTGGTTTCAATTGGTCAATGTATGGCTATTTTAGAGGGACGGACGGACTAACGGAAATCACAGAGTTTTATATATAGATAGATGAATCGTTGTCAGCCATTGTTGTTAATTTTACTATTAGTACAGTAGAATCCATGAAAATCCGACTAGAAAGGCTTTCTGGATATGAGAAATTGGTTACAAAGTCCGGATATGAGGGGTTATATTTAGATTAAAAAAATAAAAGAACTGAAATCAGGTTTAACATTTATTTTCAATATTTTATAGTAAACAAAATCGTGAGTGAAATATAACGGAATTGATTTTAAGGAAAAAGAAATAAATTATGTAATGTTAATGAAAATTCATTAAATTAAGTATGCCACGTATGAAAAACAAATAATGTAACGAGGATTTTTTTAATCGCTGTTGCATGATGATTCTTTCTCTTCTAATGTCATTCTCAACTTTTTCCGCATTTCGTTTTGCTTTTGTTCTTGAATTTTTTTAAACTAAAGACACTTTTTAATTGTGCTTGCATTATTGCAATCGCCATAGCTGAATGCTGGTTTTCTTTCCATAAAACTGACAACCTTTTCAATAGCTTTTTCAATTTCAGTCCAGTTTTCATCACAATCATGCATCTCATCGCTGTCTTGTTGCAGATGTGTCTCGTTGTCGTCCTTTCCACTTATTCCCATCATCTTTGTCACCAATACAAGCCATTAGGGTGAAATAAGCATAAGCAATTATCCAAAGTAAATTTCTTGAAAAACAGAAATTTCAAATCAGTTACGTATCACCCAAATAGTTCAAATATACGCATCAAAATCATGTCCGGATATGCGGGATTCCGGATATGAGAGACTCCGGATATGCGGGATTCCGGATATGAGAGACTCCGGATATGAGGGATTCCGGATAGGAGGTATTTTATTGTATTTACTTTCATCTTCATTTTTTATTTGATGAGGCATTGTAAGCCATCATTATTAAGTCTTGACTGGTAATTACCTTTCATCGGTCAGTTCAGGAAAACTAGAAAGTTAAAAGTATTTAGACTGGAGAGAGAAATAGCTTTGGAAAAAAATATCGTAAATATGATTTTGAAGAGTTGCTGTTAGTTCGGAAATGAATACTCGTTATCTAAAATAGAAAAATGTATCATTTTCATACAAAGAAAGTCTTGTGAGACCGTAACATACCTACAACATGGACTCTTCCAGGACAATATAAAGTATGCGATATAATACTCTAGGAGAAGAGGGGGAAGAGAGAGAGAGAGAGAGAGAGAGAGAGAGAGAGAGAGAGAGAGAGTATTCTAATACCGTAGTATCAGCCGCGTACGACTACCAAATATTGGACACTAGCACATAGTAAGCTCCGATTACACTTACACTATCTTTGTAACCTTTTTGTTTAATATATCTTTCTTAAATCTAATCCGTGTTCCGTGTTTTCCTTCCGTGGTCCCAACTTTGGGCCTACATCAGAAAGAACAAAAGGAAAACGAGAAAATAATCAGCTATGTCCTCCATTCAAGTTTGGATTTATAAAGCTTTGAAAGTTGAAGAAAGCCACAAAAGTACCAGTTGTTATTGGTGTACTTGGTACGGGTGACTGACAAAATGGAAACATGGATCAAGACACTTGATATTGATTGCCTAGTGGAACTCTTGCAGAATGGAAGCGTCTTATGAACAGCAAGTCAGTCAGTTCAGTGCCATACGTGATACACGTATGTATCTTTCCGTACATGACTGACGAGGCAGGTTTTTTTCCCGTAGTAGGTTGCCATTTCTTTCTGCAGTAGACTGGTTGCCAATCAAGGCTAAAGAACCGAGTCTATCCTGCTATTCAACCCATAGCTGAGAAGAGATGGAGTCAGAGAAACATTGCATGGTACCTACTGGCTGGTATCCATCCATTAATACCAAATATTAAGATCTTATATGAATTATTATTATTATTATTATTATTGCTAATAATAATAATAATTCTCACATATTGTAAAGACCTTTATCTATATAGAATGTGTGTGATCTTAGAGTTTTTTTGTTTTTTTTTACAAAAATGTTCAGTGGCAAATGTCATGATGCCATTTCTGAACTTAGGTCTCTGGTTGGGACCTGGAAGGAAATGTGTATACAACAGAAATTAAATGAAATAATAATAATAATAATAATAATAATAATAACAACCCGGCATGACAGAGTGGGCCAATATCTGCACTGGAAAATCTGCAACTTCTACGGGAAGGAAACTGAAAGAAACTGGTATGAACACCACCTAACATAACATATACTAAGAAAAGTACCATAAATTAAATGACAATAATAATAATAATAATAATATATGGCACATGGGAACATCAACAATCCCTGTTGTAGTCGGAGCCCTAGGACTGATTGGAAAAGATTGCAGTAGACTAATTGAAGGGATTCCTGGAAGTCCATGCCTCAAATAGATACAAAAAATTGTTGTGAAAAGTACAGCCACACTTTACGAAGGGCTTTATCTATGTAATTTTTTTTTGTCAGTGGAAAGTGAATGTTGATATTTCTAACCTTAGGTCTCTTGGCAGGACCCGGAAAGAAATGTGTAAACGCCAGAAATCAATAATAATAATAATAATAATAATAATAATATTCACATATTATGAAGACCTTTATCTATGTAATATAAGTGTGATCTTAGTTTTTTTTTTGTTTTTTTTACAAAAATGATCAGTGGCAAATGTCATGATGCCATTTCTGAACTTAGGTATCTGGACCTGGAAGGAAATGTGTATACAGCAGAAATCAAAGGAAATAATAATAATAATAATAATAATAATAACAACAACAACAACAACATTCTCGAATTTTTCTACCAACACAGATCGAGCAATACAAGGAAATCACACAAACATTATTATCAAAGACAGAAAAGATAAGGTTTCAGTACTTATTGACATGAGCCTATCAAGTGATAAAAAGATCTTTGTGAAAATTTTTGAAAAGATAACAAAATACAATGGTGATTATAAAAAAAAATGGCGCTGTTCCCTTTGTGGTTAGAGTTTTGGGTCGGATAAACAAAGGAACTCCATAACAAATCAACAAAATTCCTGGCGTAGCATTTCTCCAGAAAAAAAAAAAAAAAAAATCGTTCTAATAAGCACAGACCATAACCCAGGAAGAGTTTAATCTGTTCTTTGTTGTTTAAATAACTGAAAACAACCTAAAAATCCCATTCCCTTCGTCTGCCCTAAGCCATTGATCATGACCCGGCATAGGATTATGAAACAAATACAGGTCAAATATATATTTTAATAAATAATAAATGTATAAAATTAGTAAGCATATTTCATATTAAGTTAAATTTAATTACTATCAATTAGAGCGCTTGCTGTACACAGATGGTCATTGAACTCCCCTGGAAGTCTGTCCACTAGTGTATTCGACTCTTACTGAGTCCTACGATAATGTGTCCTTGCACCAGAGTAAGCTAATGCTAGTAATTATTGACTGAAAAAGGTGTATAAAAGATTCAGTTAAAAAAGCAAACGGAAAATGTTTTATATATGTATTGGTATCCAGTTTAATATTTCGAGAAGAGGACGGCAAAACCACAACCTTACAAATTAATTTTAACTCCCCACCGTCTCCCATTGCTCCTAGAAAAAAAGATAAAATTCGTTTTTTTTTTTGTTTTTTTTTTTTTAAATATAACTTGCCAAATATATTTTCCTTTATTAAAATCATGTTTTCAGGCGAATTACTTTAACAGCATGAAATGTTTTCCAAGCATTTTATGATGGCGGACAAGGTAAGTGCATTAAAACTGGAGCTGATTTATGTTTGCGTGTGTTGCACAAAGAAAATTAGGCTTTTATACACGAAATGAGATTAATCAACGAAAGCCTCTTTGTATGAAGACGCTATTACTTAGAACGTTATATTTCATAGAGTTAACACGTGGGCTAAGTGTGGGTTAGGGTTAGGGTTAGGGTGTTAAATGGAGGCGAATATGCACTGCGTCACCTTTCTGACGTATAGAATCCGTGGTCTTCCTGGGCTAAATGTGCACTTTGTCATTCATTTTGCCCGTCGTTCCTAAACAAGAAGAATTTTTAGAAAGTACATTCTACTCACGTCTAAAATTGACGTTGCTTTCGGCGCAGGTAGGCATTTTTTTTTTTATTTAAAAAGAAATACTTTCAGAAAGGCAGTCGTTCTTACAGAATTTCTTTTTGGAGGCAAACTGATCGAAGTGAAGAAAGATTGTGAAAAGATCAGAAATAAGATTAAAAAAAAATAAGATTTTTACCCAGAAATATTTTGTCTGGTATCATATGGAAAGTAAATATAAGAAAAGAAGAAAAAAAAATCCATTTTTAAAACGGGGCGGATAAGGAATTCTTTTCTCTGATTTTCAAAGAAATATTTCAGCATATGACAAACTTGGAGAATTTATCCGAATGTTTCGTCTACATTTTTCTATCATTTATAAAAAAAAAAAAAAAAGTATAGGCCATTTCTCTTCGGAAGATGACTCCTGCTGATAATGAGAAGAGTCTATTAAACTGATGATAATGGGGATGACCCAAAATGAGGCGCGAAAGTCAACCTCAGACGCTAAGATGAATACGGAGAGAAGAGATGCGTCTCGAGTCCAGACAAGAACAGGCATGCTGAGCACAAGCTAACCTGAACAATGCGACGACAATGCAGCAAATACAAGCAGAATATGAGCTCCCATTCAGATAAGCAGTACATTTTTGAAAAATATTACCAGCAGCAAATTTTAGAAAAAGAATTATTACCAGCAATACATTAAAAAAATATTACCAGCAATTCTTTTTTGAAAAAAAGAAAAAAAAAGAAATTACCAGCTATACATTTTTTTAAAAGAAAATATTACAATCAATACATTTTTGAAAAATATTACGAACAATACATTTTTGAAAAAAAAAATATTGCTAACAATACATTTTTGAAGAAATAATATTACCAACAATAAAAATATTGTCGGCATTAAATAACCCATTGAGATGGATATACCGCGGGGGCGGGGAAACAATCCAAATAATTCACATCTCATATTGAAGCAGCAATCGATACTAATGACGAAATTCAAAACATTTTTTAAAAAATATTACTAGCAATACTTTTTAGTGTATCTTCTAATTGAAATAGATATGTATTTACATTTAATCCCCGATACTTTGATTATTAACCGCTAAAAAAATACGTTTTTTTGTTTTTTTTGGGGGGGGTTGCGTCCTCTCTTTTTCTTGCTCTTATTTTACGGTTTCTCGTATAAAGTATGTTTTTACAATGTACAATTTTTTTCACTTTGTTCATCAAGCCACAACTCAGTTTGGGGTGTCGTTAAATTTCCCGCATTTTTGGGGAAGCATTTCGATCTAATTTTATAAATATTATCTATATTTTTAGAGCTCTGATTATCATTATTTTCCCTGATAAAAAAACAAAACAAAACAGAAAAAACAACAAAAAAAAACAAACCAAAACAAAACAAAAAAAAACCAAAAACAAAAAAGACCTGAGAGACGACATACATAACGACGACTGAATATAGCTTAGAAACGGTGAAAGAATAAAGAGTTGTTCATTTCTTTGAGGACATTTACATGGATTTGGTAAAAGACGCAGAAACGATGACAAGATTTTTAAATGAGAAAAAATGGTAATAATAATCTTGGAACTCTTCTTGGCGCATCTTAATGAATTTCGACATTAGTATCGATTGCTGATTCAATACGAGATCTGAATGGTTTGGTTTGTTTTTTAACCGGTATATCAACTTCAATGGGTTATTTAATGCCGACAAGATTTTTATTGTTGGTAATATTATTTTTCCAAAAATGTATTGCTTGTAATATTTAAAAAAAAAATGTTTTGTTGGTAATATGTTTCCAAAAATGTATTGCTAGTAATATTTTATTTCAAAAATGTATTTTTCATATTTTTCAAAAATGTATTGATTGTAATATTTCTTTCAAAAGATGTATACTTGGCAATTTCTTTATTTTTCAAAAAAGTATTGCTGGTAATATTTTTTTTTAATTTATTGTAATATTTTTTTTTAAAAATGTATTGCTGGTAATAATTCTTTTTCTAAAATTTACTGCTGGTAATATTTTTAAAAAATGTACGGCTGGTAATATTTTTTTCAAAAATGTATTGTTGGTAATGTTTCCAAAAATGTATTCTTGGTAATATTTTTTCAGAAATGTATTGCTGGCAACAAAATATTGTTCGTAACAATTTTTTTTTCAAATATGTATTGCTGGTAATAATTTATCCAAAAAAAAGTATTGCTGCTAATATTTTTCCAAAAATGTATTGCTGGTATTAAAACCTATTTTTATACTTTCATTGTGTTTTAACCCCTTTTTAGTGGGTTTATCGACTTTTCCCATGTCTGGGACCCCTAACAGGTGCTACTTCCCCGGGTCAGGGTAGACCTGGGAACACTAGCAATTACCAGTTGGTTTCACGCTCCTTAAAATCTCCTGTTTAAAGGCCTGACTGTCGGATGTAGTTTATCGTCTTGCCCAGGACGACGAGATCTGAAACGTGGACACATCTAAATCATATGATTTCTATCTATTTTGGATACTGTGCTCCTTAGTGCAGAAGTTAAAGATTTGTATACTGTTATAGGTGTGGATTGCCTTCCGTCTCAACTCCGTCTCATAAGCATTACGGTAACGAATTCAACCTGGGGTGACATGATCCTGGAGATTGTGACTCATCCATTCTTTGATCGTATTGTCCTTATGTGTCTTGTTATTGGGTGCTTACGATTTCTATCCAAGGCCTTACAGCTCTCTCCAACTCTGCCTTCAGCAGCATTGACCCTTAAGCTCCGAAGAAAGAAGTGAGGAGGTATGACGTCTTTCGCGTTGCTTACGACCCCCAGAATAATCGCAGTTGTCGGAAACTTTATGTGCCTGAATTTTGGAAAGTTCTTAGGGTCACTGCCTAACCATCTGGGTACTATCAGGAATGTTAATATTATCAGTGTCATAGAAAAAAAACTTCTTATTAGCTTCATCCTAGCATTTTAAGAACACTGCATTTCTATTGTATGCAGGTGACATTTGGAGAACGTTTTTAAACAAATCAACCTGTTAGATATGAAAAAAACTGACAGCATATTTAGAGACTATCTCCAATTGAAGATAGTATAAGCGGACTGTGTTAACTGACATGAATTTATTTCTAACAAGGACAGACCAGCAAGCTTATATTCTGCACAATTTATTGTAGGATCTGTGTCTGGTCTGTTCTGACTGAGCTTAACGTTTTGCAATGTTTCTTTCTTATTCAATACCAATATTAAACAGGTTTACGAAATGTAAGCGACAGAAGTGAAATTATAGTCTACTGTAGTGACTGCTGGGGATAAAAATGAATCTAATGAATGGCCACATCTTCCCATAGAAGACGCAGGACGACTTTTAGTCATTTTTCGATAAAAATGCCTTCTATATACTGTAGAATACGTTAGATTGGTACTATTCTGTTATTAAGGGCTTACGGCCACAGCACGCTGAAACACCAGTTCACGTAAGATCACCGAAGCTAAGCAACGTCGAGCCTGGTCAGTACCAAGATGGGTGACCGCTTGGGTATACCAGGTGCTATAAGCCTGGATGTGCGGGCAGTATAATGGACGTATGGCCACATCACATTGAAATACCTGCTCCCGTATGATCACCGAAGTTAAGCAACGTCGAGCTTGGTCAGTACCTAGATGGGTAACCGCTTGCGATTACCAGGCGCTGTAAGCCTGGTTGTGCGGGCAGTATATAATGGGCTTATGGCCACATCACATTGAAATACCTGCTCCCGTATGATCACCGAAGTTAAGCAACGTCGAGCTTGGTCAATACCTAGATGGGAGACCGCTTCGGAATACCAGTTACTGTAAGCTCGGATGTGCGGGTGGTGTCAAGGATAATAGGCTCGGAATTGTTAATCGAATATATCCGCTATATTCATTACGTTGAAATATCCTGTGGAAAGGCATGAATTCACCTCCTGTCAAACTAGGGTTAACTAGTAATACCTGTATCTTAAAACCATTATCATCTCCAAAAATTAAATTGCATACAAAATATTTAAATTTCGGCAATAAATAACCCATATAGATGTTGTTATGCCACTAAACAAAAACAACCAGTAACTATAATAAAGATGTAGTAAAAAATCTCCAGACTGGCGTCGAGATCTCATCAATTTACAGTTGAAGTGCCTAGATGTAGCCGTAAGTTCTATGCTAACAGTTCCTTTTCTCGCACTTCTCGCTTGTGGAACTCCCATTCAGCTCCATGCTTTCCAGCCAGCTTTTATCTTCGAAAATTTAAATGCAATGTCAATCGCTATCTACTATCCTCTTGATTACTCTTTCTTCTTCCCGCTCATTAATTATGTTTCTGTTCCTAGTTCTTACATATCCTTGTGTCTTAGTGGCTTTACTGCCTTATTTGGAGTGATCAGTCAGTTATATGCCATGCGTGATACACGCTTAAGCGATCATGCACCTTTCGATACATGACTGACGAGGCAGATTGTTTTCTCGTGGAAAATCCCCCCCCCAAAATGTGAGTATTTGAAAACATACACCAGATATTTAAATCAAGTCTAAAGCCAGTCGTTCATTGTTGGATTGTTCTCAAATAAGTTATGACTCAATAAATCATCATCATTTATGCACCGTGTCTCGTCAGGACGGGGCAATCGTGGCTCTCCATAACTTCCTGTTCTTTGTAGATCCTAGAAACATCAGATATGCAGATGACACAGTACTGATAGCAGACACGGAAAAGAAATTACAAAACCTTCTACAGAAGGTAGCGAAGGAGAGCGTGAAGAAGGGACTAAGCATAGACTACAAGAAAACAGAAATGCATTGTCATCAGTAAAAGGATGAGCCTGAAATGCGATTTACAGGACGTGGATACTTAAATCAGGTAGGTACAGAAATTTAAATATCTGGGATGTGTTCTGACAGAGGACCGGAAGTGCAGCACTGAGATCCGAAGACATATTGGGATGGCCAAAGATGAACCCCAAAAGCTAAGCAGAGTATTTCATAAGGGATTTCTTAGAAGTTTTTTGTTTCTTTCTCACTTGTTCACTCACACACTCTCTCATACATAACCATACACATAAACAATAATTAATTACAACGTTTCTTGAATTTTGTAAAATTTCGAGTACAGTAACGTTTCCAGATTTTAAATCATTGGCGATTTTTTTACTAAGGAAGGTCAAACGCGTAATCATCTTTTGAATCAAGAAACGTTCCTTATATTTTCATTTTCAAATCAATAAATTAGATATAAATCCCACGCAGCGACATGTGTCAATCACACTCTTATCATTAATAATATAAAAGGATAATTATAATTATAAAAAATAATTTCTAAAAATTAAAAATTTCCTACCAATTCTAAGGTATAGGTTTGCGTATATGGACCTCTATGGTGATAATATCTGATGTCGCTACTCCGAAAAATTACCTTGAATCTTTTTAATAGTGCGACCCGCCTTGTGATGACCCATCGATCATGCGGCCTACTGCTCGAAAAAGCTTGCCTATGTCCGGTCCAGATTTTAGGAATCTTCTCTCAGTATTCCAGTGTAATTTCGGATGCTTGTTTCATTACACTGAGCAGATGCTTAAATTTCTTTACCTGTTTAAATCTGATACCTGGATTTTAAAGTTCACATCTTTTGACTATCTGTCTCTCTTACTTTTTTTTAAAGCATTTCACCTCAAGCAAAGCAGGAGTGCCACTATTACGCAAGGGATTACAGAGTTAGAGTAAGAGTAAAGAGGGTTATTTGAAGAAAGGATAAAGAGAAGGACGGGGATCAAGATCAAGGTATTAGAAGATGTCGATCGACATTACATTTGAATGTCTGAAGATTATAGCTAACAGGGAAGCAGGGAGTTCCACTGTCGGAAAGTGCGAGAGAAGAATCTGTTGGAACAGAAGAGGCGGTTACTTTTAACTGTTTCGTGAGTGAAAGAGTGGGACCGAGATGTCAACCTAGTAGAACGCTTAAATTCATGTAGATGGGGGAACAATGAAAATAGCTCCTCAGAGCAGTTGCCATGTAGAAAAGACAGAGGGAAGCCGCAGCACTTATGTGAGAAATTAATGTAGACGAGATGATATATCAGGACCTATCATATTGCATATCCGTTTTTGGATTTTATCGAGGACCTCGTGATGAACAACGGGGGCACCAGATTATATGACAGCAGTATTCCATGCAAGGACGAATGGTTGATTTGTAGATTTGAAGGATGCACCCGACGAGAGAAAATTCAGGCACGACACTGAGGACAGTGTTCAAATCGATGAAGTATTATATGTATATAGTTTATCTTCATACCCTGCCTGGTGGCAAATGCTGCTGGTGGCGCCAAGGGTGGCGGTTCCGCCATAGCATCCGAAACCGTGATATCACCCATGGTCGGCGGCTGATGAAGACAGGGTATCGCACGTGATAACACACGTTGTATGTTAAAAAAAAAAATTGTCCCCAACCCTCACTTGAACCCGCTACAGAGATGAGCTTAAAATCTCCCCGTTTATATTTTCAGCTCGTCAAAATGATGAAAACATTTTCGAGAATATATGACCAAATCAATGAGTCATTTTTCCTGTACTTGCTTTCAGACATTCGAAGTTGAAACTAAGAGGGGACTACGTCAATTGATTATAATTTGACCGGATTAACTTCAGCACAAGTATAAAACACTAATCATATCGGACAATAGCTCTAATCGGAGACGAACTCGGTAAAATGGCTTCATTAATTTTTTTTAACAAAAATAGGTATATTTTTATTCCTTTTAAATTACTAATTTTCCTTTCTTTCGTTCCGTTTTTTTTTCTCTCTCTTTCTCATTCTGTCACTTATATTGCTTACGTTCTTTTTCTTTTTTTTGTTATCTCTCTACCGTCTCTCATTTTCCTCCGTAACTCCTGTCTTTCCTCCTTTGTATTCTCCCTCTATACTCTCTTTCTTACAGTCGCTTTACTCTCTCTCTTCCTACTCACGAACCATCTTTTTCATTGTTTCTTATTAACTTTCCATTTTTCTTTAATTTTGCTTACCACCAACCTTGTCTCCATATTTCTTCAAGTAAGGCACATTAACTGCAAAACCACATCTACAAGACTTAATATGAATGGATTGCAAGTACCTGAGCTACAGCAGGTTTCCTCTTATTCATTGTTTCTTTTCGGTAAAATTCATGGTAATGATAATGTTAAAATTAATTTTTCCCTGTTCCATTAAGTTTATATACCATATTTTAAGGGCTGTACAAGAAGTCTTTCGATCCTGTATCGCAAATAGAAAACACTTCCACACACACACACACACACACACACACACACACACACACACATATATATATATATATATATATATATATATATATATATATACCGACCCTATCTTGACTTAATCTCTTTTCGAAAGTAACTAATATGTTGATACAATAGTTGTCAATGAAAATGAATACCCTACTGCCCCTTATTAAAATGATTGGTTTTAGCCATATCCATAGAAACTAATATTACGAATGTATATGCATATAAAGCTCAGAAAATTTAAAAATTAATTGTTTCAAAATTCGCGTGAGGATGAAACAGAACTAGGTACTTTAATTAAATTTAATTTCTATAATTGAATTGAAGTTGTTAGCTTCTATTTTTGAAACATGGTTATTCTTGTGTAGCGATAGAATCATATTTTAAAAAAATAATTATATATATATATATAGGGTGTGGTGTGGTGTGTGTGTGTGTGTGTGTGTGTGTGTGTGTGTGTTAAGACATGTCTCATTGAATAATTTAGACAAGCTTTCTCAACTTATTTTCAGTAGAATCCTCTCATATTCACGGACAAACTTTTTAGTACCCTTATTAAAGGAAGGGATAAAATTATCATGTTGATACATATTCATTTATTCAGAGTACATTAGAACAATGTCATCATAAAGGTGTTGTTTTATTTCTAAGATAAAATTATTGTTTTCATCTGAAAGTTAATTTTAAGGTTTTGTATTGTACGGTGACTAAGTTTTAACATGTTTTGTTTTGTTTTTTAAAAAAAAAAAAAACTATTAGTTAAAACCTAGATATTTTAAACAATCTACCGTAAACATTTTAAATCATTTGTGCTGTATTCATAATTAATTTATTAAGGATTGGATTCATTTTTTAAATGTAGATAGCTACAAGAATTTTGAGTCTATGTTTATTATTTTCATGAAAAAAGTATAAATGTATTTTCAACAAAAACTTTCCTAAATTGCGAATGTGGACATGCATGCTGTTGTAAATTTTGTTATACCTCCAAGTTCATTTTATTTCTTGCTAAAAACGAAACAAGTGTTTCCGAAAGATTTGTTTTTTAACATCTTTTCTCATAATTCTTCTATTTGGTCAATAATGCATTATGGGTAGGTCTATTACATTATCCTAACGGTTATTGGGTGGCCGGTAACGATTATGTTTCATATTATTCTAGCCTCGATTGAGTGGAAATAATTGTAGATCCGAATACAGTTTTGTAACTATTTTATAGTGTTGTTTGTTACTTTTTTTTACTCATTATTTATTAATGATTACTTGCTGTTGAGTGTCATTATTAGGTTTACTTATGTTTATAGAGACATTCTTATATTTGTAATTTGTTTATTATTTATTTGTAATTTGTTTACTTATTTATTGATTTAGATCACTTATATATATATATATATATATATATATATATATATATTTATGAATTATATATAATATATGAATTATATATATATATATATATATATATATATATATATATATATATATTGATGAATGTTTCATTAAATAATATAGACACGTTTTGTCTATTTTATGTAAATTCCTTTCATATCGTCTGATAAGCTTAATATATTATATATATTGAAATGTAACTGTCATCTTTGATAATGGCTTATGTAAGCTGAAAGCTTAGATAAGATTAAAAAACATGTATCAATTTGCGATTTTCTTTCATCTTTTAATGATAATGTTATTAAGCTTATCAGACGATATTAAGAGAATTTACATAAAATAAATAGACAAAACTTGTCTATATTATTTAATGAAACAGGCATCAACGGAAAAATGCTGCCTAAATAAACACAATATATATATATATATATATATATATATATATATATATATATATATATATTAAAAAAGAAGAGAGAAACCGCAAATGTTCTTGGTTGTAATGTGGATTTTTTAACAAATAAACTACTCACAAGCACATGCACAAATCATACACCACAAATTTGTCTATGGGTATGTATGTATATATGCATGTATCTGCATATATATGTTTGTGTGTGTGTATATATGTATGTATATATATGTATACTAAT
Source organism: Acanthosepion pharaonis (assembly GCA_903632075.3). Classification (NCBI taxonomy): domain Eukaryota; kingdom Metazoa; phylum Mollusca; class Cephalopoda; order Sepiida; family Sepiidae; genus Acanthosepion; species Acanthosepion pharaonis. Next base: position 55,923 of record CAHIKZ030000864.1, on the reverse strand, counting down.
TCCTTATAATAAGACAGTATGTATGTATGTAAAGGGAATATACATATACATACTGCATACTAGCAAAAACACACACAATACACAAGAATTGAAATAGATCTAAGAACACACAGGGGTCATTAAAAGATATGAATACAGCTATCTTTCCTCACTCTTCTCTCGGACCAATCTTAATTGTTTTATTATCCTTCAGCAGAAGAACTTTTTCACCACCAGTTCAAGAAAGATATTTGTGAGACTACCACGCAAAAAGAGAATGTTTAATATCGAAAAACATAAGGAAAATTAATTCATTTTAATAATATGTGGAAATATCCACTCTTTGTCTGAAGAAGGTCACGAGACCCGAAACCCGTGTTGCAAAATTATGGAAAATAAAGCATAATATATATATTTAAAAAAAATCTTCAAACCTTCAGTTAGCAGTTTTCTGTTCGTTCTGAATACTTTGCGAGGACAATTAAATATGTGTTTAATTGTACATAATTTGTTTCTACATTCATTTATATTCTTATGTTTGAACGATGTCCAAATACTACACTAGGAATGAATTTAATTTAAAATAACGAGATCGATAAAAATTTACTTTTTAAGTTATATTACTCAAAGCTTGAAGATATGGCATTACCTGTCTTGTCAGCCAAAGAACTTCTGCTAACGACCTTCCGCTAGATGGTGCTGCCAAATCAGTATATAACAAAATGGCGCAAACTTTCATTTTTTTTTCTGTTTTGTTTATTCCCAGAATGCCTTAGATCAGTTTTTTTTCCAATTTTTTTTTTGTGGGGGGTCGCATTTTCGGAATTTGCTCTGTCCTCAGTAAATTTTATGAGATAAAAAGTACATTTAAAATTTAAAAAGAAAAACAAAAAAGAGAGGGATAAAACTGCGGATTCGAAGTCAATTTTATCATTGCTAAACGTCTCCTCTAACTTGCAGACCCTACTTACTATATTCTTAATACTTGATATAATGATAAAATATCACTATGGTAATATAGGTCAATAATTATATATAACTATTTAAACAGAGACTCATGCATGCAATTTTGAAGTCATATTTATATTTGTCATATGATTTTTTTTTAAATCTGTTTTCTAAATCTTTGATTGTGTGATCAAGCCTTCCGCCTCACCTGCTATCCTCTTTGTTTCGTTTGGGAACTAATGCTTTAGACAAACGACGTGTTTCTTTCGCCTACTGAGACGACAGTTTAGGCTCTAGTGAACCTCTTGTCGAATTGAACCCAACAAGGGAAGTTCCTAGAATAAATGTCCTAAGCGTACTTAACACCATGTAAGCAAAGTTAATTCTACCAAATCAACAATGGCCTCTTTTTGAAATCCAATTTTCCCACCATCTTTTACATGAACTTTGAACGCACGTACGTGACTAAAAGGACATCACCAAACAGACACCTTAATTCACTCTTTTTTCATTCATTCTATTCAAGAACTAAAAAAAAGTGTTGATTTTACATTTTTTATATATTTATTCTGACACTTCCTTGATTGAAGAAACTTCAAGGCGTCCATTATCAACTAATAATACTGCAGTATACTTCTGACTAAATATATTCATTAAAAGATTGCTAATCGCGTTACAAATGAGAGAGGGACTAATGGAAAAAATCTCCAAAGAAGAAGAGAAGAAATGAGACTGAAAACAGGAGAAGGGGCGATCGAGAGAAGTAAGGATGGAAAGAAAGAGTGACAAATGAAGTGGGGGGATATCCTGAGAAGCAGGGAAGAAAAGAGTGTGGCAAATGAAGAGAGGAGATATCGAGAGAATCTGAGAAGAAAAGAGAGTAGCAAATAAAATGAGGAGATATCGAGGGAAGTAGGGAAAAAGAGATTGTTAAATGAATAGAGGAAATATCGAAAGAATGAGAAAAGAAAAGATAGTGGCGAATAAAGAGATGCGATATTGAGAGAAACAAAGTAGAAAAAAAGAGTGGCAAATAAAAAGAGTAGATATCGAGAGAAGCAGAAAGAAAAGTGACTGGTAAATGAAGAGAGTATATATCGAGTAAAGCAAAGTGAGTAGCAAATGAAGGGAGGAGGTATCGAGAGAAGCAAGTAAGAGAAGAGAGTGGCAAATGAAGCGATGAGTCATTGAGAGAAGCAAAGAGCGTGTAGCAATTGAAGGGAGGAGACATCGAGAGAAGCAAAAAGGGTGGCAAATGAAGCGGGGAGCGATCGAGAGAAGCAGACAAGAAAAGAGAGTGGCAAATGAAGCGAGGAGATATCGAGAGAATCAGAGAAGTAAAGAGAGTGGCAATTGAAGGGAGGAGATATCGAGAGAAGCAGGGAAGAAAGAGACTGACAAATGAAATGAGGTAATATCGACAGAAGCAGGGAAGAAAAGAGTGGCAAATGAAGAGAGGGAATATCGAAAGAAGCAGAAAAGAAAAAAGTGTGGCAAATGATTGGAGGTGGGGGGTGGGGGCCCAGAGAAGAAAAGAAAGGAGAATGAAAATAACCGCCCGAGACAAACCGATATGGCAAAGAGAGTGAGAGTAGAGGAAGAAAATGAAATAAATGAGAGAAGTAAAGAAGGGGGAGATCAGGGAAGGCGCTCGAAAGCAAGGACGTATGAAAATTGGTAGCGCCAGATGGAATCGATGAACAAGAATAGAATCTGATTATGATTTTCTGCCTAATTTTCTGCTTATAAAACACATTAAATAGCCTGACCTTTGTTTCTGAAATTATTGAACAATTTTGTTGTCGTTCTTTTAACTTGAACCTGACATAATCGGAATACGATTCATCATTCATGAATAAAATATTGCGTGATCTATCAGAAGTTTTCATTAGATCAGGAATAATTTCGATTGATCATGATGATCAATAATGATCAGGAAATTAGACTATTGAGCTCAATGCTTCAATTGAATATTGTTATCTTACATTGACTGAATTCTGGCCTGTCTCAAGCGTAGAAGTGATTCAATTTTTAATATCTAACAAAAGTTTGTCTATACTTCTGAGATGAGGTATTATGATTACTTGCATTATTTACATTATTCGGACGGTTATCCTCATCTTCATTGCCATATTCGCAGCGTTTCGGCCTCTATATCTCTGAAACGAGGGATTATGATTATTTCACTATTTACATTATTTGGACTTTTATCCTCATCTTCATTGCCATAATCACAACGTTTCGGCCGCTATATCTCTGAGATGAGGTATTATGATTACTTGCATTATTTACATTATTCGGGCTGTTATCCCCATCTTCATTGCTATATTCACAATGTTTTGGCTTCTATATCTCTGAAATGAGAGATTATGATTCTTGCACTATCTACATTATTTGGACTGTTATCCTCATCTTCATTGCCATATTCACGATATTTCAGCCGTTGGATGCTCCGGTCTTCTTCAAGATCTGTCTATATTTCTGAGATGAGGTAATTTAATTATTTACATTATTTACGTTGTTTGAACTAAAATTTCGTTATTATTTACATCTTTTTCGTATTTTTTCAGTGAAATATAAACCTAGTGCACATGTTAGTACTTCGTATGTCCATTTCACAAAGTCGTTCCTTGCAGACTGACCACGGATTCTCGGTTGGATTTATATCAGGAGATTTTCCGAGCTAGTCTATAGTACCTTGATTTGCTCACTGGTAAGGTTTGCCAGTGTGTTCGTGCAGTGTTACAATTTGCACGCTTCCCTGCAGTGACGTCCATCACAGACAATGACTGTAGGACAACTAATCGACAGTCGAGACAGTAGAGAATGGTTTCCAGATCACTGCAATCTTAACCATTTCAAGTTTCGGGGTAATCGTTATCTTTCCTACATATCCTCATAAACTGCATTTCTTACCTACCTCCTCCTCTTACCTTCATACAACAACCTAATTCAGTAAAAGTCTACCTTGATTGGCACTTGATCTCTTCAAGTCATGGATTAACCTTTGTCTTTCCTACATATCGTCATAAACTGCACTTCTTGCCTCCTCCTCTTACGCTCATACAACAATCTCATTCAGTGTACCTCTACCTTGAGTGGCTCTTGACCTCTTAAACCCATGGGCTAAACTTTATCTTTCTTGCATCTCCTCATAAACTGGGCAACTTACCTCCTCCTCTTACGTTCATACAACAACCTCATTCATTATCCCTCTACCTTGAGTGGCACTTGACCACTTTATGTCATTATTTAACCGTTATTTTTCCAACATATCCTCATAAACTGGACTTATTACCTCCTCCTTTTACATTCATACAACAACTTCTTTCAGTAAACCTCTACCTTGAGTGGCTCTTGACCTTTTCAAATTATGGGTTAACCATTATCTTCCCATAAACTCCTCCTCCTCCTTTTATATTCATACAACAACATTCAGTAATCCTCTGCCTTGAGTGGCTCCTGACCTCTTCAAATCATGGATTAACCGTTATCTTCCTTATATATCCTCATAAACTCCATATCTTACCTCCTCCTCCGCTTACATTCATACAAAAACCTCAATCAGTATCCCTCTACCTTGAGTGGCTCTTGACCTCTCCAAATTATGGATTAACAGTTATCTTTCTTACATATCCTCATAAACTGCACTTCTTACCTCCTCCTCTTACGTTCATACAACAACCTCATTCAGTAACCCTCTACTTTGGGTGGCTCTTGACCTATTCAAGTCATGGATTAACCATTATCTTTCTTACATATCCTCATAAACTGCACTTCTTACTTCTTAATTTTACTGCCCGTTCAGCAACTTTCTATTACGCCATTTCAGAATTACAAATAAAAGATGGCGAAAGAAAATGTCGACATTCAAAAACACAATTTTTTCTTGAATTATTGCTTAAGAAATGTATACATCATAAATTTCAAATTCTACTTTTCACAAAATAATATTGATTTTTTTTCCCTTATTTATAAAGATAGGTGAATAGAATATTTTAGAGAAATACTTGCAAAGCTTTATATTGTATTCCTTTTCTCTTCGAGCAATTGCTACTCATATTGGGAATAATTCTCTACAGTTCGGCGTTTATCAGGCTGAAACTAGAATATAAATTTCGTTCCCAAGGTACGACTAGAACCAGGCAATCTCAACTCTATCTCATGTGTATCATCTTGTCGTATATATATATATATATATATATATATATATATGATAGAAATTATTAGGGGGATTTGATTTCTATCATGTACATCATTGCTTGAACCAGCTTATAATGCTCTAGAGTGAGCGGCTTCGTGAGAGTAGTCGTGGCTCCAGGAGGCACAGTCCTATGGTTACAGAGACCTCAGTAGAGTTCCACCACGGAATATGTGAGCGAGCGGCGCTTTGTTGAGTCTGATTTGCAGTCTCTTCGTCACCGTGGTATGATGGTGGCTTGGTAACCTAACTGTCAGGGTTTCAATTCTCGGTAGTGGATGCGCACTGCTGATGAGTCCCAAATATAGGACGAAACGGCCGTCCAGTGCTTTCTGCATTCTGTTGAGATTTCTATCAGACTCGATGAATTATTTAATATATATATATATATATATATATATATATATATATATATATATATATATATATATTAATAAATTCGTTGGTATATAATCCAAGTGAATCCCAGTAATATAAACTATTAAAATTGATCCGTAAAAAGAGCTCAATGCATTTATTATTACAGAGCAAATAATTTATACACAATAACATCCAAAATCACCTCATATGGGAAATAGGATTATTTCAACTGGCGAATTTTTCGTCAGTCTTATTCAACCCCGGTATAGACTGAGTTCTTGTCGGAATTAACTTAGTTAAGTTAATACTTAAATTTCTAATTATTAGTTAAATAAATTCTTAGTAGTTAAATTACTAATTCTTACTTAAGTTGGTAGTTAAAATTCTAATTGCAACACGAACTCATTTTATCCCGAGGTTGAATAAGACTGACATAGTTTTCGTCGATTGAAATAAGCCTATTACCTATATCAGATAATTTGGGATTTTATTGTGTACTGATTATATATATATATATATATATATATATATATATATATATATATATATATATATAGGGGGGGGTATGTGTGTGTGTTTGTGTGTCTATGTATGAGTATGTGTCAATGTTTCATCTTGTCAAATAATATATATGTATATATATAGAAATAATTATACTCAGGTGATATATATATATATATATATATATATATATATATATATATATATATATATTAATGCGTATTTTGGTGGCAACCTTTCTTTCAAACATCTTTCATTGAATACGAGTGACAAGGAAGATTGAATTAATTTTTTAAGTCTTCAACCATTTTCCCGCTATGTTAAGGAATATAAAATTGTCCATAATCTTTATTGTTCCAACCGCTTTTGGCATTATCTGTAGCCATTTTCAAGGGTATTTTGTCTTCGGTATTGTTATTTTTGCCTCATGCTGTGATTGTTGCGTCGTAAATTATGTTTGTGTTGTTTTTTTTTTTTTTTTTTTTTAAAAAGGAGGCGTTCGTAGCACTGCCCTCACATGCCGCGCGCGACTGGAATTCAGGTGAGAATCTTTTTTTTATTTTTTTATTTAAAGAAAAACAAAACTTTCAACACTCCATTTTCACTATTAAATAATGTAAGATTGATGCTAGGAGTGAATTATTTGATATATAGTGACACTCGTATTGCAAGATATTTCTGCTAATATGATTTATATAGAATTCTTGTGTTTTCGACCAGAATTTTCCTTAACTGTTCTTGTGGATCATGTATTAATAAATGTTTTTTTTTATGTCACTGTGGTCAGATAAGTGTCACGTAAGGTAGTTGTAGTGTGTCTGATATAGGTATTTGATCTTGTACTGGTCAGTGAAATTGATACACTATATTGGTCATCGGTAGTTTAGATTTAATGGGGTTATTTTGATTAGTGACCACAAGTTTTGCGGTCTTCCATTTTCTGTGATATATTATCAATTTTATATATATTTTTCGGCATTTACGACAGAAATACGGCGTTTAATGATTCTTCGTATACCGAATTCTTCCTGCTTATAATTATTGTGCATCTGGTTGCTGTAAAATATCTTGATGTTTTGTTGTCTGGAATTTTTTTTACTGGTGTTATGTATTTTTTGTAAGAATAATTTTATTTGTTTATCAATGATGTAGTTTGTTTTATGTGTTTTAGTGCACACGGAAATATTCTTTGAGAAGAAGAATTTTGGTGGGCTCTATTTATGAAGCTTGTTATTTTATATATTTCCAGGCATTGGCTTTCATAGTTTTATTTTTATACGGGTAAGTGGTAAATATTTCGGATTTTAGTTCTATATCAACATGGGGTTTGGTTATTAACCATGAATTCATATGTAAATGTTAGCGTTTAATGTTATTTATAGGACTTTGATCTGATAAGTGACACGTGAGGTACCTACTCAAGGAGGTTGTAGTGTGTCCGATATAGGTAAATGATTTGTGAAAAGAAACAGAGTCTTGTACTGGGAATCCCTAGTTTAATTTTTATTAGTGACCACAAGTTTTGCGATCTTCCATTTCCAGTAATATATTATCAATTTTCTGTTTTTCAAGAATTACGACAGAAATATTTTTTTTAATATTTCTTCGTATAGCGAATTCATCCTTTTTATAATTATTGTATATAAAATATGTTGCTGTTTTGTTGTACTGTATTTTTTATTACTGGTGTCGTGTATTTTTGCGAGAATAATTTTATTTGTTTATCAATGATAGAGTTGTGAAACTTATTGTGGACTAATGTTTATTTTATGTGATTTAGTTGACTCAGAAATATTCTTTGAGAAGAGGAATTTTATCACTGCTATTTTATTTTATTTCCGGGCATTGGTTATCATTTTAAAGAGGGTTTTGTCGCTGGTGTTGTTGCTTTTTCCTCATGTTTTGACTCTTACGTTGTAAATGATGTTTATGTTGATTTTTTTTTATAAAAAGGAGAGTTCATTCCAAGCTCTCGCGTGATGCGCGTGACTGACTGGAATTCTCATAAGCATCTTTCTATTTGAAAAAAAAAAAAGGAAAACTTTTGACAATCTATTTTCACTATTAAATAATGTAAGGTTGATGATAGCAAAAAATTGTTTTATCTACAGGGATTCTTGAGTAACAAGATGATGTTAATAATGGGACTTATATAGAATTCTCGTATTTTCGACCAGAATTTTCCTTAAGAGTTTTTGTAGATTAGGATCAAATAAGTGACATGTAAGGAGATAGTAGTGTGTCCAATATAGATATTTGGTTTGTGATAAGAAACACTTGTAATTGCATTGAATTGAAACACTATATTCTCCTGTTTCTGATCATAGTGCATCTAGATACAATAAAATATGTTGCTTTTTTGTGTGGTATTATTATTATTACTACTGGTGTTGTGTACTTTCTTTTGTGAGAATATTTTTTTTGTTTATCAATGATGTAGTTGGTGCAATTATAGTTGACTAATGTTTATTTTTAATTCGTTCAAAAATATTCTTTGTGAAGAAGAATTTTCGTGTGCTCTATTTATGAAGTTAGTTATTTTATATATTTCCAAGCATTGGCTATCATAGTTTAGACGACAAGAGTTAGTGATGGTGTTTTTTTTTATACGGGTAAGTAGTAAATACTTCGGATTTTAGTTCTATATCAACATCAAGTAATGGGATTTTGTTATTAACAATGAGTTTATATGTAAATTTTAGCGTTTATTTTTTTTTATAGAACTTTGATCTGATAAGTGACACGTGAGGCATCTACTCAAGGAGGTTGTAGTGTGTCCGATATAGGTAATTGATTTGTGAAAATAAACAGATTCTTATCGCTAGTTTAATAGGGTTATTTTTATTAGTGACCACAAGTGTTGAGGTCTTCCATTTCCAGTAATATATTATCAATTTTATGTCTTTCAAGAATTACGTCATAAATATGTTTTTTAATAATTCTTCTTATAGTGAATTCATTCTGTTTACAATCATTTGTACAGTAAAATATGTCGATGTTTTGTTGTGCTGTATATTTTATTAATGGTGTCGTGTATTTTTGTTTGTATTTGTTTATCAATGATGTAGATGGGAAAATTATAGTTGACTAATGTTTATTTTTAATTCGCTCAAAAATATTCTATGTGAAGAAGAATTTTTGTGTGCTCTCTTCATGAAGTTTGTTATCTCTGTTATTTTATATATTGCCGGGCATTCGCTATCATAGTTTAGAAGATAAGAGTTAGTGCTGGTGTTTTTTTTATACGGGTAAGTGGTAAATACTTCGGATTTTAGTTCTATATCAACATCAAGGATTTGAAAATCAAGATTTCCAACAAATTCCAACCAAAATAAAGCAAAATACCATTTCACTAATTCTTAAATCAATTGTAAAAAACAAAACAAAATAGAAAAGAATTATAAATAAATGTATAATAGTGTACGAGTAAAGAGAATGATTTTCCCTGTTTTTTAGGGTATTTTTGATGAATTGTTTGAATTTTGTTATACTTAGTGCTTTTATCCTTGTATGTTATTGGTTAAGAAAGACATAATTATTGGCTTTATCAGCGCGTCTGATAATGATATGAGAATTGTTGCGTAACTCTTTTGCAGCTCATTTAAGAATTTGTGAGAGTACCATTATTTTCTGTGTATAAAAACCTTTTTTAAGCCTTACCCTTTCAGAAGATCTCTCACATTTGGCCGCACCTTTTTTTTCTGTTGTTAACTGTTAGATTGATTGGTAGAGTATTTTAATATCAATTTTCTCATGAATGGGATCGTATCTATGGTTGGAGGTGGTAATTCATGATAGTGAAGAATTTTAATTAACTGTCAATGAGTTCGTGATCAGACAAGTTCATCTAGTTACAGTTACAATTGAGTAGTACAGTCTTTCCATTGTTTAAGTTGCAGCTTTTTTTTTTCTAATGTTGCATTGTTGGCCGAGTTCTAATGTTGAGATGGCGTTCAAGAGTTGTTAGTGCTGCTGTACTCATTTTATTTTTGAGAATATCCTTGCATTTTTGAATTTCCGTTTTAAGATGTCTTTTACTAACGAAGAAAAGAATACTGAGCAGTTACGTGACAGCTGTCCTTCTTTGCGGCAGCGAATGTTGGACGATTTCCTCAAAGATGAAGAGACACGAGGCGACGGAGATATGGTTCTACAGAAGGATGCTAAGGATATCATGAATCGAGCATGTGAGCAACGATGAGGTCTTAGAGATGATGCAAACAAGAAAGAGGATTATTCTTAATATCAAAAAGAGGCAGCTGAAGTTCCTGGGACACATAATGAGGAAAGAGGGCCTGAAGAATCTGATACTCACGGGTCGAATAGAAGGAGAGACAGACAAGAGAAAGCAGCACATGACATACCTGGCGAGGTTGAGCTGGTGGATGACAGAATGTGGTCTGGGAGAGGAAGCAGAGGGAAGGAAGTTGTTGAGAGCTGCAAGGGATAGAAGGAGGAGGAGGAGAGCTATGATCGCCTACGTCCTGAAAGTATATGTCACATGAAAAGAAAAAAAAAATGTCTTTGACTATTGTTAGTTGTCGTTCCATAAGGTTTTTACGGAATGTGCTGGCGTTATATTCTTTGTTGATTGCCGGTCATTTAAATTAATTAATGTATACTTTGTAAGCAACCTAACTTTCAAATATCTTTCATAGAATACGGACGACAAGGAAGACTGAATTCATTTTTTATTAAGTTCTTCCAGCATTCTGACATTTTTCCGTTTCGTCGGATTTAATAATTTTTATTGTCCCAAGCGCTTTCGGCTTATTCGATAGCCATTTTTTAGGGTGTTTTGTCTCTGGTGATATTTTTTCCTCATGTTTTGACTGTTACGCTGTCAATTATGTTTGTGTTGTTTTTGAGAAGGGAGCGTTCACTCCAAGCTCTCACTTCCACGCGCGACTGGAATACCCGTGAACCTATTTCTATTGTTATTTTTAAAATCTTCATCATTTCGACTTTTAAATAATGTAAATATGTCAGGATGGAATTGTTTGAGTTTCTCTCGAATCGCAAGATGTTTCTGATAATGCAATTTATATAGAATTTCCGACCATTTTTTTTTTCTTTATGGTTCTTGGCGATTATGGATTAATAATTTTTATTTTTTTTATTGCACTATGGTCAGATAAGTGACAAGTAAGGAGGTGGAGTGTGTCAGATCTACGGATTTGATTTATGGCAAGAAACGCGGTCTTCTAAAGGCCATTGAAATTGATAAACTATTGTTCAGGGCTAGTTTAGATTTTATGAGGTTAATTTACTGTATGTGGTTTTCTATTTCCTGTAATAACATCAACAGAGACATAACATCTTTGAAAATGGCTACAGAAGTGGCCGAAAGCGCTTTGGATCATATATATATATATATATATATATATATATATATATATATATATATATATATAAATGTAAATTTAAGCAGCAAGCTCTCTTTCAAACATTTTTTTATAGAATCTGGCCGACAAAGAAAGTTTAAATTAAATTTTTATTAAGTTCTTCCGGCATCGTAATATTTTCCCATTTTGTTGGATTTAATAATTTTTATTGTCCCAAGCGCTTTCGGCCATTTCGATAGCCATTTTCAAAGTTGTTTTGTCTCTGGTGTTATTTTTTTCCTCATGTTTTGACTGTTACGTTGTAAATTATGTTTGTGTTGATTTTTGGAAAAGGAGCGTTCATTCCAAGCTTGCGACTGGAATTCGCCCGAGCATCTTTCTATTTTTTATTTTCATTAAAAAAAAAATTCAAAAAATCCATTTCCACTGTTAAATAATATAAAGTTGATGTTAGGTTTCTTGTCAAAAATCAAATACCAATATCAGATATACTACCATCTTCTTAGACGCATTAAGTGTCACTTATCTGAACATAATGCCGTAAAAAAAATATTAATCCATAATTTATAAGAAACCTTAAAGAAAATTCTGGTCGAAAACATGAATTCTACATAAATCACATTCTGTTCGAGAGGCCCTATATATCTAACAATTCACTCCTAACATATTTACATCTCTCTCTCTCTCTCTCTCTCTCTCTCTCTATATATATATATATATATATATATATATATATATATATATATATGGTGTGTGTGTGTGTGTGCGTCATTCGCAGACAGTACTGCTTCGCTGTATAACAGCTCCTCAGTGAGAAGACGTCCGAAAGCCTCAAATCCGACCGTTTTAGTGTCAGTCGGGGTTTCTACCCCTAAGCCATCAGCACTCGGCAGAGAGAAACTGTTAACTCTAGCTTTTGGTTTTTATGAAATTAAACAAAAGCCAGTCAGCCAGAGTGCTCGTATTCAATTTTCCGAGTAGCTTTTTGTTTTAGCGTATATTTTCAAGACCTTAATATATATATATATATATATATATATATATATATATATATATATATATATGATTAATGTATATTTTGGTAGAAACCTTTCTTTCAAATATCTTTCATAGAATACGGCCGACAAGGAAGATTGAATTCCAGCATCCTAATTAGGTCTTTCGTTTTGTCGGAGTTAAGCAATATAAAAATTGTCCATAATCCAACCTCTTTCGGACATTTCTATAGCCATTTTCAAGGGCGTTATGTCTCTGGTGTTGTTATTTTTTCCTCGTATATTAACTGTTACGTTGTATGTTGGTGTTCTTTTTTGAAAAAAAAAAAAAGACCGTTCAACACAAGCTCTCACGTGACGCGCGCAACTGGAATTCGCGTGAACATGTTTCTATTTTCTACTTTATTTGTTTGCGTCGACAAACACCCTTCATTCCCTCCTCCTACAATCCGACCATCACTTCCCCGGAAACTTCTACTCGCCTGTTCCACGAAAGCTCTATTTTATGATCATAATGGCAACGCCTACATCTAAACCAATGGTGTCAGTATGGGAGACTCTTTAGGTTCTTGCTTTCTCTAACTTTTTACATGTCTTATATTGAAAAAACAAAGTGTATATATATATATATATATATATATATATATATATATATATATATATATATATATATATTAAGAAATGGACAAAGTCCGACAATTTATTTATTAAAGACATTTTCTATAAAAAAACAACGTTAAACATAAAAAATGTCTTTAATAAATAAATTGTCGGACTTTTGTCCATTTCTTAATATATGACGTCATTTGTTTACATTTGATACGCCAGAGCAGTTATGAATGTACGAGATTCATGGAAGATTGAAGTTTATAAGCAGTAAATTCGACCTTGCCTACCGAACGCTCCTTTGTGGCCGATCGGATAAGGCACGTCAGCGTAAATGACGGTTCCGTATAGGATGCAGGTTCGAATCCTGTCAAAGGACGAATATTTTCTATGAAAATTTCTCGGACATTCAGGCCGGTAAATGTTATTTAATACTGTTTATCATAAACAGAGCATTTACTTAAATACTTGTATCTATAAAAAACAACGTTAAACATAAAAAATTTTATATATATATATATATATATATATATATATATATATATATATATATATATATATATATATATATATACACACACTCGACTCTCCGTCGAATTCGACGTATGAGGACGCATAGCTGGAGGAGAAGAAGAGGATTCACACATTTCCCAAGGGTGAAAATGAATGGATAGCGGTTTGGATTGAGGAATCGGAGAGCCGAGTTCGAATTCCAATCGAATATATATATATATATATATATATATATATATATGTAATGTGATTAATGGAGACATCACTTCGATAACAATAATATCATAATTAAAAAAAAAAAAACATCTTTCGGTCTGTGCATATTTCGTCTTAGTGTTTGCCTATGCATGGGAAAAAAAATATTTGACCTGAAGATGACAATTTGAAATTGTCGAAAGTACTTGGCATGTGTCTTCCATCTGACATCTACTCGGATATAAGGATCTTATTTAGTCAAGGAATTGATAGTAAGTTAATGTCTCATTAGGTCCTGTTAGTGAAATGGTTTCGGCATTAATCCTATTAAGATTGCTATTTAATTCTTTGTATAAGTGGTTTTCTTATGTTATAAAATATAAGCTGCCCATATATATATATATATATATATATATATATATATATATATATATATATATATATATATATATCGGATTGATTTTTAGCAGCCTAATATATATATATATATATATATATACTCCGATTGACCTCTTTCCGAGGGTGACTGATATGTGGATAAAAATTAATTCTTAGGCCCCTTATCGGGATGGTCGCCCCAGCCGTTTCCATAGTAATCAATTTTGCGAATGAACATGCTTATAAGGATGCGTAAATTTCAAGATAGTTTAATACTAAATTTTCGCTTGAGGATGAAACAGGGCTTGATACTTTAACTCAATTTAATTTTAATAATTATATTGAGGTTTTCGGCTCTCGTTTTTGAAACATGAGAACTCTTATGTAGCGAAGGAATCATATTTTGAAAAAAATAATTATGATTTAAGCTCTACTTCTGTATGGAGCACTGTTTTTAAAAAATAAAAAACAAAAATACTAAAGAACTCCGGATTATTTACCTAACATGTTCCTTCCTATTTTTTCTACATATCTGCATATATATATATATATATATATATATATATATATATATATATATATATATATATAAATGTAAAAGACAATAGGAAAACTGTAATATTAGCCAACACGTTTCGTCCAATGTGAACTTTTTTCAAGGCAAAAACGAAAAGAATTTATTAAAATAAAGTAAATATTAATAACAAAATGTCCTTAGCAACTGTAAGAATTTTAGAAAACGCTATTATATTCATATTGTCAACTGAAAATTACGTCAATTATAGTCACGTGTAGAAAATATTGTTTTTTTATTGCCGTGTTGAAGGATTACTATTCATCCAATCAAACGTAGACAACTGCATCAAGAAGTGAAAAGAAAATTGTTGAAATATTAGGCTAATATTACAGTTTTCCTCTTGTCTTTTACATTTATAAATATTGTCTTTTTCTACAGGTTAACTGTGAGAAATAATATATATATATATATATATATATATATATATATATATATATATATATATATATATATATATATCTGTGTGCGTGTGTGCAGAGAAAACGGAATTGACCAAAGATGGAAATGAGATATTAAAGAAGGCCTGTAACCAAGAGTGATTTTAAAGAATAAGAAGTTTTATTTTACGTGAAAAGTTGCCATTATTTGCACCATACCAGACAATGGAAATTTTCTGGCTTTCCATTGGATCGAAAAAAAAATTAGATTTTTATGCAAGCAAAAAAAATTTGTTAAACGCAAATAAAAGACGACGCTATGTTGCGTATTGAATTGACTAATCAGCCATCAATATTTGAGCAATACAAGTAGAATTGCCATTAGGAAAACGATCGAAATAAGTAACAAAATCGATATTTCTGTAAGCACACAGACTCATATGTTTCGGGCATCTTCACTGAACTGCCAATGACAACAACGGCTTATTCGTTTTTCGTTAACATGTAGTTTTTTTTGTTTCTTTTTTAAATTTCCACCATATTTTATTTTTCGACTACAATGGGTGGATTGGATGTAACTCTCCTTCTGGTATCTTCACTCTCTCTTTTTACGGGTCTTCCCTCTCGCTCTCCATTTTTCTCTCTCCCCTCTCTCTCTCTCTGTCTCCCACTTTCTCTTTCTCTGCCTCCCTCTCTCTCTTTCTCTCTTTCTATATATATATATATATATATATATATATATATATATATATATATATATATATATATATATGTCTCTGTATGTGAGAGTGTCATCCAAAACTTACACAGAGGAGAATTTCCCCCATCGCCAAAACATAATCAAGCACGAACAAACATAAATAGATTCATTTTTTTTATAAATAAACCAGTTCGTCTTATGATCGTAAAAAAGCGAAAACACAGGGTCACAAATTCATATCCATAAATGAAAGTGAATATATATATATATATATATATATATATATATATATATATATATATATATATATATATATATGAATTATTCACAAAAAACTAATGCAAAGGTTAATGATTTAAATGGCGAGACATCCATCATCGCAAACATTTCAAATAATATACAAAAACCTCCGTATCCGTTATGAATGAAATGATCCTTGTTTATATAAATTTCTGCCGTATTAGTTCTTATTTTGCTACAAGGTTTTTGTATATTATTTGAATTGTTTGCGATGATGGATGTCTCATATTTAAATCATCAACCTTTGCATTAGTTTTGTGTGAATAATTCATGTATTTGTAAATTGATTGCACGTTTATCGTAATATATATATATATATATATATATATATATATATATATATATATATATATATATATATATGTATATATATATGTGTGTGTGTGTGTGTGTGTGTGTAAAAATATATAGAAAATAGGAAAAGAACTCGTTAGATAAATAATCCAAAATTCTTCAGTATTTTTGTTATTATTTTTAAAAAATAGTGCTCGATACAAAAGTCGAGCATAAATATAATTATTTCTTTAAAAATATGATTCCAACACGCTACATAAGAGTTCTCATGTTTCAAAACAAGAGCCGAAAACTTTAATATAATTATTCGAATTAAATTGAATTAAAGTACTAAGCTCTGTTCCATCTTCAAGCGAAATTTTTCAAAACAATTTTGCTTAAAGATGGAACAGAGCTTACTTAAATATTAAAAAATATTAAAATTAACCCCCCCACACATATATATATATATATATATATATATATATATATTCAATTTCAATTTTTTTCCATGGTGCAGTATACTTACATTGTCAATTAATATTTCTCAGTAATGTTCTTTTAAATGTGCAATCGTGTTTGAATCAGACATATGTAATATCAGTCTCCTCAATAATGTTGCTGTCTTGAAAACAACATATATATTTGCTTTTTTTTCTCGGAGGTACAATCTTCAAAAGGACATTTAAATTGATATACAATGGTGGTCTTTTGCAAAACATTAGTTGATGGTGAAGAGTTATTGTCAATGATTTAGTTGCTTGTATTAAATTTAGTATAGTATATAATTAGTTTTATGTTTTTACAGGAATCATCGAGAGATATATTAGCACTTATGGGTTATTTAGGGTTTTTTCATATTGTTTGTACTTAGAGTGTATTTGTGTATAGTATGTTTACGGTTATATGCGGCAATATTATGTTCATTTTGATTTATATTAATACTTCTAATAGCTTGTCTAATTTGTTCATCAACGATGTAATCAGGAAAGTCATTGTTAATGAGAGGTTTTAATTCTGTGTTGATTTTCTTTTTCATGGACAAGTTAACTTTTGCACACGTTATTAAATTTTGCATTCGTCAGAACATTCACTTTTATCGTTTAGAGAGCATGTGTTTATGCTATTTGGTTTTTATATGGTGTAGTAATAAATGTTTTATTATTGGTGTCTATCAATACACCAAGAAAAAGAATTTTATTGCTTTTGTTAAGTTCATATATAAAACTACGAATGAGCTTTTGTTGGAAGCTTTATTTGTAGTTCAATTATTTCGTCTATAATTTAAAGATTAGAATATCATCTCAATATCGGAGGTAGATGGAAGGCTTTTAGTGATGTTAAATATCTTATTTTCAAGCTAGGCTATGTAGAAGTTACTGAACCCATGGAAATGCCATCACGCTGTACATATCTGAAGAAGGCTGGAGCGTACAACGGCCGAAACGTTGTTATAAATATGGCGACAAAGATGAGGACAATCGTCCGAATAATGTAAATAGTGTACATAATACCTCATCTCAGAAATGTAGAGAGATACTGAAAGGTCGAAACGTTGTAATAAATATGGCGACAAAGATGAGGACAATAGTCCGAATAATGTAAATAGTGTATACCTCATCTCAGATACTAAAGAAAACATGTTCTGATTAACCCTCGATTTAAAGAGGGTTTGATTGAAGTGTTCTGGGAAGCAGCAATTATGGATTCTGTTTCAGAAAGTAGCTCTTAGGAAAACGTTGTCTGAGTGAAACTTTCCCCTTATATTTGGAATGCTGGGGAAATGAGGTGGATTTGACTCCGTGGGAGTGCCATGGAGGACAGACCAACGACACCTACCAATTCTATACAGCAAAACATGAGGGGGAAGAAGAAACCAACGAATAATAATCATAGCAAATTTGTTGTTTAAAAACATTAATTTGACTTTATTAATCAGATGCTTCCTCTGCAGCTAAATTATATGGAACGTCAAGCCAATTGACGGCTTCGATTCCTGTCGAAGTAGACATAACTTAGTCCATCTCATGGTATATGTTGTCATTTGTTTACGTTGTAAGTAGATGTTATTTTGATGTTCATAGAAGGAAACCACAGTGGTAGAATCAAATGTAGTTTCCGTAATATGTTAGGTTTTATTTTTAATGGAGGGGGAGATGGATTGTTGTAAATATTCTTTATATGAATCGTTTCTCTAATTGTGACATTGGTAAATAAACTTTCAACATCACGTGAGGCTATGGCTTCATTATTAGGTTTTTGTGTTTTTAAGATATGGTTTAGTTAGTGAGTTGATTTATTGCTATATTTATATGCTATGTATGGTGTAAAAGCCTAGACTAAGATCCTAGAGTAACTTATCCGAGACTTCAGCTAAGCTGCTGCTGCTGCCCTTGTCACCCACACAGAAGCAGCTTTGCAGCGGACAACCTACTGCTTCACCATAGGCTGCCAATCTTTTTCGACTTGAAGTCAATTTAAAGACATAGGTACTCTACCAGCTTGCGCCTTGGGATGAGTATCGATCTCCTCATATCATCGTTGGCCCGATTGAGCTGAAGGCAGTCCATCGGTTTACCTACCTTGGACGTACAATCACATCGGATGCTGGGATCGACAAGGAGGTTGACAACAGACTGGCAAGGGCGAGCGTTGTATTTGGCAGACTATACAGACATTTGTGGTACAACGGACAATGGAAAAAGGGTACTATGATGAGGGTGTATAGAGCTATCGTCCTCGCTACTCTCCTATACGGCTCAGAGTCGTGGATCACCTACCGTCACCGCCTGCGACTTTTCGAACGGTTTCACCAGCTCAGCCTCCGCACGGTCCTTAACATACAATGGAGTGACTTCGTCTCCAATATTGAAGTTCTTGAAAAGGCAAAGATCACCAGCATTGAGGCCATGCTGCTGAAGTCACAGCTACGCTGGGCTTGACATATTTTCAAGATGGAGAATCATCGCCTGCCTAAGTTTTGATTGTACGGCGAGCTCTCCACTGGCTATTGTGGTAGAGGGGGTCACGAAAGAAACGATTCAAAGATTGCCTTAATAAATCCTTTTTTTTGCCTGTCATATCGACCATTGACAATGGTCAACCCTTGCTGAGAACTGTGACGCCTGGCGTCTCAGCCCCAACCATACTGTCTCCTTCTTTGAAAATACCTGTAGGGCCGCTCTCAGGGGCAGGAGATAGAGAAGGAGGTACTGCAACGCTATGCCATCGAGCCCAGGCCAGACATTTAGCTGTAATTATTGGGACCGTGTTTGCCTGTCCAGCATTGGACTTATCAGTCACAAACGTGCTTGCAAGCGATGTGAACAAACTCCTTCGTGATGTTTGTTTTGTGAAGCCAAACCATGACTGATGGTGTAATGAGTTGGTTAATGACTTTGGTTAATTAATATAACGGTGTGGGGTTTTCAGATATGATATGACGGAAGGAGAAGTTACGTTTATGGATTTCTATAGTTTCATACATCTGTCTATATTTCGGAGATGAGGTATTATGTACACTATTTACATTATTTGAACTATTGTCCTCATCTTTGTTGCCATATTTATCACAACGTTTCGGCCGTTGTACTCTACGGCCTTCTTCAGGTGGTTGGAATGTCGAACTGAACCCTTTATTTCGCTCACTAGGGTAGACTGTTCTAGTTCCACGTGCCATGTTTAATGGATGTCAGTTATCAGTTATCTCCTGTTAATTCCCCTCTCCAAGTTATCCACCGCCTTAACCGGGTATTCAGGTTCGGTGGAGAACTTGGCGAGGGAATTAACACGAGATAACTGATAACTGACATCCATTAAACATGGCACGTGGAACTAGAACAGTCTACTGCAGCGATGGAAATAAAGGGTTCAGTTCGACATTCCAACCACCTGAAGAAGGTCGGAAACGTTGTGATAAATATAGCGACAAAGATGAGGAAGATAGTCCGAACAATATAAATAGTAGCATACATGTATTCTGGTTTGTAGTCACCAAGAAGAAATCTCAACAGAATGCAGAAAGCACTGGACGGCCGTTTCGTCCTATATTTGGAACTCTCTAGCACTATCGAGAATTGAAACACGGACAGTTCCGTCATCAGGCAAGTGTCATACCAACTGTTCCAACGGGCCTCGGTGACGAAGAGGTAGCGATTCAGACTCGATATAGCGCCGCTCGATCACATATTGCGTGGTGGAACTCATCCGAGTTTCTTGTTTACCCATAGGACTGTGCACCCAATCTACTTGTATTTTGATTGGTCATTCCAGCTTATGTAACAGCGTTTCCCCTTGCGCGGGGTGGTTAATTGATTTGAACCTTTTAAAACTCTTTATTCTACACTCAACATCATCACTTGATAAGACACCAGAGGTGTTGAAACAAAATGGCTATTTTGTAGTGATTTTATAACATATATATGTCATAATTTTCGAATAAATAATTATATATATATATATATATATATATATATATATATATATATATATATATTGAACAATAAAAATATTAAAAAATTAAAATCTTCAGACACACTGGATTGTAGATTAATATTCTTCCGTTTTTATTATTATTTTTCATTTTAGATTCCTCGACTAGTTTCGGCTAAAATGGCCATCATCAGGAGAAAAAACAATTCTACTTGTTGGTAGCAGTGAACTACAGAAATGAATGTCTTGATGGAGAAAATGAACTTTTGTCTGTAGTTTTTATTTGTTTTTTTTAATTTTTTTATATCTTTTTTAACATGAATCTTTTAACATTCCTTGTGTTGGTCAAACATTCTCTTTTAAGTTGTTATTTGAGATAAGAGCTGGATGGATCAATGCTGCTCTGAATTCCCCTGGTCATTTTGACAGTTTGATTGGTTCCTGGAGAGGGGATGTGTCTCTGATAAGTGTTTGTGTGTGTGTGTGTGTGTGTTATTTGGTTCTTAGGGAGTGAGTGAGTATGATATGTGTAAGCGTGTATATTGCTGTGGGTGTGTGTTATCATTTAGCTCATTAGGAAGGGAGTGAGTATGATGTGTGTAAGTGTGTATATTCGTGTTGGTGTGTGTATAAGTGTGAGGCCTCAACACCTCCGTAAGCATGTCTGTATTGTGTGGGTGAGAAATGTGGGTAGGTGTTGATTTGTAAGGTTGTATATTAATACTATCTATATTGTTAAATTTATGGTTTAGCCCGGCTGGATATTGTTTTTTTAGACGTTGTATCCACTTATTTTCATGGAACTCTAAAATCTTTCTAATGTTATCTGCTCTGAACTTTTCTAGATATTTCCAAATCTATCTATCTCTCTCTCTCTCTCTCTCTCTCTATCTATATATATATATATATATATATATATATATATATATATATATATATAAGTATATACGTGTGTGCTTCTAAAGAGTTTTTTAATCCGAAATTTTTTAATTAATTTTATCTTAATAAAAATAAGTTGGATTAAATATAAAATCCATTAACTTTTTAGAAAATGCTTTGTTAACGTTTGGATAGAAAACTGAGCAGATATCGAGTGAATTTGTATGAAAGGCACTCTAGGGCAAGTTGAAAAGAAAAGGGTTGTTAAAACAGGGAGCAGGAAAATATTAAAAAAACGAAAAAAAAAAAGCTAAAAAGGCAAGGAACTTGTGGAGAGCCATTATTATCACCCGCGCCCCGAAGAGACACGTCATATAAAAGGAAAAATTATATATCTGTAGAGGAACAAAAACATGTGTTTACCTTAGGGTAGTGATTTACTAAGTGTAGCTTCGTTGTGGCACAAGGCCAAGATTAAAGAGCACCCAATGAGGATCGTACTCACCTATCTTAGGGTATATATATAATGTTGTTCTAGGCTAAGTTGTTTTTATAAGTGGGTTATAAACTGAGTTCAATCACTTTTGTACCCAAGAGCATAGGTTGTGTCAAAGGAGAAACCATTACCAGAAAGCAAAAGAAATAATAATAATAATAATAATAATAATAATATGTGGCATAAGGACATCAATCGTCGTGAAAATAATATGTGGAAAATGGTTGTACTTCCAGTCCTCCGGAAGGTTAATTGGAAATTCAGGTTACGATCGACTCATTAACAGGAGATTCCTGGTAGCCCCTGGTTGGGACCTGGATGCCTTAAAGAAATACAAAACATTGTTTTTTCCTATATATGCTCATAAATATTAATAACAAAAAGTAGGTTATAAGCCAGAGAGATGCCAGGTCAGGATCGATTAGCTGTAGTAAATACCAATAGAAATCAAAGGAAATAACAAAAAATAACAAAGTAGTAAAAATGTATGTGTCTGTTTTTTTTTTAATAAAATGATCAGTGGAAAATGCCATGAAGACATTTCTGACCTTAGGTCTCTGGCTGGGACCCGGAAGGAAATGTGTATACAATAGAAATCAAAGGAAATAATAATAATAATAATAAAAGTAGTAGCATGCTTATATTCATGTAGTCGATCCATTAGGGAATAAAAGTCATCAGAACAGTTGTCATGGAAGTATTTGTAGAAAAGACAGAGGGAAGTAACCTCCCGCCAGTGATAAAGTAACTGAAGTTGAGATGCCAGGTCAGGATCGATTATATTGGATCGCATTATGATTGGTTGGGACCCAAGACTATCAAAGCAAAACTATTAATAACCATTTCTGAGCTTAGGTCTCTGGTTGGGACCCGGAAGGAAATGTGTATACAATAGAAATCAAAGGAAATAACAAATATTAATAACAAAAGTAGTAGCATGCTTATATTCATGTAGTCGATCCATTAGCGAATAAAAGTCATCAGAACAGTTGTCATGGAAGTATTTGCAGAAAAGACAGAGGGAAGTAACCTCCCGCCAGTGATAAAGTAACTGAAGTTGAGATGCCAGGTCAGGATCGATTATATTGCAGACTGAGCAAAACTGCATTTCTGAGCTTAGGTCTCTAGTTGGGACCCGGAAGGAAATGTGTATACAATAGAAATCAAAGGAAATAACAAATATTAATAACAAAAGTAGTGATAAAAGCAGATGCCAGGTCAGGATTATATTCATGAGCAAAACTGTTTCGATCCATTAGCGAATAAAAGTCATCAGAACAGTTGTCATGGAAGTATTTGCAGGAAGTAAAAAAGACAGAGGGAAGTAACCTCCCGCCAGTGATAAAGTAACTGAAGTTGAGATGCCAGGTCAGGATCGATTATATTGCAGACTGAGCAAAACTGCATTTCTGAGCTTAGGTCTCTGGTTGGGACCCGGAAGGAAATGTGTATACAACAGAAATCAAAGGAAAATAATAATAATAGTAATCTGCGGAAAATATGATGAAACTGTCGATCATATTATCTCAAGATGTCTTGAACTAGTAAAAAAAATGAATATACCTACAGACATAAAAATATAGCGACATATGTGCTCTGGAAGATATGCAAGAAGCACAAAATCGATACCACTGAGAGATGTTATGAGCACCAACCGGAAACACTAAAGCAAAATAACGATGTAACTATCCTCTGGGACATTCCGATTCAAACTGAAAAGAAAGTAAAAAGCAACAGACATGATGTTATCATAAAAGACAAGAAATTCAGGAAGTGTATGTACTAGTGTCATCTGAGAGAACCCTTCCCTCCACACACACACATAAAATTATCGAGAAATTGTCTAAATACAAGGACCTGGAGATCGAGATTAACAGTATGTGGGGAATGAAGACTGAGACTGTACCAGTAGTCATCGGAGCTCTGGGCCTCGTGAGAAAAGGAATGGACAATTTTACTAACAGTGTCCCAGGTAACATCAACATACAGGTTGGCTAGAAGGTCGCCCTGCTAAGAATATCCCATATACTAAGAAAATTGTTATCAATTAAATGACAATTCTCCAGTAGGGCCTAAGGACCTTAGTTTGAACCCGGCTCAACAGGATACAAAGCAGGAAACATATCATACAAACAATAATAATAATATGTGGCATGTGAGGATATCAATACTTCCAGTTGTGGTTGGAGCCTTCGACTTGATTGGAAAAGCTTCCAATAGACTTATTGAAGGGATTCCTGGTAGTCCATGACTTAAAGAAATACAAAAAATTGTACTCCCAAGTACAGCTCAAACATTACGAAGAGCTGTATCTGTGTAAAATGTATCTTATTTTTTTTTCTTTTTTTTTGTTGATTTTTTTTTTTTTGCCAAAAGGATCAGTGGAAAATGTCATGATGCCATTTCTAAACTTAAGTCTCTAGTTGTTGTATACACATTTCCTTCCGGGTCCCAACCAGAAATCAAAGGAAATAATAATAATAATAATAATAAATAGTACGCACATACGATGAAGACCTTTATCTATGTAAAATGTGTGATCTTAGTTTGTTTTATTTTTTTACAAAAATGTTCAGTGGCAAATGTCATGATGCAATTTCTGAACTTAGGTCTCTGGTTGGGACCCGGAAGAAAATGTGTATACAGCAGAAATTAAATGAAATAATAATAATAATGCAGTTTGAGCAAATAATATTATTATGGAGTAAGAATTAATAGAAGTAACCGCCTGAGTTGAAATTTTAGCCGACGGTAAGTGAACGTTGAACATAAAATTAGCTATTTACTGGGTAAAAAGGCCGTTTTATGTGGTGTCAAATACAGTCTTCATATTTGCTTCGCTTTACGTAATTTCGTTTAACAGAGGAAGAAAATATTAAGTAGGTCTTTCGTAAAAGTGAAACGGAGTAAAATGAAATGAAGGAATTAGAAAAAAATACGTATAATAACAACACATATTTGAATGCCCATTGAATGTGTAACATCTTTTTTTCAAGAGATTCGTTGATCACATATTGTGCAAGGAAGCATTTCGCCAGCCGCATAATCCACAGTTGATGAAATTCGATCCTTGTCACTGCTACAACTTGTATCATGCGTCGAAGATGCCCTGAAGGTATTTATCTCCTCATGAGATTTTTTCGAAAATTTCAGTTCTCTCATATTTTGAAATCTTTAAGCTTATTACAAGAATTCTATTTTTCTCTATCACTATCTTCTTCAATGATTTGTAATATGACTGCACGCAGTTTTCCAAATTTATTCAACACTAACGTACATCGAATACAAGGCTTGAGAACCACTCCATTTAGAAGCATACTTATAAAATCGTTATAATAAATGAGATATGAATGTAAGAAAGGGTGGTAGGAAGTAAAGATTGTGAGATAAAGAAAACATTATTTACTTTATTCGGACTATTGTCCTCATCTTTGTCGCCATGAATTTCTAGATATTATAAACTTAATCTCAGCAACCATTTTTGCCAGTGCTCATATTGCAATTTTTTGCTGTTATCATTACATGTTTTTACCAGAGCTCATATTGTAATTTTTGTTGTTATTATCGCTTTTCTCTGGCACTCCTTATTGCTAGAACCAGTAATAAGGAGTGCCAGAGAAAAGCGATAATAACAACAAAAATTGCAATATGAGCACTGGTAAAAAAAATATTGCTGGGACATTAGGTTTATAATACCTAGAAATTCATACAAATCAAGGACACATGGCATTGATTAGATCCAGTGAGAGGACCCAAAGAGTCTGAGTTCAGTACCTGGTCAAGGCAGTGGAGAACTTTCAGAGGGAAATTAGCAGGAGATAACTGATAACTAACATCCATTAAACATGGCACGTGGAACGAGAATAGTCTACCCCAGTGAGCAAAATAAAGGGTTCAGTTCGACATTCCAAGCACCTGAAGAAGGCCGTAGCGTACGACGGCCGAAATATTGTAATAAATATGGCAACAAAGATGAGGACAATAGTCCGAATAATATAAATAGTGTACATAATACCTCATCTCAGAAATATAGACATATACTGAAAGGCTGAAACGT
The DNA here is from genome assembly GCA_903632075.3 of Acanthosepion pharaonis. NCBI lineage: Eukaryota > Metazoa > Mollusca > Cephalopoda > Sepiida > Sepiidae > Acanthosepion > Acanthosepion pharaonis. The sequence goes on along the minus strand of CAHIKZ030000864.1, from coordinate 29,812 downwards.
TGTGATAAATATGGCGACAAAGATAAGGATAATAGTCTGAATAATGTAAATAGTGTACATAATACCTCTTCTCAGAAATATAGACAGATACTGAAATGGTCGAAACTTTGTAATAAATATGGCAACAAAGATGAGAACAATAGTCCGAATAATGTAAATAGTGTAAATAATACCTCATCTCAAAAATATAGACAGATACTGAAAGGCCAAAACGTTGTTATAAATATGGCGACAAAGATGAGGACAATAGTCCGAATAATGTTAATAGTGTGCATAATACCTCATCTCCGAAATATAGACAGATACTAAAGAAAGCATGTTATGTTAACCCTTGATTCAAAGAGGGTTTGATTGAAGTGTTCTGGGAAGCAGCAATTATGGATTCTGTTTCAGAAAGTAGCTCTTCTTAGGAAAATGTTGTCTGAGTGAAACTTTCCCCTTATATTTGGAATGCTGGGAAAATGAGGTGGATTTGACTCCGTGGGAGTGCCATGGAGGACAGACCAACGACACCTACCAATTCTATACAGCAAAACATGAGGGGGAAGAAGAAACCAACGAATAATAATCATAGCAAATTTGTTGTTTAAAAATATTAATTTGACTTTATTAATCAGATGCTTTCTCTGCAGCTAAATTATATGGAACATCAAATTAATTGACGGCTTCGATTTCTGTCGAAGTAGACATATTTTCTACGAAAACTTTGTCCATTTCATAGTATATGTTGTCATTTGTTTACGTTCTAAGTAGATATTATTTTGATGTTCATAGAAGGAAACCACAGTGGTAGAATCAAATATAGTTTCCTTAATATGTTAGGTTTTATTTTTAATGGAGGGGGAGATGGATTGTTGTAAATATTCATTACTAGTAGCCATACCAAGCTGGTCTATCAGAAAAAAGCGTTCAATTAGAATGGAGCAAAAACAGCATTATATTTAAATATAATAGAGTCTATATTCTTCAATTAATTTAAAGTACTTTTATTAAACACATTTTGAATTAATGCAGTTATAACAGAAGTAGTCAGTATTCATTCCATCGAAGTTAGCCGAGGATATGAAAGGTTAAAACAGGCAACATGATGACCCACTTCAGACCACAATTATTTTGGGGTTTTTGAAATTCAATTTGTCAGTGTGCTACCAGGGATGTAAAACAGGATACATTTTTAAAGCAATTGTTAAGTTTGATGAAAATTGGTTGAAAGATCAACGAAAAATAAGAAAGAAACCAGTAAGAATTGCCATTTTTCGCAATTTACGCGGGTTTTCACTATATGGGTGGACTCAATTATCAAGTTAAATGACTGTTAAACAATCAACTTATTGTTGTCTACAATTGAGTGAAGTTTGTATTAGATTGCTTGAAAATTGAGGGAGTTTTTAGTTTAAAATTTTTGTTGAAATCGATTTTTGTTGAAATTGATTTTTCGTTTTTTCCGTGTTTTTTCGCTAAATGCAGTGTCCTAGAAATAAAAGTGAGTTATCGTTGAGCTCGTCATGATCTAAGTAAGCTACATACCGAGTTTGAACAAAATCAGAGGAGAAAAGTTGCATTTATAGATTTTGATTGGCTTTATCGATTATTGATTTTTTTTTAAATTCTCGATATTTTAAAGCTAAGAACCTATTTCTTACATTGTACAATGTATGTGCCAACTTTGGCCAAAATCGGTTCGATATATCTCGAGCAAAAAAGGTATCACACAGACAGATGCACAGACATCCTCTGATATATATATATATATATATATATATATATATATATATATATATATATATATGCAGGGGAAATAAGGGCGATTTGACGCTGTGAAAGTGGAATTTTTTCTGACAGATGAAATTAATGACTGCGGATTATCTTAGCATTTCCCATGGAAATATCTACAGAGAACTGATAGACTTGCGGCACATTGCTATTTTTTATTTTATTTTCACCCCAGGCAAAACGATAATGCCACAATGTCACAGGGGGGTTAAATGGAGTGAAAGAGAAAGTGAAAGGACAATAAAAGAACAGGATTCAGGAAGACAGAAGATGCCGATTGATGATTCATTTAAATTTTTGAACATTGTAATTGACAGGGAAGCAAGAAATCGGAAGGGTTTTCTACAGGTGAGAAATCCAACATGTTAGATAGGAAGTGGCAGTTTCATCTAGCTAGTTCAACAGTGAAAAGGTGAGACGGAGTTGCCAATCTAGTATACATGACCTAAGGACCATAGTTTGTACTTGGTTACGCAGGATACAAAGTAGGAAACATAGCACACAAACAACAACAACAACAACAACAATAATAATATTAATAATAATATGTGGCACATGAAGGCATCTATACTTCCAGTTGTGGTTTTAGCCCTGGGGTTAACTGGAAAAAATTCCAATAGACTCAATGTAGGGATTCCTGGTAGCCCCCGCCTTAAAGAAATACAAAACTTTGTACTCACAAGTTCAGCTCTACATTATTAAGAAAAGTATCCGTGTAAAACGTATGTGATCTTTGTTTTGTTTTTTTTTTTAACAAAATGATCAATGGAAAATATCATGAAGCTATTTCTGGCCTTAGGTCTCTGGTTGGGACCCGGAAGCAAATGTGTATACAACAGAAATCAAAAGGAAATAATAATAATAATAATAATAATAATAATAATGTACTTTTTTATAGACATGCAAGTCCCTGCGGATTGTAATATATCTTTGAAGATTTAAAAAAAACTATCAAAATACAAGGATCTTGAAGTGGAAATTTTTAAAAAATATAGCACATGAGGACATCAATAATTTCAGTTGTAGTTGGAGCCCTCGGATTGATTGTAAAAGGTTTTGATAGATTCATTGAAGAGATTCTTGGTAGCCTATGCCTTAAAGAAATACAAAAAAAAATTTTAATCCCGAGTACAGCTCACAGATTACGAAGAGCTTTATGTCTGTTAAATGTATGTGATCTTAGGTTTTTTTGGTTTTTTTTTTTTTTTAACTAAAATTATCAGTGGAAAATGTCACGAAGCCATTTATGACCTTAAGTGTCTGGTTGGATGCGGGAGGAAATGGGTATACAACAGAGATCAAAGGAAATAATAATAATAATAATAGTAGTAGTAGTAGCCCGTTTATATTCATGTAGTCGAGCCATTAGGGAATAAAAAGGTCATCAGAACTGTTGCCATGGAAGTGTTTGTAGAAAAGACAGGGAAGTCACGTAACATCGGTGATACTGTAACTGAAGTTGAGATGCCAGGTCAGGATCGATTATATTGCAGACCCTTTGAATTTTCTCGAAAATCTCGAGATGTACCGAAGAAGTACCAGATCAGATTCCTCAATTTTTGTTCTAGAAATTTCAACTCTTTATAAAAAACGTGAATATGGAATGTGATTATTTTGTCTTAAGTTTCTGATACCCAGAGAAACTCGAACAAACTTCATAAAATAACGGGTACGTCGACGTGGTATCAACAAATCAGTTTGGTTCACTATTACTGATGAGAAATGGGTTTGCTCCTCACTAGGTGGCTTACAAATCTTGCCTTGTGCCAATCTAATCTAAGTTTATTAAGAACAGTGCACTGAAACTTCTATCGAAGTTTTTTTTTAACCCTTCCTTTTTCATAGCGAAAAGGAAATATCATTCAAGTTTTTCAAAAATGTTTGATGAAAAGAAAATTGTTGAAAATAAGCATAATTATCTTTTAGATTTTAGCGTTTTTTTTCGTACCGAAGTCGTGACAAAGGCCTCCTCTTCAAATAACATTGTATACCGGCATTGTTATTGTTTTAAAAAAAATACTTCATTTTATATTTAAATTACTCAGTACTATTACGGCTACTATTATAAATAACTTGTAACGTTTATTCCCTTCAAAAGCAAACTACTAACATTTCATTTCATCTATCAAACCCTAAATTGTCTCCTTTTTTTAAAATCATTTCACCGCAAGCAAGGCAATAAAAATTCAACCATATATCGATGAGACATCGTTGTCAGTCTAGTACTGCATTTATATTCATAAAATCTTAATAGCATAGCGAAGAGCTCATTCGAACAATTACCAGAAATCTATTTATAGAAATGGTACATGGAAGTAACTTTACAGCAGTGGGAGAGTGACTGAAACCGAGCCGTCAGTCATGTTGCTAAATCTTTTTTAGATTTTATGAAGGACTAGCAGCATGGCCCGGCGTTGCCCGGGCTTGATTCAAAAATCGTACGACTCATACAGCAATTGATATCACCTGACTTAAAATATGTTTGCCCTTCCTTGCATTTAAAGGAGTGCCTTTTGCCGAGCTGATGTTGCTACATGCCTTACTTCTTGCCTATCTCACACTGCGAATTTTTTCTAAGCTCTATACTAAACATTTAATCTGTTACGAAAAAAGAACTAAACAAAATGAACACAAAACGATCAGCTTTAAAAAAAGGCCTCGTAACTGGAAAAACCGAATGAAAAAAGAATGTTAACAACAAATACTTTTTCACATACAACCCAGTCCTGCGGAATCAGAATCAACGTTGAGTTTAAGCAAGCGAATGAGCCAATTGGAGTAAAGTGCTATGCGGATTTAAATTTTTCCCACTTGTGACGAATGCAGGTAAATTTTGTTGCAAATCCGTCGAAAATTGCGGCCGTGCATTCGTTGCACACACACACACATCTTGCATTTTATAGATAGAGATTTCGAGATATATAGGATCATCAGACCATGTGTCAGCAATATTCTAAGTATGGACGAATGGTCGACCTGGCGCTTATATCGAGTGAGCAACAATATATACATATATATTTAAAACAACAACCTGGCTGCATACACAATTCCGGAAAATCTTCGTTGAAAATACAACTATACTTAAACATGAAAACAAAACAAAAACTAAAAATTCTTGAACCTTTATACATAAAACAGTTGAAAACTAACCTGAAGAAAATAAACTATGAAATCTCCACAAATATTCTTAAATGCCTATAATTGATAACAGATGCCATTTGTTTATACCAACACTTCCCATACTTAATACTTCTCGTTTTCACTCTCGCGTGGTCATGTGTGACGTCACGAGCTGCAGTGCGATTTTCGCTTCCGCGTCCCGTATACACGAGTTAGTCGTTGCTTTGAAATTTTTCATGCAACAAAACCAGACTATCATTATTGCTTTGCCCGTGTATTGTTTAATATATTGTAATGTAATTGCCATCTTTGATAATGGCTTATGTAAGCCGAAAACAGACAATATGAAAGGAATTTACTTAAAATAAATGGACAAAACTTGTTTATATTATTTAATGAAACATCCATCAATACACACACACACACACACATATATATATATATATATATATATATATATATATATATATATATATATATATATATATATATACGGTGTGATGGGCAAATTATCGCCATTTATATTTTTAATTTCGCAGTATAGTAAGGTCAGTTGGGAACTGTTTGAGAAAAAAGTGCACCGTAACGCAATTCACTCCGCCAGAAATGTGGAAACGGCATTTTGTACTACTTGGCATTCACACCGGCAGCTCCAATATAAACATTTTAGAGTGGCTGTTAATCTGCGGAGAATGCAGAGGATTGGGAAAGAGTTGGATGATTCTAATGGTGATTACGAAGGGGTTTATAATGATCACTATTGATGGCGATATTATGCTTAAATTCATCTTCCCACAAAACCTCAGGCTCAACATGGAGCCCTACATCAAGTGCCTCGAAGAGGTAGTGCGGCACTGGGTCAAGAGGATGGCTGCTGGAGGACCCTATGTCTTGCAACGGAAATCTGCACCATGCAACACTAGCAGGAGAACCCAGTTATAGCTGTTAGACAATTTCTACTACCACGTCACCCCTTACATCTGGCCACCTAACTCCCTAAACTCCAACCCCCTTCATTATTATGTGTGGGGCGCAGATGAGCGAGAGACCCCCAAAAATCTTCTTGTAACACCAAAGATAAAGTGGAGGCAAGGATTATGGCAGCATTCAGCAACATAAACAAGGAGACCGCCCAGAAGAGTTGCAGAAGATTCCGAAGTCGTCTGAAGGCTGTGATTGAAGCCAATGGCAATGTTATTGGATAAATTTACTCTTCAGTATTTCAACATATTTGTGTGTAATGTTGGTAAATATATCTGTTAAAATGAGATGTCAGTGTTATTTTCATTTCGGCATCATTTAGAAGACAATTTATCCATCGCACCTTGTAATCTGTTAAAATGAGATGCCAGTGTTATTTTCATTTCGGCATCATTTAGAAGACAATTTATCTATTGCACCATGTATCTGTTAAAATGAAATGTCAGGGTTTATTTTCATTTTGGCCTCATTTAGACGACAATTCATCCATTGCAGCCTGTATATCTGTTAAAATGAGATGTCAGTGTTATTTTCATTTTTGCGTTATTTAGACGACAATTTATCCATCGTACTCTGTTTATAAAAGAGATAGTAATACAACTGGGAATATAATCGTGAGAGAATGACAGCAGCAAAGAAAAAAATAGTATCTTAAACTCTGCCTTACAATAACAATAATAATAATAATATGCTGGTCATATATGCATTTCTTGCTTCATTATTTCTTGCTTTATCCATTAGTTTGGCCATCAAATGTTTTCGTAGATCGTGGTAGTGTTCGCAGTAATCTAGTGAGATCGAACCTGCTTACACAGTACTGGTTTTCTGGGTGGTGGTTGCAACCCGAATGAAGAGGTTACTAGTTAAATGTAAACACATATTGAAAATAAGGAAAGTATATTTAATTCCGGCCTCTGTGTACAAAATAACGAATACATTATTTTATTCAACTTCTGAAAAGCGGATATGGACCCTTAGTCCATTCCACCAACGTGAAGGCCGATCAATTCCTCAATGTAAAATGTGTCTGTTCTCAGACACGGCTTAGCATTCACTGCTGGCTCGTAACTAAAACAGAAAATAGGCTTGGGGTTTGATGTGATCTTTTATTGTGCGTTGATTTTGACCCAATCCACGTTTTTTAGGTTTTTTTTCTTTTCTCAGATGTGTCTCTTGGTAGAATTTATTTGGTTACTTGCATTATTAAGTCAAGACAGACTTATTTACAGGTTGTGAGTTGAAGGGGTTTTATGCTATCTTGTTATGCTACTGTCATCTCTACAATCGTCATCGTCTAAATTGACGTGGGTGCTACATCCATGGGCGAGTGGTTCAAAATCAGACAGGTCCACAGCACCGTGTCCCAATCTTTTGTTGTCCAAACCATTGCGCTAACACCGAGATGTCTATTCTTTTCTGTCGCGGTGGGGGAAGTTTCTTACTTCGGGATGGCATGAGAGGTAGACTTGTTTTTTGACATCCTTCTAGCCTTTGACTAAAGTGGGTTTGAATTTAGAGATTTCTTTCCCAACACTGGTTGCCACACCATTCTCTCCTGTCATTTTACCCTTAGCTGAGGTGGGACAGAAGAGATAGATTCATACTTTTCCCAAGGGGATAAGATCACAAGTGAATACAATGAACGCCAACAATGCACTCTCCTGTCTTCCTCCCAAACTCGCTATTTATTCCCGCGTCGGAGGCATCTACAATTTGCATACGAGACTTACTTCTCGTTCGCCCGAGACTTCCGGTTTCATAAATTCCAGCTGGTTTTGAATTCTTAGTCTTTTTTTTTCCTTTGTACGTCTACCCGCGAGATAGGAATTTCGGAATAATACATTTCTCTTTTAATGCTAGTCGCAATCTTTCAACAGGACCTGACACGCCATGCAAACTCGCTTTTGTTCTCGTTCCTCACACTTTTCTCAATGGGATAAGATCGCAAGTGAATATAATGAACTGGACTAGAATTCGAACTCGGCTCTCACATTCCTCAATCTTAGCCACTGCCCATTACCTCCTGGGAATATAAAATCCACGTATAAGGATCGTTTCTCAACCACTCTTTTGCTTTCTATAATATCATTTCCAGAAATAACTCATAGGTTTTAAATTATTAGTGATGCAATATTAGGACCAGCCGGGAGCTGTCAGTACGAATAAATGAAAGTGAAGTCATAACGGGATTAGTTAAAATGAAGAAGGGAATATTTTCTATAATTAATTAGGGAGTAAAACATAAGATGTCGGATTAGGTAAGATCTATGACGAGAATGAAATTTCGATCCGTCGCAGAATTTTTGTAATAACTTTCAAAAATAAACGACGATAGTATATGTCTAGAAAACCGGATTTCAAAATAGCTACAATTGAAAGAAAAGAGGAAAGAGAGAAGGTTAAGAAGTGAGTGTAAAGTGAAAAATTGATGAAAAGAACAGATAACCACGCCATTCTACACGTACGCACATGCACGCAGACGAACACGCGGCCGAAAGAGACACGCACAAACACACACAGGCACACATACACTATAAGCCCTCCCACCATCACCACCAAGTCGGGATGCTGAAGGTAACATTAATCAGCTAAGTGAAAAACCTTTTTACTTGTATAAAGTCTAGCATATTGTTATAAATGTTTTATTTTATTATAAGTTCTTAATGTTAATCTCTTATTGACCCAGGCGAGGACATATTCCACAAACGGGAAATAGAGAGTTTGGGTTTTTTTCAAATTTAAGATTGTGATCTGGAGTTTTATTGTATATCTGAGAAAGATATATTCCTGGCACGATGGACTTGTAAGCTGCGGGGAGGCAGATTTTGTCCCAGGCTAAAAGAAAGCAAGCTCACGTGGCGGCTGCTGTAAACGAACTGAAAAAAGACTGCCTTTTTAGTCACTGTATGAAGTAACGTCATTAAGCGGATGTCGTGTGACTCAGTGTGAATTATCTCCATTAAAGGGAGATAATCGATTTCTGTTTCCTTACATCATTATTAGTTGTTTGTTGTTAATCTTTAATTGTAAATAATTTATGAATTACGACTTCGCATATTTATATATTGGGTTGGTGCATAATTATCAGGCGTTTTTTAAATAATATTTATTATGAGAAAAGAAACATAACAATTCAACAATACCATTTTTAAATGATTATTCCGGAGGGTATGATTATCGATACCAATTTTTATACGCTGAAAATAAAATTTTTATTAAAAAAAAGTAAACAAAACAACAATTCGCTTACAAAAACGCGTAATAATTATTCACCAGCCTAATATTACGTTGAGTAATAAATCATTTCCGTTTTCGTTTACTAGTTTTTATTCATCAAACAATGAAGTACAATTACATTTTAGTCAGTTAGTCTCTTGTCTCTTTCTGTCTCTTAAATTCTTTGTTTCATTTTTATTTGTTTGTTTCCACTCATTCTTACACTCTTTGTCCTCCATCTTTTTTCCTCTTCCCTCGCTGTCTGTCTTTTCCTTTTTGAGTCTCCTTGTGATAATCGGAAGTCTTTTCATCAGCACCACGACGACATATCATTTTACTTCCCAGTAGGTTCGCAAATCTAATAATTCGACGTAAAAAGTGGAACTCGATTTCTGCTGCATTCATGTTTCTTATCAACCAAGAACCGCAAGGAAAAAAGCCAGAAAGAATCTCCAAAACAAAAAACAAAAAAAAAGAAAAAAAAAAAAAGGTTTCATCAAATTTGAAGCGCTAATGTCAACGTCAATGCTACACCAACTCCCGAACATGTAGATTGATTTTATAAGAAACATAGAAGTAACATATCTACAAATCTGTGTTCGTCTATCACAAGACCATAAACATGAAAGTAAGATTAGGGAGAGCCTTCCCACGTATCTTGGAAATACTCGAAATGTCGAAAAGTCTAAATAATTGCCAGAAAGATTTTAGATCCAATCTTA
>CAHIKZ030000864.1:0-12500 GCA_903632075.3 Acanthosepion pharaonis | reverse complement strand
ATATGAATGCATATAATGCATATATATATACACACGCACACAAACACACACACACACTATATATATATATATATATATATATATATATATATATGTGATATATGTATGCATATATATATATGTATGCATATATATATATGTATGCATATATATATATATATACACACACGCACCGAAACACACACACATATATATATATATTAATCAGTATCAACCCATGAAAAGCAGAAAAGCCACTAAAACACGTTAATATATATATATATATATATATATATATATATATGAATTATTCATACAAAAACAAATACAAAGGTTAATGATTTAATTGGCGAGAAATCCATCGTCGCGAACAATTCAAATAATATACAAAAACCCCGAATCTGTTTATGAATGAAAAGATCCTTGTTTCTATAAATTTCTGCTGCATGAGTCCTTATTATTTTTACAAGCTTTCGTCTGTTCTTACAGACATCCTCAGGTATGGAATAGATTTTGTTCTTGTTTTTTCTCTCAGTAATAAGAGGACAACGAAAATATATGTACTGTTGTAATCCGAAAAATGCTATTAGAAATGAGCTCCAAAAATAATAACTCATCTCTGATATTGAGCACTTTATCCTATAAATATACCACACCTTAAGACTATATTTCTTCATATGTAGGAATATATAATATCATCATAAAAAGAAATTAAAATTTACATAATGTAGGTTTAACTTAATTAGCTACCATATTCCCATAATTTTCGCTCTCCTCTAACTCTTAAATGTCAACATTATAACTAATTATAATTTTCTATATTTAATTCCCCCTTCTATAACTTCTTAACGCTATATTAATTGAAATCTATAAACTTTCCCTTACTCTAAATTCCCCGCAATTCTCTTTCCATTAATCCCTTACATAATTTTATCTACTTTTAGTCCCCTTTTTAAATTTTTGATCAATACATCACAGTTAAATTCTATTTCCGACCCCTCCTTGACTATATAGACACGAACTAAGTACACACTAAGATTGATAAGACAAGAACGATAATTCGAAGTGAACCAAAGAAGCTTACAATGAAAAAGTCGGTGTTGACACAGAGTATATGCCTGATATAGAGCACTATTACCCATAAATAGAGTGTTTTATATATATATATATATATATATATATATATATATATATATATATATATATATATATATATATATATATATATAAAAAGGCAAGATGTGTGTGTAACGAATACACGGCCGCAATTTTCGACGGATTTGCACCAATTGGCCCATACTCCAAGTTAGCGGGAAGGCCAAGATCCACTTTGCATTTCCCAACTCCCATCGATAGTGGAAATAATCGATCTTTTCATGCTTCTACGGCAGTTTTCATGTAGTTTGCAGCCATTTTCTACTGGCCAGAGTGAGAGACAATAGCTGGCTGTTGAATAGGCAGGAAGATTCTACTGGCCAGCGTGAGAGCCAACAGCTGACACGAATGTTAACTAGCATGCTAGCATGCAAAAAAAATCAAACAAAAAAAAAACGTTAGCTACATTCATCACAAGTGGGAAAAATTTAAATCTGCATGGCACTTTACTCCAATTGACTCATTCGCTTGCTTAAACTCAACGTTGATTCTGATTCCGCAGAACTGGGTTGGGTGTAAAAAAGTACTTGTTAATATTCTTTTTTCATTCGGTTTTTCCAGTTACGGAGGCCTATTTTAAAGCTGATCGTTTTGTGTTCATTTTTTTTCGTAACTGATTTAATGTCTAGTATAGAGCTTAGAAAAAATTAGTGATGTACACTGTTGTAGTGGATATATGCATGTTCTAATGTAACGCTGCATAAGAAATGAATAAATATTTAAGGCTCTATTTTTTGTATTGAGCACTGTTTTTAAATGAATGCTTTGAACGATGAGATCTGTTCGTTTTTCTACACTTTGAAAATATTTCTACACTTTGAATATATATATTCAACAAATCTATTGTTGAATCCTTCGTTAGACCTGACTTTGACAATGGTAAGTGAAAATCTGAACATATTCATTTCTCTGCATGACATCAGCGACTTATTTGACTCCAGAAAATCTCCAAAGGTTTAATATACCCTTTCCATTGTATTTAATAGAACATATCTGAAAGAAGGATTGCTACCTAGATATACTATGATTAATTAATAGATAAGTGGTTTTTGAAAGATTTTGCAACATAATTGTTGGGAGGTAGAAAGATTTCGTTGAATCAAGCTTCTGATTGTAGCTTTATTTTTTTGTTTATGTACTTAAATGCCAGAGATTTTTTGGCGATATAATCATAACAGGGCCATACGCTTTTTTTTCTTAATCGATAACTATATCTTTATCTTTATATATATATATATATATATATATATATATATATATATAATATATATATATATATATATATATATATATATATATATATATATAGATAGATAGATAGATAGATAGATAGAATATCTAGTGCACCTCTATTATAATTCAAATTTTCTGCGAAATCTTCAAAATCTGGCGTAGAAGAATTGGAGTTTTAAAAAGTCTTTCCTTTATCCGTTTGTTTCATGTTTTTTTTTTTTTTTTTTTTTTTTTCCTGGTTCATTAAAATAAATGTTTATTCCAATCTCGTCCTTCTTCAGATTTCTTCTTGGAAATTCTTTCTTTTTTTTTTTACGCTCAGAAATTCATTTCTTGTTTTTTGTCCTTTTTTTTTTCTTCCCTTTTCCCTTGGTTTTCTTCTGTTTTTTCTAATTTTCGTTTTCTTTCTTTCGTTCTTTTTTTCGTTCTTTCTTTCTTTCTTTCTTTCTTATTTTCATGCTTTCTTTTTTCTTTCTTTTTTACCCTTTCTTTCTTTCTTTCTTTCTTTCAATTATTTTCTTTCTTTCTTTCAGTCTTTCTTTCTTTCTTTCATTCTTTCTTTTTTTCACGCTTTCTTTCTTTCTGATTTACACTCCTTCCTTCCTTCTTTATTTCTTTCTTTTTTTCTTTCTTAAGGTCACTCTTTCTTTCCTCCTTTCTTTCTTCCTTTCTTTCTTTCTGATTTTTTCTTTCTTTCTTATTTTCACACTTTCTGATATTCACTCTTTCTTTCTTTCTTTCTTTCTTTCTTTCTTTCTTTCTTTCTTATTTTCACGCTTTCTTTCCTTCCTTCCTTCTTTCTTTCTTTTTTCTTTCTTAAGTTCCCTCTTTCTTTCTTTCTTTCTTTCTTTCGTTCACTCTTTCTTTCTGATTGTCAGTCTTTTTTTATCTTCATTCCTTCTTTTTGATTCATACTCTCTCTGATTTTCACTCTTTCCTTTTTTCTTTATTTCTTTCTTTCTTTCTTTCTTTCTTTCATTCTCTTCTTTTTTCATTCATTCTCTTTGTTTTTTGTTCTATCTTTTCTTTTTGTTTTTCTTTCTTTCTTTCTTTCTTTCTTTCTTTCTTTCTTTCTTTCTTTCTTTCTTTCTTTCTTATTTTCATTTTTCTATTGTTCAACCGATGTCGATTTCCGAAAAGGGATTTTGTGAATTTCATCAAAATGTAAAAATTAATGACACAAAAATAAACGAAAAACAACCGAAATAAATAAATAAAAATAAATTAAATTAAAAAAAAACAAAAAAACATTTTCATTTCATATTGTATGAAATTAGTCGATTTTTGAATAACTGGCACTTGATTTAATCTTTTTTTAAGTTTATTTGTGAAAAATATATTTAAAAATACATAATAAATATTCAATATTCCCAGCGATCATCTTTCAGGCTTCAAAAATTCTGGAATGCACCACCAACACCACCACCACCGCCATTAACAACAACAACAACAATAACAAAAACAACAACAATAATAATAATGATAATAATAATAATAATAATAATAATCTATTGTTGAATCCCTTTTCAAAAACGACAACTTGTCCATTTCTTTTCTTTCAAAACATAATAAGCCTCTTAAAATACATTCTTCTTTTTTTTTTTTTTTGCTTCTAAACATGGAGAGTTCCTATTTTATTGTTGTTGGAATTTTGATGCAAGTTGTTGGTAAAAATCAGAGGCTGACAATAAATAGATAACCGAACAAATCTATGATTAAGTTCCTTTTTTTTAAAGCAAGATTCATTTGTAACACAAAAGAGCGGGCTTTAAAAACACAGCTTCTTGTTTTAGCACAGTCGCTGGCGTTCTTAATGACCTAACTTGAAATATTCACATCGGAAGCTTTTTCGCTCTGGGAGCTCTCAAAGGCGGGAAAACGTAACACTTTTTTTTTTTTTTTTTTTTTTTTACAAAATAAAGACTTATTTACACTATTTATATTCGGACTATTGTCCCCATCTTTGTTGTTGTTTCGGCCGTTGTACCCACTGACCTTCAAGGTATTCAGAAGTGAACCCTTTCTTTAATCATTTTTTCTTTACGATTTACCCCAGGAGAGTAGGACAGTCGGCCATATCATTCGGAGGGACGTCCGTAAGAGCAACACCGGTAACGCATTCATGAAGTGAACTAACCTGGTCACGTCCAAGGCGTGGCACGCGTGTGAACGACGCAAATATAAACAAGGCTATCGGGAAACCTGGGAAGATGGACTGATTGCAATCATCACACAAGCTCTTTGCAACCCAATGCTAGGCGATGAAATTCACTAGTACGCTAGGGGGCACTGGGACTGAAAGTGAGAAAAAAAAAACTGAGTATAGGGAGGATTGAGGAAAGAATGAAATATGAACGGGATACAAGAAGATGGCGATTGGCATTGCATTGACGTTTTTGAAGATTGTATTTCTCAGGGAAGCAACTAAACGGAAGGGAGTTTCTTAGTCGGGAAGTGCAAGAAAAGAAACTGTTGGATTATAAGTGACGGTTGCATTTATTTATTTCAACAACAAACGGGTGGGACCTAGATGCCAATCTAGTAGCACGATTAAATTCATGTAGTCAGGGCACCAAGGAAAAAAGCTCGTCGGGGAAGCTGCCATGAAAAATATATTGTAGAAAAGTGGCGTGACGCCGGTGAGAAAATAACTGAAGCCATGATGCCAAGTTTATCTACGTGTGTAGACTTCCGATTCCACACTTCTTGTCGAGGAATATTTCGTGTAGTTCTTACTGCTCATTACTAAAATGTATTAGTAGTTACTTTTAGTACTGCTCAATAACAAAAAAGTACTAGTAGTTATTTAACTACTGCTCAATGCTAAAAAGTACTAGTATTGCTCGCCTGGTTTCCATTGTGTTCAAGTACTCACTGCCCGGCCCAGAGATGAAACTCACAATTACCATATCACTCAATCCACAAATCAACGCTGTACTAAGCATAAACTGCAAGAAGACAGGGGAATTTTTGGCAGGGCCTTCGGGCTCGGATTACCCCACCTTAAACTCTGCCTTGTGCCATATTCTACTTGGTGGGAAGGCTGGTAAATATCTACAAGAAGACAGAATGCATGGTCATCAGTAAAAGGATGAGCCCGAAATGCGATTGGCAGGTCGGGAGAACTAGAATCAAGAAGACGCAGAAGTTTAAATATCTGGGCAGCATCTTAACAGAGGACAGTAAGTGCGACACTGAGATCCGTAGACGTATTGGGATGGCCAAGGACGCATTCCAAAAGCTGGGCAGAGTATTGCAAGACAGGAGGATTTCTTTGGTAACAAAGAAAAGAATACTGAGCTGTTACGTGATATCTGTCCTTCTTTACGGCAGCGAATGTTGGACGATTTCCTCAAAGGTGAAGAAGAGACTTGAGGCGACGTGCTTCTACAGAAGGATGCTAAGGATATCATGGACCGAGCATGTGAGCAACGATGAGATCTTACAGAGGTTGCAGACAAGGAGTAGGCTTATACTTAATATCAGGAAGAGGCACCTGAAATTTCTGGGACACATAATGAGGACGAATGGCCTGGAGAATCTGATACTCACGGGTCGAATAGAGGGAAAGAGAGACAAGGGAAAACAACGCATGAGATACCTAGCGGGCTTAAACAAGTGGATGACAGAACGTGGTCTGGAGGAGGTAGCAGAGGGAAGGAATTTGTCGTGAGCTGCAAGGTATGGAGAGCCATGATCGCCTACATCCTGAAAGGACATGGCACATAAAAAGAAAACAAGATCCCACTGGGCTATTGTCCCGTGGGGAATAACCGATCAGTACTAAAAATAAAAAAAACTAGACGCGCAATCACTCGACATGATCATTGAAACAAGAACAGTTTACCCCGGTAGAATAAATAAAGGGTTCAATTCGGAATTCCCTTTAGGTTACTCAGATCGATGTATACCTGATGAAGGCCGGAGGAATAACTGCCGAAACGTTGTGATAGTAAAAACAAAGATAGTCTGAATGTAAATACAGTGAGCCCCCGCCTATTCGCGTTTCAGCATTCGCGGCTTCACTCATTCGCGGATTTTTCTTTAGAAGATATGTACTTGTTATTCACGGAAACCCCGAATATTCATGTTTTTTCTGAAGAACATATTTACAAATTATTCGCTGAGAACTCTTTCGATTCGCGTATTTTTTTTTTCGATGGAACATATTTAAAAATATTCTTGTATTATTTTCCTGTTATTTAAGTCACTTAAAACATAACAGTTCATTTTTTTATGGTAAAAATTGGCAAAATTGTACATCTTCATTGTGAAAAACAAACGCAAAAACATTTTTAGTGCTTTGGCTTTGTTCTTTGTTAGGAGCTGCGGCTGGGGTCTTAAAAGTGGCTTATACTAAGTCTGGGGCCATCATCACAGTTATATTTTTAGAAAATGTTTTAATCTTTATATTTTATGTCTTGTTACACATATTTTATACAGTATTTTCAATGGTCGTATCGATCTATACGTAATTAAAAACGGTTAATATACGAATAAAAGAAAATTTACGCTAAATGTATGGTCACCAATACAATTTTTCAAAAATGTTTTAAAAAGGGTTTGAAATGTTTCTAAAATGTTTAGGATAAAAGTTTAAGGCATATGGGCTTTTAACAATCAAAATAAGTAATTATAAGGACTTTTATGGGGTTACAAGTATACTCGGATTCTAACTATTCGTGGCCGGTTCTGGGTCCTAAACCCCGCGAAAAGTGGGGAACTCACTGTAGTGTAAATAATTCTTTATTCTGATTAATTATTTGAATTTGTTGAACTAACATCGGATTAACAAAAATTCATAGTGTGTATTTATTTTGAGAAAACCTGTCTAAAATCTTATGTGCAGAAATTCGCAAACATAAACATATACATGAATATTGGTACATGAATATAGGTAGCAACCCTTCGTTTAAATATGTTTTATTAAATAGAATGGACAGGAAAGGTCTGTGAAGAATAATTAGCTTATCTAGTTCTTTTAACCCAAAATAGAAAAATGTAAAGGAACTTATCAAAATTATGAGCAACGTTACGAGGAAAGAAAACAAGAGTTGACAGATGTTCTCTTATGTGCTGTTTCCCTTTCGGGCGTTGCCGATCGTGGCTCTCCACAATTTCCTGTCCTTTGTAACTCTTACTATTTTTTTTCCTTTTGTTATCTCTCCTAAATTCTGATCTTTCATTCATCTTTCCTCTGTGTCTCTTGTCTTCAATCTCTTCTGTGGGTGTCAAATTTTCCAAGCCCTCTTTCCTCATTTTGCTCCCTAGAAATTACAACTGTCTCTTTCTATAACTGTCCTTTTTGTTTCCATTTTCTCACAAGCTTCGTCGTTGCTCACGTGTTCGACCCATGGTATTCTCAGCATCCTACTGTAGAACCACATTTCTGTTGCTTTAAGTCTCTTCTTCATTACTATATAGGAGGACCGCTATTACGTAACAGACTAATACACTTTTTTTTTGTTTCTAAGAAAATTGTTCCGTTTCTTGATACTTTGCTTAGCTTTTGAGAGGCATCTTACTCTTTCCCGCGTATTCGGAGTTCAGTGTCGCACATTTAATCTTCTGTTAAAATATGGCCAGATATTTAAAATGTTGTACTTGTTTGATTTTTGTATTTCCAAATTTGATTTTCATATTGGACTATTCCTTTTGGTAACAACCATGCCTTCTTGAAATTTCTTTTTGTTTTGCTTTTCTACATTCTTTAAGAGTTCTTGCAGTTACCTTTATTTGTCTGCTAACAACACCGCATCATCTGAATATCTTATGTTGTCAAGATTTTGGTCTCCAATAATAAATAGATTTTAGCTTCTTGTCTGTCTGCGTCATCTGCGTATCATATGTTGTTAACATGGTTTCCGCAAATAATGAATCCTGGTAGGATTCTAATTCTCTCAGAATCGCCTATAAATTGAATAAGTCCGGTGAGAAGACCCATCCTTGTCTTACACTCCTTCCTATGTCGTTGTTAATGGTCTGGAGTCTGAAAATGTAGTTCCTCTTGTTATGGTGGTAGAATAGATTTTAGCTTCCGGTGACTCTGTTATCAATACTGCGTTATGTGTATATCTTTTGTTGTTAAGATGGTGGCTGCCAATAATGATTCCTGCTAGGACTTTTAATTCTTTCAGAATCACCACACTGTATAGGTTGAATATGTCCGGCGAGAAGACACATCGATGTCTGTGTAAGACAACGATGTATCTTCTCACCGGATTTATTCCTTTCTAAATCGTTGTTAATGGTCTTGAGTCTGAAAATGCAGGTCCACTTGTTATGGTGGTGGAATAGATTTTATCTCCCCGTTACTAAAATGACGTTACGCTACAAAGGAATATCAACACGGGCCAGCCGATATTAAAATACATGTTATTGATGATGGCTTGCCGTTTTATGATGTGAAGAGCCTACAAAATTGGTCATAGTTTTTTTCTTTTTCTTTTTTGGAATGACAATATAATATTACATGCTGGATCCACCTCTGACGAAAATAAGAAGGGTCGCTCTGAATTTACATTAAATGTTGTACATTATCTATTTGTATTAATATCACTATAGCGGTTGTTATATATGCAAATAGGGCGTTTCCTAGTAATCAAACCATTAGCCTGCTACTTTCGCAGGCCATTACGATTCTAATGAGTTCTATCCTAATTGTGTCCCATTTTTATGTTTTTATGCCACGACCTTTGAAATTAATGGTCGTTGTGCAATGGCAAATATCCTCTTCTCGGGGATTATGTCATCTATATCTTCTACGATACATACTAACCTTACTATACTAAACACTATAGATATTAATACATATAGATATATCAATAAATAGGTTCAAAGCACACGGTGCGTTCTCTCTCTCTCTCTCTCTCTCTCTCTTATACCCACAATGCATTTTGATCTCAGCAAATGCGAGTACTCATCAACACACAGCAAGCAAGTAAATATTGACGTAAAGTGGTGATGCAAACTTAGGGTGATGGTTAACATTCTTTCTCGGGAGCAATTGCTAGGGAGTGCGACTGTGAATTGTGTCAACAACATGAATTATAAATTTATTCTAACGTGCCGACATTAAAAGGGAAGCGATTATGAGTGAATTCAGTCATTATTGCATGAAGTGAAGATTGGTATTCTGTGTTGGTACGTATGTATGTATCTATCTAGCATAATTTTCTAATCTAACTATCTATCATAATTTTCTATCATCTTTCCCTATCTATCTATCTATCTATCTATCTATCTATCTATCTATCTATCTATCTATCGCACTTTTCTTATCTATCTATCTATCTATCTATCTATCTATCTATCTATCTATCCCAGTTTGTGTATATATATATTAATTTCGGAAAACCTTTTTAAGTCATTAGTTATTCAAGCAAGCCGAGTAACTTTTTCCTACTAACTCCCCTCTTCCCCCCTCTCTCTCTCTCTCGCTCTCTATCTATCTATCCTATGGTGATTAAATATCCGCACATATCATTATTAAAGTATTTGCCTATAGCTATCTATCAACAGTTCATGAACAGTGATTAAAGCGAGTTTCCAATAACTGTTCTATCTATCATCTATCTATCATCTATCATCTATCTATTCATTATCTATCTATCTATCTATCTATCTATTTCTGTTAATCCTCTAATATACGCTCTGTTTCTATCTATCTCTATTCAATATCAATCATCTTATCTATCTAAGAACAATCTATGATCTCTTTAAATGTTTTCATTCACTGAGCGAATTGTTTGTTTCCAATAACTGTTTTATCACATCCATATCTATCTATCTATCTATCTATCTATCTCTATCTATCTATCTATCTATCTATCTATCTATCTATCTATCTATCTCTATTAATCTATCTCTCTATCTATCTATCTCTCTCTATCTATCTATCTCTGTTTCTCTATCTATCTATCTATCTCTATCTATCTATCTATCTATCTATCTATCTATCTATCTATATATATATCTATCTATCTATCTCTTTCTTTCTTCTCTCTATCTCTCTTATCTATTATCTATCTCTCTATCTATCTATTTGCCATTCTGTTTCTCTCTCCTATGGTGATTAAATATCCGCACATAAGCATACATTATTAAAGTTTATAGCGAGGGACGAATATCAACAGTTAATAACAGTGGGTGATTACATTGTTTGGGCCCATCTATCTATCTATCTATCTATCTATCTATCTATCTATCTATCTATCTATCTATCTATATATATATATATTTCTATATATATATATATATATCTATCTATATATATATATATATATATATCTTTAAATGACTTTTCTGTCTCTGCCTCTCTCTCTTTTGCCATCCTGTTTCTCTCTCTACAACTGTCCCTCTCTCCTGTCCATATCATCATCTATCTATCTATCTATCTATCCATATATATATATATATATATATATCTATCTATCCTGTCTATCTATCCCTATTGTCTATCTATCTATCTATCTATCTATCTATCTATCTAGCTAGCTAGCTAGCTAGCTTCCTTCGTCGTCTCATAAGCGTTTTGCATATTCATACTAATAAAATGACTTAAGTTTCATATCTCACAAACGATTGAGTGTCTCTTGTCCGTGTCCTACCAACCAGTAAAAAGTCATATCTGGCCTCACCTTCCTTAACGTACTGCATATTACCATGGCTATTTTTTATCGATTGATTATTCGTTGGAAGATTTTCAATTCAGTGTTCGCTTGTAGCCCCTTTTTCATTATGTGTGTATCATTATTTACACTATTTATATTCGAACTATTGTCCTCATCTTTGTTGTTATTATGACAACGTTTTGGCCGTTGTGCTCACTTACATTTCTCAAATGTATATCGATGCATATTTTAAACTGAACCTTTTATTTAATCTACAGTTCTCCTTTCCACTTTTCATATCGAGAGATATCTCGTCTAGTTCTTATTTTTTGTACTGGCATAATTATTTTTTAAGCATTTCACCCCAAGCAAGGCAGGAGTGCCACTGGCCCGCAAGGGGATACATAGAGTGAGAGCAAGAGTAAAGAGGGGTGTTTGAAGAAAGGATATAGAAAGGGGATCAGGATCAAGGTATCAGAAGATATCGATTGACATTAAATTTGAAGATTTGAAGATTATAGCTATCAGGGAAGCAAGTAAGAGGAAGGGAGTTCCACTGTCGGGAAGTGTGAGATAAGAAGTAGAAGAGGCGGTTATATTTTTCGACAGTGAAAGGTTGGGACCGAAATGCCAACCTAGACGCATGCTTAAATTATGCAGTTGGGTTAGCAGTGAAAATAGCGCGTCAGAGCAGAACAGGCAGAAGGAAGCCAGATCACGTCTGTAAGAAAGTGACTGGTGTCAAGATGCCAGCTCAGGACCTATCATATTTCATATTGTTCGGGTTCTTTCCACTGAGTCCAAGTCCACCCAGTGATTGAAATCTCAGTTCCTATATCATCAAATTCACGAACCAACGATTTAATCGATTACCCCTATAATTACGTAATGATAACAAAAACAAATGTAAGGACAATAGTTCGATTATAACAAAAAACAAAGATGAAAGCCACAAAGATTAAAATGATAATCCCAATCCCCCGATGGAGACACTAGATTCTTCGATATCAAAGCAGGCGTCCTCCAGAGTGATATTCTTTCACCTTTTGTATTTGTTATCACCCTTGACTACGTATTGAGAACTTTCTCAGCAAATATGAACATTTTGGTTTTATTTTATCACCAAGACTCTCAAGTTCATATCATGCAAAAAGGTTGAAAGATTGACCAAGCCAATGACCTAGCTACCCCTGCAGACATCATTACCAATGCCACAGTTCTCCTACATCATCTAGAAAATAGTGCCAACGATCGTGGACTCTATGTCAATGCCGTTAAAACTGAATTCGTAGGCTTCAGTCAACAAGGCTCAATACAAACTTTCTCAGGTAAATCAATAAATATGTCGAGTTTTTCACATGTCTAGGAAGCGAAATATATTTTACTTAAAAAAAAGCCTCATTCGCCTTGAATGAAATTGATGTAATCTGGAAATCAGATCTAGCAGACAACCTCAAGCGTAGATTAGGAAAAAAAACCAACATTTGCTTAGAGCTAGAAAGGATAGGATGTTGTGGAGAA